>JBBMOC010000211.1:139970-206589 GCA_037975185.1 Centropyge bicolor | reverse complement strand
TTGCCATTGTTAGAGCTTTCCCGACCGTTGTATCACTTAAGGGCAGAGCTTACGTGTTTTTCACAGCACCTTCAGCGAATGAAACAACAACAAAAAAAACATTTATATACGAGAGCAGAGAGGCCCCGGTGGAGACGGGGAGACAGTGAACCAGGTGAAGTGAAGGTAACATTTTACTGGAGTTGACAACAAGTCAAGTTAAAAGCAGAAAAAGTAGAGAAGCCATATTTCCACCTGCTTTGTCTGCAGTTGTTTTTCCACAGCACACTTGTTAAGCTATTAGCAAAATGTTCGGAACAACTCAAATGAAGAGCAGCTGTATGTGGCCTAATTGTTTACCTTAGTTTGACACGATTCTTAAAATCTGGCAAATTCTTGTAAACTGCGAGCCGAGACAGCAGACCCCCCCCCCACACCTGCAGGCAGTGAATCACAGCAGCAGCAGAGGGAGGAGGACAGAGGACAGGAGGAAGGACTGATACTGACTGATGTCTTTGTTCTTCATTCTTTTCTAAACTTCACTCAGTATTTTGCTGTCAGGAACATTTTTTATTTTACTGACATTTTGGATTTGTTTTCATTGAGATGTTAGCGTGTGTGGATAGTGACTTTGCTGTTGCAAACTTTACTGTTGCTGCTCTAGAAACAATATTTAGTTTGATTTAAAGTAGAACTCAACTCTAACCCTGCTGAGAAAACAAAACCATTTCTTCAGTAATGAAAAAGTGCTGATAAAGAACCGAGCCGATACAGTAAGAGTATGGATAAGATAAGATAGATATCCACCCACAGCTGGTTGGTGGTTTCACCCTGACTTTGGGAGGATGATCAAATCACAATTAAAATCACTTCATTTGTTTAACCAATGTTATTTTGTGAGTCTGTTATATATCTAATTATTTTTCTAGAGCACATAGTGTGATCCATAAATCCCCCCACCACAACCACATAACCTAAGCTGACCAGAAACCCACAGAAAACACAGCTTTGTGTCAACAAATAAACCTTATCAGATAAACTCTGTGAGCGGTTCTTCACAGCTCACAAACAGACACTGAAGAGTCAAAGTCCGACAGTTAACATTTTCACTGCAATCATATCTAAAATGCAGTTAAAAACTTTGAGTTATGTCCTGATGGTGGTTTTCATCTTCCTAAGTTCAGACTTTATAACTAAGCTGTGAACATGTACGTGCTGTTAATCATGAACCAAGTGCTCACACAGTCCACTGTAGAAGTATTACAAGTGAGCAAATAAAAGAGCATGAGACAACTTACATAGCAAAGTCCTCTCAACTTATCTAAAAAATCTGCCAAATAACAGGTTAATAGCTTTTGAAAACTGCACATGCACACACAATGTTACAGGTGGGACAGGTTAAAGTCAAAGTGAAAGATAAAAGTAGCACTTAGCATTAAAAAATAAACTAACTAATTTTATTGAAGAGTTCAGTGAGGTTATCCTCACAAATCTCCAGTCCAACAATGAGAATGATTACCGATATTACAGCATTAAAGTCTGCATGGAGTTTGTTCAACTTTGATCTGTCAAACCTCTCTGTACACACATGCTAACCTGTTAGCCACCTAGCTTCACTATCAGCTCCCTGAGACGATGACAACGGACGTTCAACAGCCGAACCCACGCGCGACACATGAACATCGCTTAGTCCGTCATGTAAGCTGTAATATTACCTTGAGTTTGTCCAGAAGTATGTGCTTTGAGGTTGCTGTCCTCAGTCCTCTTGCTGCAGCCTGGGAAGCCATGGATGCCGCCATGTTGACACGGAAGACCAAAGAGAGATGACGTCGGAGCATGTGAGCGCTAAACCAGAGTCACTCATTGGTCAACCTGCAGACGTGGGCGGTGCTTAGGAAAGAGGCTCACACATATGCCCCAGGTCCCAAGTTCAGTCAGCGTGTACATTCGTTACTTAACAGCTATACTGTCACAGTGTACAACGACAGAGTTTGACTTTTAAAGTTAGCCTGCTTAATCTGATTTTTAAAAAATTAATTCTCAGGCTGCATGGCAATGGCATCTAAAACACTCAAAAACTCCCCTCAAATCTGAACACGTCATCAAAAAGTATGTATTAATGTCTAAAATTCCAATTCACTTAGAAAAAAATCAGTTCAATTTTCAACATATTGTTGATTTTTTTTCCTGGTGTCTCAGTTGACAGACATTGACATAATAAATCATTTTTTTTAATTTTATTTTCATTTCATTTACTAAGATAGAAAAAGAGCAGAAATTGAATTGGAGAAAATTTAAAATTGAAACATTTAGTGCATTACTAATGTCCAACATAATTATGCATCTAATGTGCTTACTTAGATTAAATGGTAAATATCGGCTTTGATTTTGTCACGTTTTTTTTTAGGTTTGTTTAGATTCATGTCAGGATTTGTGTTTATTAACTTAGATATCATTGTTAGAGATCTTTTGGGGTTTTTTTTGATTGTCTGTGTGTGTTTAAACATCCAAGGATGCCATTTTTTTTTAATTCTAAGTAGCTGTGCTGGAACATGTTGGTGGGTGTATTCATATGATAATTTTGGTTTGTTGCTGATTAATGTGTCTGAGTAAAGTTCTGTCTGCATCATACACACATTTATATTTACTCATTCATATTATGGTTATACCACTTTACACTTTAAGTCCCACACGTGCAGTTAAGCCGTTAGCTGTTTGTGGGTGCACCCATAGGAATTTCAGTGCTTTGCTGATTGATGTGTCTACAGAAGCCCATGTGGGGAAAAAAACATATTTATTATATCATTCATTCGTTCATGTATATGTTTCTTATTAAGCTTTCTCTCACCAAGGAGAAGTGACCTTTTAAGTTTTTGTTTTAATTCTTAATGTTTATATTTTCATATTCAGCAGAGTAGAGTTAAATAATCAAACTACTCATTTTAATCATATGATTGACACCAGAAGGAAATGGATTTTGGAGTGTCTGAGCTGTTGCAACTCCATCCGCTGTGTGACCTTGCGAGCGGGACAAACAATCACTGTGCTCAGCTGAGAGGTATGGGTAGGGAGTGGAGTTAAAGAGCGTAGGGTGTGTGAGCTGATCTTGTCTGAATAGCTAAATAGCCCACTCACACAGTCCTCCAGAGCCCTCATTACATGCCGCATCTTGAAAGGGCAGAGAGGGCAAACCGATCATAAAGAGCAGTGATTATGACAGAGGGAGAGAGAGAGAGGGATGAGATACTCACTTAGAAACCATCAGTGTCAGCAGGCTGGGGAGGGAGAGACAGAGGGGAGGAGACGATGATGAACAGCTACAACCGACAGATCTTTTTCTAAGCCCCGCTATGGTCAGATAACTAAATCTACATTGTAAAACCTTGAGAAACTTTCAAAATGTGCAAATGTAAACCACTTTAATGTCGACAGGGAGGGAATTCGTCTCATGTTTATTTGATGTTTTTGCTCTTCTTTTGGGTGAGAGCTTTTGATAGTCAGTGATCCACACTCCACACAGTGAAATATTCTTTTGACGCTCGCCGGCCTTTTCAAACTCACCACAGTAAGAGTACAAATGAAGTAAAAAGTGCTGCACTGGCATAATGTTTCAGCATGTCAACACGTCCTGCCGAATGCATGAAAGGCCTGCCCTGTCTCTTGGTGTCAGTGAAGAGTGGCACGCTCAACTTAAGTCAGAGAATTTACTACGAGTCAAAGCTGAGCAAAGATGATTCACTTGAACATTCTCAGGCTTTTGTTTCTTTTTTTCTCTGCCTCACCAGGGGCATTTTCTCCTCTCCAGGGACTTGATATTCAGACAGGACTGTCAGAATATCAATGGCCCTTACTAATGCAATGCAACTTTTTTGATTTGGGATGTTGTCCTGTCTCGCAGAACAAAAGCTGTGTTTTTGTCCGCAGCGATGGCAATCATGTCATTATTCTGTTAGAATACAAAACAACTAGTGCTGCTTTTTTTTCTTCTTTGCAAAACAAATGTTGTACACAAAGAAGCTACGGTTAAATCTCGGATATCATCTCATCCAAATTCCATAATTGCTTTTACAGACGTATTTTCAGAATTAACAAACTGTGAATAAAACATTGTAAACACCATAATACTTAATAAAACACACCAATGGAAAAGCAGGGTATTTAGCTCTTGTGCTTGTTTTAAGGGTTTCATTAAAACAGAAATCAAATCAAAGAGTAAAAGCCAACACACTAATCACCAGACTTAGATCTTAAAGATTTTGGCCAAGTAGGTATCAAGCCACTGCCAAACATCAGCTCATTAAAACTGTGTTTTCCCCTTTAACACTTTGTCAATTAATGGATTACATAAGATTTTGCTTTTATATGCTGCATTTTTTCTAACATGCATTACCTGCTCCTCAGATATATTCCCGTCAATGTCTGTGATCCAGCTGAGGTATCATCAGGCATGAAAATACAGTGCAAATCCAAAATCATTAATAAAGAAAAACAAGCATTGTGTTTACAACTGTCATGCCAGACAGACGATGTGAATGCAAATGGAAACTCCATGCATGGAAATTTAACAATATAAGCAATACAATATTTATGTTTTTAGTAATACTGCATTGTTGTACAGGATGAATACAAGACAAACATTGAGAAGACAAGCAGCATGTGTGGATACTGTTAATGTATGCTCCAACTGTGAAAATCTAGATGCTTAATTTCAGCCACTAAACACATATAATAAGTTTCATCACACTCTTAATGGCCCAGTGGATAATGATAATGTTGCATGTCCCATCTTTTCCTCCCTCCCATGAGCAAAATGCACAAATGTGGAGGCACAGCACCCGATTTGAGGTCTATCACCAGTGTCTGCTCGATGAGCTGCGAGCTGCCGGAATACCGAGAGACGGCGAGCCACATATACCAGAGACGGAGAGCCACAGCTCCCAGCAGGCCGTGTGGTCAGCTCTGAACTCTCTCTCACACTTAAATAGCAGCAGGGTGTCTGGCTAACAACCCACAAGGCTCCCAGCTAGGAGCTGACACCCTGAGCCGACCTAGAGTCTGGAGCACACTGTCGATCGCCCTCTCTTCTTTCTCTCTGTCTCAGGTGTCTCTCTCTCTCTCTCTCTCTCTGTTCCCACTTGCTGTGTTACTTCCACTCTTTGCCCACCCTCTGTTGTTTTCCCCGCGTCTATTTGTTTCTCACCTCTTCCTCCCCGTACGTCTTCCTCTCTCCGACCTGCCTGTTAACCACATTCCCCAGATGTGGGTTCAAAAGAAAGCTTTCAGCACAGTCCTCCTGACTGCAGGGCCCTCTTCAAAAAGTCAATGACACAGTGACAGCAAGGTTTCTGCCCATTTCATTAATGGCAGAGGGGGAGGAAGAATCCACAAGCATCCGAAAGCTCTGTCTGACTCTCACACATCACAGACAGCCTGGACACTTTAATGACCCTTTCTTTGACTGAATCCACATAGATCCATTTCATTTCATTCCACCTGCGCTCACACTCTTCGGCTCAGACGCGGCCAAGCACCAACTTACTGGGTTTGACCTCTGTGAATAAATGTATATGATGCAGTGAGGCCAAAATTACAGGCAGCGCATACAAGAATGAGGTTATATCAGCGCATATAAAGTGTGAAAGTAGCCGTGCAGCTTTGGAACAAGGCTACAGTTTTAGACTCTATTTTATGATATGTTTACATATAGATTTATGTGGCATTAGCCAGCCAGAGAACAGTTTTGTTTTCGATCCCGCTGAATACCAAATGAGTGAGCGAGATGGGGAATTAATGCACTTAACTGCTGAGTCAACAAGCCAGGAATCCAGCAGCTTAGTCACACAGACAGCGAGCAGACTGTCTGACAGGGGAAACGGGCGAGAAGGACGCCGCCGCCAAGACCTGAGAGCGACGGAGCGCGGACGAAGAGAGAAAGTAAAAGAGCCGGGCAGAAGTGGGGACGGTCACTGCCACCCTGCTCAGCACATCTTGTGATATGACAGACGGCAAACATAATTAGTCATCGTTTTGTGCGCGAAGCCTCGGAGTTCACAGTGTCACATGCATATGGATGAGGCTGAGCCCTTGCTTTCATCCTCCCAGTTCTCCCCAAGAGTTTGGACAGATTACGACCCAGTAAACAGTTTCCACTGCAGAAGAAGAGCGGGGCTGACTTTCTCCCACTGTTGACTGCCATACCTCAGCATCCCCCACAATAACTTTCACTTTCCTGCCGTAAAATCCGTAACGGCCCGAGAACAGAAGATTGTCAAAGCCTGGCTCCTGTGTGCTCCCAACGTCAGCGCTGAGGAGTGAATCAATACAGCGACAGGAGCTGCCACATCTCAGCTATCTCTCCCCCCCAGATGTCTGTCAGCCACACTCAGCTGGAGGCCCTCCATTAATGTGCTGTGGAATAACACAGTCGCTGGGCCTCCATGCTTGTAGACAGATGCATCAAACAGGGCTTGTGAAGTGTGTGATGTTCCTGCAGGTTCTGCTGCAGCTCCCTGGATGGAAATAAGCAGCTCGGATCAAAGCAGGGCAGACATGATATTATGATATCACATGAGAGAAGCACTCATGGAGGTGATTGATCTGTTAATCATGCATGCATGTGAGTGGAAGCATGGAGGACCATCGGTGGGCTCCTCAGAACATCCACACAGCAGAGACACCGTGAGTCGAGCTGCAGGTTGTGGAGGCTTTCTTCTATCACCACAATGGAAGACTAATGGTGACAAACTTCAACAGCTCGACAGAGGTCACATCTGAAATGTTGACCCTTTTTATTTCAGTCCTCAGCATCACACACAGCATGGCCCACTCATAACCCAAGCAAAAACCAAACCCTGCACCTGATAAACACACCAACCCGCGCAGACACCTCCATCCACGCACACACAAACACAAACACAGGCAGGAACACGGGGGCCAAGGCCGGCCGAGGCTGGGACAGTGCTCAGATGCTCATATGAGAGAGTCAGAGGAGGCCGATTCCTTCACAAGCCTCTCAGCACACGCTGTGCCACCTTCGTCACCAGAGGGGGGGTCAGGCTTGAAAACTTTCATTCCCCTCACAAACCTCCAGCATATCAGCGCCCTCCTCGCCGGTGACCTGGAGGAGGCGGGGGGGGGGAGCGGGGGGGCTGCCTCTCATCCCCTTCTCTCTGAAGGCGATATCTCCACGTGGACAAGAAGATGTGCAGAGACAGACAGCGACCAGCCTCCGAGCTCAGCGAACATGAAGCAAACCTGATTGTTGCACATAAAGCTCCAGGCACGCTACCAATGATATGGTGTCTTTTTTTTTTTTCCCCAGCATTTTTCATGACTAGCATCCTCACATTCACGCTCGCCATCCCAGGTCGAGCATGAAAAATGCATGCAGGTGGGCTGGCCGGAAATGTCAATAGAGAAATCAAAGCAATCAGGATGGTGCTGAAGGGGATGTTGGTGTGATAAATCATGCTGTTCCTGACGGAGGTCACAGTGGGGGGAGGAGCGGTGGGAGGAGGGGCGTGCACGGCGAGGTGGAGTTTGCTCAACCATAAGCCTCAGGGAACGGCTCGAAGACACACTTTATTCCAGGGTGTGATTCAGAGTGTGACTCTTGATGCAAAGTCATTTGTGACACAGTGACCTTTGCAGGGCCCCGCTCTCTCTGTGAGTTATTCCTTTGATTTAAGCCTGGCGTTGCTGCCTCTCTCTCATGGGGAATGATGACGGATACAGCCATGAGTTGGAGATTAGCTCAATAGGACATTATTGCCTACATCAGAAAAGCTGCTACGCTGCAAGATCATTGATGGATGATGCTTCCTAAAATGGTTTTCTGGGCCAAATGATATCCAAATGTATTTTTTAGTAGAGAAAATGTTTTCTGCTGTTGCGCCTTCTGCACACTGACACACTATGATTAAACTTCCAAGCCTTCATCACATAATACAGCTGGAAATAGCAGTGCTTGTTTACCATACTGCCGTTTCCTGCTGCCAGCTGAAGTATTACTGGAATAATGCAATGACCGTCAGCAGATGTGAATGTCATCTCAACAGCCAGTACCTACAGTTCACAGTCCCACGGCAGCCAGCCCCTCCACCTTAAAGGCTGATGAATAGCTAAGACACATGCAGCAGCACTCTCCATGTGGATGCATGTGGACGAGGCAGAGAGAAGCAGGGAGTTATCTGAGGCTCCATTAACCTTGTTTGTGTAGAGGCACCTCCACTATCCTAAGCCCACATCGCGTGGGGAACCTCAGGGGACCTTCCACTAATTAACCTTGTGGAGACGGCCTCAGTAGAGGGAGGCTGGGGCCAGAATAATAAGGAGGCCTTTGCCAGGCCATTAGCAGGAAGATTAACACATCCAACTTTCAAGTAGCTTTTTGACACAAAACCAATATTTGTCTGCACTGGCTTGGTCCGGGCCGTGACACAGCTGAATTCTAAGAGACACGTGTGTTTCAGCGCCTCATCACACAGCCTTTTTCTCCTGGCAGCTCTGTCATGACAGGGATTGGTTCTTGGCTCAACATCTGTGAATAGAATGATAAAGATGTGTTTTAGTCGAGTTTCGTTGAACCAGATGCAACATGTCTCTTGTCCAGTGTAGAGTTTGAGTCGTGACAGCGACGTGCTTCACGCTCGGTGCATCACGTCGCAGCTGCACGGAGCTCGTTTCAGCAAAACCTGGATCGATTACAGTCCAACACAGGACCGGCGCAGAAGGAAAAAAACATTCCCACCTTCACACCTACAGACAATTTAGATTCATTAATTCTCCTGACCTGCATGTCAGGACTGTGGGAGGACTCCAGTGTGAACACAGGCGGAACATGTAATCACAAACTGGGAAACAGAACCAGGACTAGCTTGCTGTGAGATATCATCAGCTGGCTTCTGCACGGAAACTTTTTTTTTTTTTTTTTGACCCAGAATGAATTGGTGCATCTCTCACCAGCCAAATTTGCACAAACCAGTGTGGTGCTGTGTTAATTGCATTTGTCAGGTGAGGCCCATTGGGAACAGTACATCTGTCTGACCTAAATCCTCTGAGTGTAAGTGGTGAACAGTGTCCTCTCAAAGCCTGTGTGAGGGTCTGCACAGTCCAACCACAGCCCTCATGTGCTCTGCACTATATGGACGTATGCGTGGACCATGTAAAGATGGTTGGATTGAAAGAGCTTAAGAACTTGAACTTTTCCAAATTAGTAAGTCCTGTTTACTTCACAGATAAAAGATAGATCTGAATACATGAAAGGCAACAAATAATCTGCAGTGACTAAACCAGTTCCATAGTCGTCAGTCAGTCATTCATTGTCTCACTTCATGTTGAATGATGCTCTCTCAACTTTTCATTGCTGCACAGTTTGGCAGTTAACAGGTAAAAATTAGTCCCTCATCCTGTCCTTTATCCTGACTGAGGGTCTGTCATGGTATGTATTTCAGGTAATACTGAAACTCGCCAAAGGTTTGGGCTTGAAAATAAGGAAATAGAAAACATTTTCTATTATGTGCAGTCGCGCAGATGAATACAGAAAAAGGAGGCGAAACATATCCCTGGAAGATTTGAAAACTGTCAGCAGAAGCATGCATGTCTGCGAGCAGGTGAAAGTTAAGATATTTGACTGGTTTTTATCTCCGATTGCTTGACACGCTGGGATTTGTGCCAGTAGTTGTGTTATAAAAAATGCATACAAAGGTGAATGTGGCTCTGTCTCACCAGCTTTTTATCGGGATGTGCCATCACATAGCTTGTTCTGCGTATGATCTGATTCAGCCTTTATCTGTTTTCTTTATTTCCCCTCCCTACAGTGTGTTTTACTCCAAGTTTATCTGCAAAACACACCTGCACAAAGTCTGGGCCGTTGCCACGTCCCTATCTCGCATGCCTTGGCGAAACTTTACAGCAGAATAAGGAAGTTTTTGCACTTCTACCCAAGAGAAAATCCACAGAAATCTGAAAAATCCAAGACAGCACTTTGAGACTTCAAAAGAAAAGGACACAATGCATTTGAATATCTTTTATAACTCCCCCGTGCCGTTTTTTATTCACCCTCCACCCACAGAGAGAGATGTCATGTCTCAGAGGTGACTGGCTGTTAGTCACACTTCAATGGGAGCACTGAGGAGGTGGTCAAGGCTGAAAGAAGGAGGAATTATCACCTCTTAACCCCTCATTGATTTGGACGTTTTTTATTGTGTTATGCCGCATTGTGAATTCCCAAAGAAACGGTGTCGGAACGACTTTGTACGGCGGAGCCGGGCGACAGCATGGAGCGTGCTCAGAGACCTTCTGGGCTTCATGCATAATGCTCTTTGTGTTTCCTGGGAAGGATGGACGAGTGACAGGGAGGACTGAGTCCCTTCCAGAATCTCAAATGGATTACGCTCACTTTCTCCCTCTGCTCGCCGAGCTCTCTCCCTCTCTCTTTCATACGATTCGCTGGAAACAGCCAGCACCATTGATGTGGCCTTTTCCTGTGTGTGGCATGAGAACAAAGGAATTGCGCTTCCTTAGCATGCTATCGCCGTCTCTTTCTCCCACCCTCTCTCTGTTTATCCTCCCCTCGCTCTCTCCAATCTCTCCCTCTACCTCTCTTTTATCTTAGTTTTTAATGATTTATTTTGCGAGAGCGTCTGACCTGTGCTCTCAGCGAGTCTTAAGTGTCACTTCAAACGAGAGATTCATGTCTGTTATCTCCATCTCAGACGGGGACAGTGATAAGACAACACTGGATATTTCACAGTTAAGTTTGGCTGTTTTGTTTATGACACCACTCATTTCTTCTGGAGCTGCCAGCTCCATCTACATTCTTGATCAGCACCTGACCTTGAGCAGAGAGGGAGTCGTCTTGTGACACGTAGAGCCATAACTTCCAAATTCATTAGAAACTCCTGCTTCCTGTTACAGCGGTCATACAATATTCCCAAATTTCATGATGCTGTGTTTCATTACATAACAGCGCAGCACCCATTAGCCCCGTTGCACCCACATTTACAACTCCATGAATTATGAATCGGTTTCCTTTCATCGCAGCTGGAACGATCTCCCTGATGTGCAAATTACACCAAGGAAAACAAGCACAGCCCCGGCAGAGCTACTCAACAGCCTCTCAACCAGTCTGCATGGGCCCCGGAGCAGACAGCAGGAAGAAAACAAACAAAGTGAAAAGTCACATGATTTATTGTCCACAGCACCGGACACATCTCTACACATGCATATATGTAGTATACAGCAGCTGGAGGATCGAGACACAGCACAGTCTGGGTTTAACATTCTGTGCTTTGCTCGTTCACTGACATAAGTTGGAGCTAATAGATAACTGCAGCCCCTAACGTGGCCCTGGAGGTGGCCCTCAGGGCAGAGCACATATTAACAATGGATGTATACTCACAGCACCGACCCGTCCACACCATTCCTCAAACCCTGAGACTCCCTGCAGTGCTCTATACTGCTCTCAGATATCCAGGTCAGCCAGCAGCCACACTCACACTCACACTCCATAGAAGCCCACGAGCAGAGATTAGCCAAACATAAATCAGGGGAGCAGGAGAGGAACGGGCCCCTGGCGGAACGCAGAGGCCATTATCAACTCAAATGTGCACTCTTTTCAATAAAAACATGAAATATGATCTGGCTTCAAGAGAGTTGAAAGACACTTACAAGAATATTAACAGGAGGTGTTCTCGGAGGTTAGAGCATGAGGCCGGCTCCAGTTCAGCCATGTTGTCTCAGATTCCAGCATCATTTCATTCCTGTGACCCTGTGGCGACAAAGAGAAAGATTATTCTGGAAAGCACATTGAATTCCATTTAAACATTGTGAAATATATTGAATTGATTTTATGTAATACAGAAGCAGCATCTCTACTTTCCAACTAATAAAGCAGAGATCAATTGCTCTTTACTGTAAGTGTGAAGAGAATTGACTATTTGATTGATGGCACCAGGAACGAGCCTGAGAATATGAATAGAACAAGGTTTTACTGTACGTTTTTCACACACCAACACACAGCTCTTAAAGTAAAAGTAAGACAGACACAGTGACAAACAGAAGTACAGTCGCAGTACATTTCTGTCCTGAAAAGTACTTTTGTGGTAGATGCACCATAACAGAGCTGTAATGGGCCGTCTTCAGACCTGATGCACCCTTTTATCCACTTTACAGGCACAAAGAAGCTTTGATAGTTCAAAGCACAAATTTCCTAACATTTCAGTATGAACCAAAAGGTGTAGTTACTGTCGTCACTTCGATGGTACATTGATCAGGGAGCCAGGCCGGCGCTGGGGAACAAAGCACTCAGCCGCTGCCGCACAGACCTGAGCTTCCACCCCAGTCAGAGCGCTTATGGGTCAGCCCCATCAAACACAGTCAGCCGGTGGGAAGTCAGTGAGGGATCACGCCCTTTAGTCTCAGCAGTTGCAACTTGTTCTGATGTCTTCTGTCTTCGCGATGGAGAAACCTGTAAAAGCCTGAATTACATTCAGTAATGGATTTTTTTTAATGTCCAATTCAAATTCACTTTAAATTCACTTTTTAAAGGATCTGCATGTAGCAACGATGCTACGATTAAAGGTGGGGAAAGATTGCAGTTATGGAAATAAGCTGAAACATTTGATTGAGATTAAGGCTTAAAAAAAAGTTTAAACAATTTCAGTCTGCTGCATAAAAATGTGACACAAAGGGAACAGTACTTCCTCCACGAGCAGTGAACAGTGGCATTGAACCTAAACAGTGAGGTGCGGGATTGTTTCATATGAACATACAGTAATTCTCAGGGACGAAGGACTGCAGAGGAAATTGGTTTTTGGAAATAAATGGGAAGTAGTGGGACATTTATTTTTTCAGTTTTGTCCAATGTGTCATGTTCTGTTTAAAGGAAGATTCCGGTCACTCGAGGGACATGATTGTACTTTTGAAAGTACAGGAAAGTATTCTTTTGTGTGAGGTTGCTCCAGCAAGACTACAGTTCTGCTCTACATGTTCTCTGACAGTGTATAAGCAAATCCCTGATTCATATCAAAGGACCCTTTTGTATTAAACAACTATGTCAGATGTGCCACCATTCAGAGATTCTTCACAGCCAAGAGAACAATCTGTTTCTTCTCCATGACGCGGGGCGAGATGGATGCTGATGTGTGCTGGCAGAATCTCATCAGACACGCCGTTCCACCTCAGCTCTGCTCGTCTCTCTCGTTTAGCATTGCTCTGATTAGGCCCCTAAATTGGATTCCAGTGCGGTTCTATCATTTTTATGTTGTTTTGTGTTGGCCCCCTCCCCCACCCCTCCCACTCATGCTCCACCTCTCACTCAGTTTTTCAACTCTCTCCATTCGAGCCGACTCAGCGTTCGTTACACCGACGGGCTGATGTTTCCGCAGACGGTGCCATTGTTAAGACCGTGCCGCGCAGTTCAGACGATGTGACAACAGAGCGCATTCTCCACCATTGTGTGGGTGAAATGTAGAGACGTTTTTTTTCTTCTCTATTAGATTTGCAGTTTAGCAGTGAATTCCTGTGGAGACCATAATTCTTACCCTACAGATATGTTATCATGGCAACTGAATATGTGACGCAAGTTGCTGTACAATGCTGTATCAAACAATGGCTCATCTCTTAATCTATATGGACCCTCTTGTAATTATCATACAGCACAGAACACATGCGAGGCAACTAAAGGGACATGTTATAGTAGTAAAGCCTGTGAGGGATTTTCAAATTAAAAGCAGCATGCTGCTGTCACTGCTGTTGTTGATATTGATGCTATATAGTACAGGGCAGTATAATATATTATTATTATACCACATATTAATATTAATATTATTATTAGTAGTATATTATTACTACTATTATAATTATATGTAGTTGAGTGTAGTATATGTAACATTACATTAGTATACCATTATATTATACATGTACATGTATGTCAATGTATATGCTATATTATATTATATTATACTACTACTATATGCTACATTGTATTATTTTATATTGTATTATTATTATTATTATTATAGTACTGTAGTACCATATTACTAGATTATATTTACCATAATGCACTATAGTATTAGCATTACCACTGCTGCTATTGTACCTTGTACACACTCAGGTATACACATTCAAACTTCTGTTATCTCTACTGCCTAATTTATTGTGTCTATTCTTAGATTTTTTATTTTTTCTACTTTATATTCTACTTTATATTTTGTATTCTAAACAGTGCAATATAGGAGAAACGATGTCTGTCTGTCTGTCTATCTGTCTGTCTGTCTGTCTGTCTGTCTGTCTGTCAGCCTGCCTGTCTGCCTGTCTGTCTGTCTGTCTGTCTGCATAGAAGTAGCAGCTCCCTGTTTTTCTTTTCATTCCGCTTCCATAGGCCAATTGTCTCATAGAGAGCAACTAATGTGTTACTTTCAGAGTATCTGTGCATTCATAATTCATAAAAGACTAGTGATTCTGTCTCAGGCACAATTTCAACATAGACCATAACACTTTAGTATGTGCGGAATATCAATGTAAACACTGGCCAAGCTCTCAGATATTCACTTGTTCTTTTGAAGAGTATCATATCACTGTTGTCCTTTCAGAAAAAGAGATGAATTAAGGGACGGCAACATGACTTAATCCCCACGTTAAGTCTGACTGAACGATCCATGTACACACCCGCACACCAACACACAGCTTACACAAATCGAGTGTTTCTAAACCTTCGATGGGGCTAAATCGAGCGCTCCATGCCTTTATTCTGCCCATATGTGGCCAGGTCTCCCACGTAAACATACTTTATTAAACTTGGATTTTTTTTTTTTTCTGGGCAGCTGCCAATCCACGGCCCACTGCTCGGAGAGTCAAAGATCCTATTGTTTTTGGAGCAGGGAGAGCCTGGAGGTGGGTGATGAGTGGGGTCACCAGCTGAACAAGCCGAGCGTGCTGCCATGTTGCCCTCGCCTCCGCCACTCTGCTTCCACTGCACGTTTCTGCTGCTCCTCCACTGCGCAGCGCTCGCACACATTCGGGAATATATGGATCCACATGCAGCGCGTATAAACAACTGCGCATATACACGTGCATCTGTGAAGACATAGGCCGAGCAGAAAGTGGAGAGAATCTAAAGAGTTCTAAACCCAGTGGTTTTGGATTTGTGTTGATCATGAATTATAGATCATACACAGTATACGTTGTTTATGATATTCTTGCAGATTTACCAAGCACCAAATCAATGCACTTTCTTCCACTGTGGACTGAGTTTGCTCTGAGTTTTCACTCCTTCATATAAAGACTGTGTGGCTAATTAGAGGAGGTAATTATACGTGGAGTTTTCTGTGTTCCGAGCACAAACGTGTCCAAAGGTAGATTCGCTCCGGCGCAGCACAAGATGAGGGAAAGACCTCCGTCAGTCTGCTGCGTCTGGCTGGGATTTTAAGCTGCTAACTCTGAGCACCTCTTCGACTGTCTGAGCTGCCAGGTGCTTCCACTGACTCCCTGCTGGGGGGACCATCTCCAGAGTAAACATCTCATGGCAGCTTCCTGATCCTGGCCAGCTCTCTCTCTCTCTCTCTCTCTCAGGAGTCATCACCTCTGTCTGCATCCTGCTCCCCTGCACCAGTGTCAGAAACTAGTGAACTATGTGAATATAATGTGCATCCTCGTGCAGCAGTGAGCAGCAACATGACTCTGCTCAGGCACCAGTGAGTAGGTAAAATAGCTCATTGTTCATACCAGACATACATTCTGGCCTCCGAGTTCGCCCGAGCCGTGGCCGTCTTGGCTTGGACCGCCGTCTGTACAAGATGGCCACGATTGAATACGACTTCCCCACAGATGAGACAGAGAGGTCCTGCTCACAGCTCCATCTGCTTCAGTGGCCGGCTTGGACTGGAGCCACTCGGTGTTTCCAGTCAACAGAGGACGGAGCCCGACATTTCATTACCAGCGAGTCTGCTCTGGAAGCTCCGCCTCGTCAGCTGGTGACCGAGTCTCCAACAGTCAGTGGCAGCAGGGTGGCGGCTCAATGATAACCTTCCAACAACACAAGAGGCAAAGTTATATGACTCATCCCTGCTACAGGTGACGCCCTGCATCCCGGAGCCCGCTCGCCACCAGCGTGACTCCTCCTAATCTCTCCTCTTAAAGAAATCCTCACCGGCAGAGAAATGAATGACCTGTAAAGCATATATTGTTCAAACGCACTGTTGAGCATGAACGGCGAGGAAAATGCTGCAAGCCATCACTTTGTAACAGGAACAGCTGATAACCAGAACATCCGACGCCACCTGGAGGGTCGTGAGGAGCGCCAGGCTCAGCGCAGTGTTTCTCCTGCCTTCCACTCCTAAACATAGCAGCGTGTGACAACAGATGTCGGCTATATTTGTCCTCAACCTCATCTGACGCGTGTGATGTCACCGAGCAGCCGCGTGTCAGCAACGGGCTCTTGTTGATAATTAGTGCTTTTCCTCGCTGTTTGCCAACATTCATGATTCCTCTTAGACTGTACACACGTACGAGCTGGCTTCTGTCAGCAGAGTTAAAGGTGCAGTCCACAGATTGCGCACATCAAGATGTATTTAGTGTTAATGAGGAGTATTATTAATTAGCCTGTGAAAAAAAGTTGTTCTGGAGGGAACTTTCAAAACTCTGGTGATGTCATCAGGTGTTATCCCTGGATGGACTTCAGACCCCTGAATCAGCTCCTAACATAAACATATTGTGACCCTTCTCCCGGCCTACTGAGTAACTATGACAACACATTTTGACTTACAACAGCTGTATACTCAAGGTTCCAGAGTTACTGGGATATCTGGGATGTAGTGACTACTGTACAAGCCGGGTAACAGATAAGCAAAAGATAGTAGCCAAATGCAGATGCTGGAGGCAGAGTTCAATGATTCACATAATCAAAGTGAAGGGTGAATGAAATAATGATCAACTCTTACATTTTTTCCAATGCAAAATGTCTCTTCTCCATCACACCCATCTCAGACAGTCAGCCATGAAACGCAGGCCTTTCTGCATTGACGGTGGAATAGAATCTGGAATGGACACAGAAATGCGAAGTGGAGCAAATAAAATCAATTTGGTAATGGTAATAACAATTTGAAACATTTAAAACCACTTAGAGATAATAAAAAAAACAATGGATTCCAGCACAGTGGTGATGAATTAGAATTCATGGGAGACCAGCTCATATTTAATGTTTTTTAATCATGTTTACTGTTCGCCGGTGCAGAATTCTCCAGGTGTGTAATTGTGATTCTGTGGCTCTTCCAGCTCCTGAAGGAGGGGGGGGGGTCAACTCTGAGAAGAATCTATTTCATGTCTAATAACCACCTGCCACAAGATTTGATAAAACCCCTCTCAGCTAAACCTTTCTAATTAAGAGCCTCTGCCATTTTGCTGCTCCAGTTTCTGGCTCCTGTTCATTCCCCCACACGCAGCCGTTGGTCAGCGGCTGTGGGAGCGGTGCCTTCGTCCTCTCACAGCACATTTCCTGCCCATGACAGCTCCTCTCGGGGGAGCGGCACTCATTCTAGTCTGGTGGAGTGAGAGTCCAGAATACACTCCTCACACAGCAGTGCAGCAGACTCCAGGGCCAGAGAGACTACTACCTCACCTTTACCTGACCTTGTATGGACTAAGTTGTTCTCAGCAGGCAGCGGCCAGTCGCTGCTGCTCCGAGAGGAAACACTCTGTGAGAGCGAGCTCGTGGCCCCTCGGCTGCAGACCGTCCACGCTGGACAGCTCTCATACAGACAGTGACACACACAGGCCCTGGGGGCGGCTGCATGATATTACATGTGGGGGGGTTCAGACACAGGTGACATTCTCTTATAAATAACTAAACATTTTCATGCAGCGGTTGTGTAAGCAGCGAGAAATACATGTGACTTCATGTTCAGGGATTAAAGGGGTCGTGAGTCACTGCCAATTCAAACCAATGTAAACCAATGAATTGTCCAAAGATAGAAGGTGTTTATAGTTTTCTTTATAACATGAATATGAGGACGAGTTTCTGAAGGCCACATGAACGCCCTGTTTGACTTTCAAAGAGACGTCTCCACAGGTATTTCATTCACTCATTCATTCATTCAGAGGAGAAAAGAAAGGAGGATGTATTCACACACACAAAAAGACTTTTTCTTTTTCTTTCTCTTTTTTTACTGGAGCCCAAATCACTCACCAACAATTCCATATTCCATAACTGCATCCTAACCGGCTTGTTTCATACGAGCTGCACATTACCATTGATTGGGTAAAACGATCACTCAGTCCTCCACTGCTGATTCACCTATTCAGCATCATTAGAGCCCTTTATCGGCCTGACTCGGGCTGAAGGCAGACTGAGAGGCTGTCAGTCCGTCAAAGTGCACGTGTTCAGGTCGGACGTCACACCTGTTGATACGTAAATGCAGGAGTTATTTGAAAATCTCATGAACCCTTTCTGTGCTGAAATGAACTGAAATCAGACACGTTAACTTTGGCAGTTTACAGGCGTGCAGCGTGGTGACATCATCTCTACATATGTTTATGCTTCCAAACATAATTGTTTTGTCACTAATAGGCTTTCTATGGAGATTTATTGTGGAAGATTATGTGACGGCGTTAGAGGCAGCGTCACTGTGACAGAATGCAGATAAGGCTGTATGTTATGACATGAATTCTTTATTCTGTGAGTGGGAGAAAGATTCTCTCAAGCTTGGCCTCTTTTTTTTTTTTTTTTTTTAGGTGTAAATCTCCTCTGCTTGTGCCCGAGGTGTGGAACGGAGAATTTAAATGTTCAGCAAAAAAGGATAGAGTGGCGAAACATTTCACAAGGTTGTAGAAGAGAGTCAGGATCCTCCAGGCGCTCGGTAATGTTCTGACCCCAATGTAAATCCATCAGTGCCATTTTCACTAATGAACTGATCTATGATTTACACTGTCAGAGGAGCTCGTTTCCTGCCGCCGCCGCCGCCGCTCGCAAACTGCTGACAGTGGCTCTCTGGACTCGGCAGACCTTTTGTGTTATTGTGGCTAAGCCGATTTGTGTTATTCATCTTAAATTCCTGATCCAGTCTGGTTGTCAGGTGATAACTTTGGGTCACTTCATGCACAAGGAGAAGAAATAGTTTGGGGAGAAAAAGTTTTCTTACATAAAACCAATTACTGAGTTACCCTGGCTGTGTGACGCTCGCATACAGATCCTGTGCTTATGTACATAATTCATGGTGCATAATCCAGAGGCCTTACACAGCACATATTTATAACACTAACCAAATGCATAATGGTGTTCTCTCAAACTTACCAAATAGTATTATCACAGTTGATTGAGTGACCATTAAGGCTCAAAGCAATAACAGCTCGCACAGAGGCAGAGAAGCCCCCCCCCCCCACACACACACACACACACATCTTTCTTTCCACAAGCAAAACAAATCCCCATGAGCGCATGTGATGGGGAAAGGTGTGCTGGGGAAAAGGTAAGAGCTGTGGGACATCTGTGGCAGAGCGCGAACATCCTGAGGTTTAATGAGGCTTAATGCTGCAGACGCGTGTCTCCAGCTGAGCGATGCCCACCTCACACAAGCTGGCACTTTCTCATGAGATGGGATGAACCAGTGGGAAAACAGCAACATGGAAATGGCAAATAAATACTGGAGAAAGCATTGGCATGGTTTTCTGAGAGAAACAGAGAGAAGTCTTGTCAAGAGAAGTCGATAAATGAAATGAGCTCCAAGCACAAAATGATGTCATGCATCAGCACGTTCACATGTTCTTATCATAGAACAACAGGAACCCACTTCATCAACTGTTTCTTAATGACTGAAAATGAACCTGTTTACCTGTGGACTTACCTGTCAACAGAGGCTAGCTCGGACGCAACATCGTGACCTCGAGCAAAACTATGAAAAATAACACCCAAGCTGTAATAAACAGGAATGGAGGATTTGTTTTTGCTCCATATAATTTTTGTTATCTGTGGCTGCACGCCTCCCACATGTTTGCTAAATTATTGATTTCAAATATACACTTTGTAATTCCACATCAATATCTTTTTGAATGGCAAGTACAAGCTCAGGGCCAACATCAATAATTCCATTTCCCCTGCTCTCCCGAGGCCGAGGCAGACTTTCTGTGTTTCCACATGATATTGTCCTAAGATGTGATTTTATGAGGCCTTTCTCATTGATTGTTTGGTTTCCAGCCGCAGAAAGCACCGTGATGAAAGTTAATGATGTGTGCCTGGTCTTCCTACAACACTATTAATTATTTTGAGGCCGTGGGTGGCGAGGTCACGGTGCAGGATGGCACTGCTCCAGTTTGTTTGAGTGATTTCCCTAATAGACAGACAGGCGCTGATGTGAATGGTAATATATATGCATGTGTATTGCAGAGGCAATTGCATAACCCAGACAGCCGGATCAGTGGCGGGGGAATGAGGGAGTGCTAACTAAATTTGGAGATAATGGCAGATGCTCTGCTGTCTGCCAAACGTCTCCGGAGAGACCTGTCTGGGCGGCTGCAGGAAGGGTCTGGGTGAGTGTTGTGACACGGTGTCTGACGGCGTGTTGGCACGGCATGTTGTGAGAGCGATTCGGCGAGCTCTTCTCACCTTCGCCGCGGCCTGCTGTCCTGTCACTTCCAAACCGTCGGGACACCGCCGTCACGTCCGCTGGTGGCACGCTCGCAGCCGGGCGCGGTCGGACGCGGCTCCGTGGCGCTCGTCACAGAGCCTCAGGGATGAACGGTCCTGAGTGTTGACAATGGCTGTGATTTTATGAAGAGGGAGAGGAGCCGTGTCTCTTTATTCAGCTAACCTGATTACAGACCTTCTCTTTGCCGGTGTGAGCACACGCTGTAATCTAAAAGCAACACCTGGGCCACTAGGCCAGGCAAAGACGGCATGCCAAAGCACTGGCACACCCCCAGAATGAATTAAGGTGGGCTATTCAGGTCTGTCCTGACCTTGGGGAGAGACAAGCTGAATACAGTCTTTTATTACGGAGTGGCTGTGAAATGTGTAATGTATGTTAATCCATGTGGGACTGGGAGGAGGAGAGCCAGGTTCTGAAGGGGCGAAATAATGGCGTTACCAGAGGAGGCGTACGGCAGGAGGACACAGAGAGAGGGAGCAGAGGAGGACGGGGAGTTTGGTTCAAACGGGACGGTGAAGGAGAGAGAGATGTTGAGAGGATGATAGAAAGGTGACAGACAGACAGACAGAGCCAGCAGAGGGAACAGACAGACAGAGCCAGCAGAGGGAACAGACAGACAGAGCCAGGACA
Source organism: Centropyge bicolor (assembly GCA_037975185.1). NCBI lineage: Eukaryota > Metazoa > Chordata > Actinopteri > Pomacanthidae > Centropyge > Centropyge bicolor. Next base: position 185,341 of record JBBMOC010000211.1, on the reverse strand, counting down.
GACAGACAGACAGAGCCAGGACAGACAGACAGAGCCAGCAGGGGGAACAGACAGAGCCAACAGAGGGAACAGACAGACAGAGCCAGTAGAGGGAACAGACAGAGCCAGGACAGACAGACAGAGCCAGCAAAGGGAACAGACAGACAGAGCCAGCAAAGGGAACAGACAGAGCCAGCAGAGGGAACAGACAGACAGAGCCAGCAGAGGGAACAGACAGACAGAGCCAGCAGAGGGAACAGACAGACAGAGCCAGGACAGACAGACAGAGCCAGGACAGACAGATGGAAAGACAAGGGCACATTCACACTGCAGCTGAAAAGCCCCCCCACTCTGATTCTCCTGATTTTTGTCACACGTCATGCGTAACACAGATTTGATATTTTCCACTCAATGTGATGCAAAGAACAGCCTGATGCCTGTGTGGTTTTTTTTCCTGGCCTGAAGCCGTGGACCACAAATAATGTGTTTCTGATGCATGTGAGAGACATGAAGCTTGACGGCGCTGCCATGACGCTTGTTAAAGCACGTAGGTCTAATTCACCTGAGACAGCTGACATAATGTGGCTGCACAGGAAGGCTCGCCTCAGGTCGCTTTGAAGCAAGGTGTGTGACTGCTGAAAGAATGAAGAGCACATTCAATAGAACGTGCACTCACTGAATTCAATGCACAAAGGAGGTTTGCTGCAAAGGGTCAAAGGTCAATCAAATGAAAGAATCAGTGGTGGTGATTATTTCGACTAATCTTGGAAGACCCAGTCAGAGAGAATGAATTATTAGCTGTGCTGCATCGTCCACTGTTAATTCAAACATCCTCTGTCAGACGATAAACTGCTCAACAAAAACAAGCTGTGGTTTGGAGACAGTTATGAGACAAGAGTTGATGGTACAAATAAATCTCTTATATAAACTGTGTGAACTGTGAAGGGACCTTGGATGGACACGGTTTCTGCTGGGCTGCTTCCAGTATGAATGTGCCTTTCCTCTGGATTTACACTGTTGTTTAAGAGGTTATGACATAGGGAGGCTAAACGCACAGCTGCCATATGTAATGTGCACCATGAGTACTGCAGACACCATGTAAAGACAGAGAAGTGCCACTGCTCACCTTGCTAGTTGAGGCCGCTGAGAGGAGTGAAGGGAATGTGGTTTTTAATGGCCGCTCTCACCGCGGATGGAAGTGTAAAGATGGTGATTGCAGGGCCGTTGTCTCTGATGAAGTTATCTGATGTGACACCTGGTCCTGGTCAGGGCTCCACTCGGGCAGCTATGTTCAGGGGCGCTGGCTTGTTGATAAGAAATAACATTACGCCTCTCCCTTTCACACATTAAACACACAGTCTGTGTCAGACACAGGGGCAGACTCCAGACTTAACAGGTGGAGGATTAAGAATGTGCTTCATTAATGCGTCGCTACTCAAACAGCACAGAGGTGGAAGAATTCTTCTCGGGCCTTTGACATTAGGGTTTACAGGTTTCTGGGGTCTGTAGGTTGAGAGGACTAGTTAATGTTCACAACCTGTGGCTACAAGCTGAAACAGAGAAAAGATAGGAGAAATCTTTATACATAGCATCAAATGCTGTTTAAACATTTACTGACACACTGAAAGGAAGAGACGATGAAGAGCTGTTTCGCAGAGAGGCTGCAAACCTGACAGAGCAGAGTCTCTTTGTTCAGCCATCCAATCAGCCTTGGAGTTAAGGTCACTGCTGTTTTTCTTTTGAACCGATGAAAAATGAGAAGCTAATTAGCGTGTCAGAGCTTGTGATGGATTTTATTGATACCTCTGGCCTGCTCTTATTGATATTCATTGTTGGTCCTGTACTTTATTGATACTCTAATTGGCTCTTTTAAATACATATAAAAAGGAAAAGGAAAAAACAGAATAAATCAAAAAACAGGATTAAAATTTATTGATATTTTCAATTTTTAAAAAACTCTAGCAATATACCAAGCCACCATATAACCTCAACATATACTGCAGTACTGTGGGAGTGGGGGCTGCTGTCTCAGGTAATAAGTCCACAAAGATTAGTTTTAAGATATGTGGCAAATTACGTTAAACAGTTGCTACATAAAGTCAAGTTTTATTTGAGCTTGTTCATAAAAAGTTGCCATTAGCCTAACAAGCTGCTGTACTGCTTCCCCACTCGTTTAACAGGTGTTTGGATCAGTTACTCTCACTGACTCTTTACTGTCCAAGGTCTTATTGCACTTACAGTAACAAGCACAGTTGTTCACTTAAACATTATCATTCACTTCTCTTTCCTGTTGCCTCTGTGTGTTGATGCTCAAATTTAGAACTGGTTCCAATTATTACCGGTTTTGGGGGCAACTCTAGAAACTCAAAAGAGCCATTTGCAGTGGTTCTGCCCAACAGTTTTTCACATTTGCATGCTCTGATTTTCACTCACTGTCTGACATTTAAAGCTGCTGTGGTGAAGTCCGACACTGACCTATAAATCAAAACCTACACCTAAGATATATGAGTTAAATCCTGCGTTTGGTCAGTAGTTTATGGGATGGCTGACATAAGTGTGTTAGTTAACTGATGTCTGTTCTCTACAGTTCAGGTGTAAGTGTGATTCAGCAAACAGGCTTGAATGTAGAGACTATAAGAAACAGATCAGTCACTCCACAGCAGATCGTGCACTGATTGTATGGGAAAGCATCATTAATGCAGCAGACAGGACGACTTCTGACGTCGATAATAGAATTGATGTGAGCAGCTTTTCCAGAAACGGGCCGAGCGAGGTGTGAACGCAGACACAGCGAGCCGATGGAAACAGCTCAGGCTCCAGTCGTATCACTCAGCTCGAGCCCCCCCTTCCTGTCTCCACCTATTGAGTGGAGGAGCGAGAGGCGCCGGGGCTGCACCAGCAGCTGCCGGATCAGGTGGCTCTCCTTCCCCGGGCCTGGGCCATACGATCCCGTCCCGCCGCCCTTCGCCCCCTCGCCCCTCCCACTACTGATCAGCATGCCCGCTGCCGCACGCCGCCCGCCTGCCAAGAGGAGCGAGGGAGAGGACGCTCTAATCTACAGCTGCCATGATGAGTTTGAGGAGCCCGGGTGTCCCCCCCCCCCCCACAGTCGTAATCCTGGAGCTGTCAGCGGACGCAGAGTTATGCTCTGACCGGCGAGAGGACATTCTGTCATACAGATGAAAAGTGGGGGAAAAGAATGTGGGCAGCGGGGGCCTATAAACGTGTTTTATTGCATCGCAGAGAGACGCTTCCATCGAGCACATGCTTTTAATTAATGACACCCCGCACCTGACCCTGTGCTACTTTCACCACACATCCAGCAGCCACAGAGCCACAGAGCCACGAGCCTGGAGCCTGAACCACAGGGGCCCGGTGCATCCATCCCTGAACGGAACAAATGAAGCACAATTTAAGGCTGCAGTATTTGCCTGTTAGTCTCAGTGTGATCGTCCCTTTAGCTGTAATAAGTTATCAGAACTTTCACTGCACCAGCGTTAACATGCTGGGAAAATGGCTTTTTATTCCAAAAGGCAAGTGCTGTGAAATTGGAGGCTTTTGACCTCGATTCAGCTGATTTATCTGATTCAGTGTTTTTGTAACTGTTTAATTCCACGGACGCTGTTATTCTTTATATTAACACTGCATTATCATAAACTAACACTTGTGACGGTACGGTGCCGACTGCACTGTGAATGCACAGCTCCTCGTCTGAGAGCATATGAAAAATATATGGATTCAGGTAGGGAGAGTGCAGGCTAACATCAAAGCCATCACACAAAAGACAGGAAGAGCGGCCGCATGAAAGATTGATAAGGCACTTAAAAGTAAGATTAAAAAAAAGGATAGAGCAAAAACAAAAAGGAATCTTTTATAACTCATCATAAACAACAGAGGGAACTGCTGAAATATAGATAGCTGGATTTGAGGCCTGGGATGACCAGCCTGTCACTCTCAGCTGTGATGGGCCCTGATAGTGGGTCATGTATTATGCATGCTACAGCACGAGAACATGGGAAGAGTTGGCTGCCCTCCGCTGTTTTATTAATCCTTAAACACTCGAGCTCAGACCTTTGACCTGGGGTCTTTTTTTGTGGGGAGGGTCTGCAAACAAGCCGAAAGATGTGATGAATAAAGGAGGAGGTGTTTTCTTTGGATTGATGTCAGAGAGGAAAAGTTCTGTCCCTCAAAAAGCTTTTCAAACAATCAGAGAAGCCGGCCGTTGATTGGATGCCTGTGAATCTCCTTCTCTGTCTTTATTGGAGCAGGGGGCTTCTTTTAAAGCGTTCAGACAGTTTGGTGCCTCGTGTGTGAAATCTGTGATATCAATACTGAAATCTGAGCCTCTCTCTCTCTCTCTCTCTCTCTCTCTCTCTGTCTCTCTCTCTCTCTCTGTCTCTCTGTCTCTCTCTCTCTCACACACACACACACACACACATACACACTGCACCTTGAACTTGAATTGTTTGCTTATCAGTCTTATCAGTCCTAATCTGTTCAAGGCTAATTGTTGCAACTGTGAAATACAGAAGCAACAATTCAGCGCGAGGTAATTGAGCCACACGGCTGCAGGGATGGAAGTGTGTGTGAGCTGGCCTGTCGGCGGCTCAGTCCAGCACTCTGAACCACACTGAAATGTCTCAACAACTAGTGGATGGATCGCTGTGACATTTGCTGCAGACTTCCACGGTGCCCAGAGGATGAATCCTAATGACTTTGGTGATCGTGTTACTTTTCATCTGGCACGACCAGCAGGTCAAGCTTTTCACTTATTCAGTGAAATATCTCAGCATTTGCAAGAAGGATTAGCACAAAATTTTATAGACATTTGAGGTTCCCAGACGATGGTAATGAATTTCATGATCCCCTGACTTCAGGTCACATTTTTGGCTCTGAATAAATATCTCCACAACCATTGGTTGGATTGCCATTAAATTCACCTTCATGTTCACCTCAGGGTGATTTTGAATTATTTTCTGATCCTTTAACATTCCACATGGCACCAGCATCAGGTCAGAATCACCCAACACTTTGGACCTGCAGTGAAGACATTCCCATCACTTTGTGTTTGGTGCTACTTTACCCACATCTGAATGCTAACAAGCTAAGCTAAGTGATCAACCTGCGGAACATCAGCGTGTTCATCAGCATTGCTATTGTGAGCATGTTTGCAGCTGCTGTGCCTCAGTACAGCTTCACACAGCTGCCAGCAGGACTCGAGACTTTTACTCTTCTTTATTGCTGCCCCCAATTTACCCCTGACTGTCAGGCCTCCCCATCTATGGACACTTAAAAACCCAATCCCCCACACCACGTCCTCACTGCTAACATAACCACATAATCGCTCCAATTTTGTCCATTACACTTATTTATTTACTTACTCGTTTTAATTATCCAGATGCAAAGTTCATTTCTCTGTGAAGCACATTTGTTGGACTGAAATGTGCTCTGAAAGTGCATAAAACGAGTCGACTGTTCAGAATTATTAGCTACAGTGGATTCATCCTGAGAAGCCGACGCACAGTTGAAGATCTGCACTTACTATTTATATACTCGGCATTAAGGAAATTGCTTTTTTTAATGTCCTGATTTAAGCTCATGGTACGCTTCACATGACATCACAATGCTGGAAATACATGGCTGCACACATACAGTACACTGGGCGGCCACTGACGAGTGCGTCCTGACAAGTCGCCATCATGCTGTGGGCATGTAAATCCCCTCGAGGGTGGAATTAGTCATGTTAATAACAACTTTTTAATTCCATCAGATGGTGGAGAGGGGGAGATAGAAAAGCAGAGCTGGAGAGCACATCATGCATTTTTAATGAGCTCATGGTAAGATCAGACATCGAACAGGGCTAAACATCTCTGGGATATTTAGTTCCTCTAAAAGCCACAAATGAAATGAACAAATGTTTGGGATTATGATGTAAACAGCGGCGGTGGCAACATCAACAGCACAGTGGCGAGTCTGGAGGGAGGGAGGGGCTTCCGCTGGCTCTGACCTTTAGACGGTTTTCATATCGCCCAGCGGGGGCTCTGCTCACGTGGGGCTACTTCCAAAGACGACAACAGAAAGCGTTTAAAAGCATCCGACACGAGACGCACGTATATGTTTTTAATCTTGTTCTTCAAGCACTACAAACACACGCACGGTACGCTGCGGGTCCTGAGGGAGGGAAAGAGGCACTCTGTCTGTTCTCAGTCTAAACATTATTTGAACTGGTGACAGCTTTTCACAGAGCCTAAAGAAATGAGGAAACATATTGAGGTTGCACAAAGCTGCATCTCTGTCGCTGGGAGGTTATGTGTACAGGAAGATGCCCTTAAATAATAGGATATTTGGAATTGAACTGCACAACAATTTCCTTTCACTCATGTTCTTTTAAATGTCAACACTGTGCGTATGGATGTGTGTATTTGTGTGTGTGTGTGTGTGTGTGTGTACGACCAAAGAACACTGTCCTCAATAATAACAGTGAAGCTTTGTTTAATATTTAAACTGTTGAAAACTAGGCCTGGCTGCCTGTCGGGACAATAAAGACGTAGATAATATAAAGCTTTTCTCTTCTTTAAACATTTTCTTTGACTAAAAGCCGAGCGGTCGTTCTCACGGCTGTGAATAAATGAACGCTGAACTGTTACTGTACATGGAAACCAGGCCGTACAGTCGCTCTCATCACATTATAGGCTGTGACTTAAAGTGACACTACACCTAAAAATCTCTCTTTTCAAAGGTGATTTAAAACCTTTTGCACCTCCATAGAAAGCAGAGCTGCAGGTTGTGCCAGTTACAGTGAATTCCAGCAGTTTCAGGGTTTCATCCACATCCACAGGACACTGTCATATCGCCTCTGCAGCATCATCCACTGCTCACATCCAGGATGTTCCTACCAGGCCGAGCTGATGAGCAGGACCGTGAGCTCCTGGTCTGTGCATTTGAGAGCAGCTTCGTCTTCATTCACTGGTCAAAAGAACTGCTCTGTCATGGCTTTTTTTCTTTGGCAAATATTGAATGCACAGATGGAGAGTGTGATGAGGTTTCTGTGGCCGATTCCATTCTCTTATAATAAATAAACTTTTTACTTCTGTATTTCCAACGTGCAGGTAAAGAGTGTTTCTTAAATGATTTTGAAGAGTTATTCTATTTTTCATTGGATGGTAAAACAAGAAATTTACATTAAAGCCAAATGTCAGTTTAACTGCCATGGCAGGATGAGTCCAATGTGTCATTGATATAAATAATATATATAATGAATCCTGTTCACAGCGGTGAAATGTAGCTAAATACATTTATTCCAGTACTGCACAAATTTGCAGTACTTAACTTGAGCATGTCCACTTTGTGCAGCTTTGAACTTCTACTCTTCTACATTTGTCTGACAGCTTCAGCTGCAAGTTACTTTCCAGGTTACGTGTCCTGTGAGAACCATGTGCCTCCAAATGTGGTGATTTTGTCTTTGGATTTTCTGATAAGCTGAAGAGTTAAAGTGTTTGTTTGGGTTGAGACAATTCGTTCATTCTTAAGCTAAATAATTTATTTCAAACCACTCTTGGATTCACTGGAAAAATGCATCATAACAAAACTGAAAAGAGGCTGTTTTTCTAATGAGACCTTGACTTTTTACAGATACACAGTTCTCACAAGACAACGACGCTACAAACATAGAAGGAGCTTGTAGATTATGATGCACTGCTGTAGATCAAACTGACTTAGCAACATACACATTAATGCAGCAGTAACATTAATCCAAAAACATCAGATATAGCAGTAAATCACTGACATTATGAATTACATTATGAAGACATGATTCTGTAGTGTTTTCAGTGTGATATTAGTATTTTTATTCAAGTAAAAAAATCTGAAAACATCTTCCACCACTGCTCAGTTTTATTATCTCATCAATTAAACTGTTCAATATTTGACACGACCGAACACTGGTTTATAATTTTGCTGCCTCCTTTGTCATATTCAGGTGCGTATGTGGCCACAGTTTCAAACAGCTGCTGAACCACTGGGCTCGTTCGTTCACTATCAGCATGAGCACAAATGCATAACCTTTTAAACAAAGGCTAACTTGCTCTGCCTCGGGCTACACTTGCCAGTTTGCTTTCTTGTCAAGGCAGAAAGGAAAAGGCACATAAAAGCGAAACGTGCACAGATGAAGAAGAAGAACATTGGTGACAAGTCAGAACTGTGACAGACAGATGCTGAGGAGCTGATAGCTTTCTATTTACATGTCTGGAAGACGCATTTACACATCAAACGCTCGCTCGCTCACTCGCTCACTCGCTTTATTTAAAAGCCCTGTGCTTTCCTAAGATGTCTTCGCTTGCCAGCTGAAAGGGAAATAAAAAGAGGAAATTGTGTCTTGTAAGCACATCGGCACGCAGAGAGCGCACGCACAAAAACACAGTAACACAATGGAAAATCGACTCGAGCGCGAGCGAAAAAATGCCCCGTGATATGCATTTACACAAACACAATGAGCGAGACTCAACAACAACAGACAAACAAATATTTAGTCTTGATAGCAGATATTCACACCCACATTGAGCCGCAGTCATTCCATCTCATTGCTTCAAATCTCCCAGCTGTCTGTTGGCTTCCACTCATGCAAACAGACTGAAGCCTGAGTTTCTCACAAATATAGGCAGCTGCTGTATGTTACTGAGTGGATGCTGGATAAACAGCTAAATCAAGCTACATCGTTCTTCTGTAGAGCTTATGGCTTTGTTTTTTCTTCATGAATTTGTTGTAAAAAGCAAGTGGTTACTCACTCGAATGAATGTGGACATGTCGGTTAACCATCTGTATTTGAGCAAGCTTTTCACTTTGTTATGAGTAAATCTGAGACGAGCACCACATTCTTGCTCAGGTTTTTCTGAAAAGCTTCACGTTCCCTGTTCTGTGGCCTTTCAAACCTAACCTGCTAGTTAGTCTCCTGTTATCGCACCTGTCCAGCCTGAGTGACTTTATTATTGAACAGAAAATGCAATCAGTCTCACAATAAAGCAAAATGTTATTCAATTAACGGCAGAGGAGCGGGTCATCACATGAAAACGTTTCAGCTAGTTGCCCAAATTAAACAAGGTTGTTTGTAATTACCCTTTAGAGCGACACATGGAAGCTCTTTCTGATCGCATGCTGCTATCAGCAGGGCGACATCATTTCTCTGGGCGCTCCAGAACTGCTACAAATCACTGCTGAAAAATACACCAAAACTTTGGTTGAGCTTAAAAGAAATCCATGTCGGCCATCTTTACACCCTGACCTCCTCCATACCAGGACTTTGTGGCTCTATAAAAACGTCACCTGATGTAAACGTACATGTGTATAAATGAAAATCTTCTAGGTTTAAATTTGCTGCAGTGATGCTATTACTTTTCACATGCATTTGTTGGTATTTATGAGACTATTATACATTATTATCCATGTCACATTTGCCCATTAATTAATGCACTATGTCACATTAATGGATACAAACATTCAAAGTGTTACTAATGAACCCTACGATGAATTTTAGCAAATTAGAATTAACTACACCGTGGGGTAGATTTTTACAGATGAACTGATTTGGTGGTCTTGTTTCACAACTATTTCTGGAGCTGGAGAATATATAACGGATCGTTACCAGTTGCAAAAAAATAAAAAATAAATCAATTTCTTTCGTATAATAGACCATTCAACAACACAATTAGGAATTGTAAAACCACACTTTTTTTTATCGTACAGTAAATTTCAAAGGCAATATGTTTGGAAAGCTTTGTGTATCTTTCAGCCATGTGTCTCTACTCTCCTCTCTGATATTGATTTCCCTCCTGAGGCGAAATTGTTTTGGCACAGCGCTCTTCAGCCGTGGACCAGAGTGAAGCTGTGTGAAAGCTTGTTTTGTAGCACGCTGTTTTTTTTTAAGTTAATGCTTGACAGTGTAATGTGGTCAAAAAAAGCTCACATTTAAAGACAGAGTGTGGAAGTATTTAGGGAAAATGTAGCCAACATGACAGGCTTATACATTTGAGTCATGTAGGATCAAAAAGGTAAACACATTTAAAAACCTGAATAACTGATTTAGCCAGAGGGAATAGCTGCTGCCTCTCATTGTTTGTGTGCATGAGCCTCTAGTCAGTCTATTATAGATAGATCAATATGTTTTTCATGGAGCTGAGCTGTAGATATCTTTGCATGGGCTCTTATAGCAAAGAAAAAAAAATCCAATGTAATGTGTGTATCAATCTGAAGAATCATCTCCATGGCATTTAGAAGATGCCCTTAACCTCCAGCACAACAAAGCTCGGAGAGATAACTCTCTTCATGCATAGCTGCTCTCAAATCATGGGGGGGAAAAAACCCTTTGTAACCAACTACAGAGCCATCTTCTAATAGTATTCATGTATGTTAGTTAGAGGAAAACATGCCTGGCAGCCATCGATCTGAGCCGATGGGTCCGGAGGCAGAAACGTCTTTATTGTATTTCACCTAAACAACCCTTTCATCTTACTTACAGTATTGACAGCACATGGAGAGAGAGGGACAGAGAAGCACTTACTCCAGCCTGTTTTCCTCCCTCATCACTTGATCCACGCTCTTCTTAAGCACATCTGTACATGAGAGGATATTATGTGTCCTCGCATGAACAATGGGAATATTAAGACGCTCCAACACCACAATTCATTTGCACGGTGAGATAAAACATTTCACTTGTGATAGCCTTATATAAAACACAGAGAGAAGAGAGAGGAGAGAGAGAGCAAATAGAAGGTTTTTTTTATTGCAACGCATCCAAATATATCCAGGCGATGTGTTACCAAATATGCAGGACCTATTTATGTCAGTGAGCATCAGTGCATCCCACTTACAGACAGAAAGTGCTGCTCCGACTCCTGAGCACAGCCAGGCATACAGCACGTGTCACATACAGGGAGAGGACAGGCTCATTGTGTCGAGAGCTGCCGCCACCTTTTAACCCAGATTATATGGCTAGATTACACCCGTAAATAGGATCCACATTTTCAAGGCCAGGAGACACTATGTTTAATGACCAAGGCAAACGACCCGCGGCTGAGCCAGGAGGGAGCAGGCCTCCAGGCAAGACAACAATCTACCACTGGTCCTTAGAGTCTGAGGCGTTCAATTATTCCCCACTTACTATAGTGATGACTGTGGAGAAGTGGAAGCAAAGTTTAGCAAGACTTCCAACATCTGCGCGGAGTATGGAAGGAAAAGTTTGGGTGTTATCGCATAAAGATAGTGAGGTGTTTGCAGAAGGGAGAGGGGCGGCAGCAGCGGAGAGAGAGATAGCGAGATTGGGAGATGAAGGATGAGGAGGATGCAGATTGTGCTGCATGCAAACTCTGTATAGTTCCTCACAGGTGCGGAGGAGAAGAGCAGCAGGAGGAGCACGACGCAGAGACTTCAGGCTGCGCTGCTCGATGCTAACTACAGTTGGCAATGAGGGGGCTCGACTCCTCCCACCCAGGCTCCGGGCCGGGGGCCTCCCAGGAGGCTGCCGCTGATTGAAATGGAAATTCAGGAAGTAATGCTTCAGAGGCAGAAGTGTCTCATTCTCCCCACCAGTCAGCCTGTCTGCTCATCCTGCGGTGCTTTATTACTGTCACTTCCTGCTCGCGTTAACCCATAATCATTCATGGCACATAATCACTTTTGGTATGTTCAGCTCGAAAAAAAATCCACATGCAAGCTCCAAAGTTTGAAGGGTTGAAGGGAATTTTATACAGATTTTTTTTTAAATGTCCAATCAAAAGAAGCTGAAATTCTTATTTTCTTTTGTTAAACTCTGTCATAACTGCTCATAATTATTTCAGTGACTCAATTTCATCCAAATACATTTTAATGAGGAAACTGTTTGAAAGGTTTTCTGTTGATCCAAGTAGCAACTACAGTCGTCCTCGAGCCGGCCTCATGGAAAGCCTATAAATGTTTACAACATACTATTAAGTCATTTACTGAAGACTATAAACTCGCAAATATATTGTAAGTTAATTGAAGCTGCTAATAAATAGCGACGCTCCTCTCAAGCGACTCAAGAAAAACCTGTTTATACAGTCTGTTTGTTTGCTTGTTTATGGCGACTGTCAAATCACACATTCGATATCAGAAACAGCAGAACAGCTCTTTTCCTATTCAATGCCTGCTCCTGTCATTTCGGTGTTGTTGTTAAAAGGCGAGATATGAAAATCTTTAAACCTTTGATTTATGCAGCCCCAACACTTCAGAGAACAAAGCAGCCGTGGGCTAGCAAGAGGTTTGACAGTGCAGCCTCAATGCAATGCATTCAGCCTGTGTGTTTGAAAAGGTCATTAATGATGGGCACGGACCCCTCTGGTCAAAATGCCGATATCTCTTTATAGGGCAAACAGGCCTGAGTCAGTCCCCGCTGTGCCTCTCTGTCAAACCCTGGCATGTGTCACTTTCCCAACAATAGCAAACAAAACCACGCACGTCATCCCTCATCTGTTTTGTTAGAAAAGACCAGGAACCCGCGAGCACCAAGAGCAGAGGAAAAGGGTAAATTATATGCAAAGTGAATGGAGTAAGGGGCGTTTGGTTTGAGAAGCTGGTTTCCTGGAGGACAAAGCCAGCAGGTGAGGTGAGGAGAGGAGGCAGGAACAGGCTGGTGGTGTGCTGACAAGATGTCGTGTTAGTCCCTTTGTACCACTGTACAGTGTTATATGCAAGGTGCTGTCCGGGACATTGCTAACATGGTCAGCAGGTATGAATTTTACAGTCTCACATCTCATGTCCTCACAGCACAACAGCTTCACTACAAAGCATCATCAAGGTCTTCAGGCTTTCCTGAGCAAACCTGAGGCTCAACCTGCCACGAGCTGAACATCAGAAGGATAGAAACCGTCACTTCCTGTTGCCAGTAGGTGGCGCTATGACTAAACTCAGTACTGGCATGGAGATGTCGTAGATTCAAGCCTGTGGAACATGTGGATTCTGGAGCAGATTTGACCATGTGACGTTGAATTACAAAACACTTCCTGTTTCCTGGTGAAACATTGAAAATTGACTCCTCAGCAGGGCCATGCTGTTCCACAATAGTTAACAACCTTTCATCATTAAGCTCTTGAATATGTTGACGGAGTCTGAGGTGGATCAACCTCCTCGAAGGATTTCGTTAAAGTATGACCCCCATAAATGGTAAAATAAATGTAAAAAACACGTGAACTTTACGGCAGACTGAACAATGCATACTTGACTTACAACAAGTCAGTGTTAGTTAAAGTCGGTAAGATGAATCCTCAGGTGACCATGAATGTCTGTTCAAAATTTCAAGGTCATCCATTTCACAGATTCAGTCTTGACCAAAGTCTGAGACCAACTGTCATCTTGAGAAACAAACACTGGCTACATTCAGTTGAAAGTGTCAACAGCAGTTCTCTGCCTATAATTCAATATGTGGCTGTGATCTGCCATCATTTCAATTCTCTTAAATTCTGTTATAATTACAGTGCATGTGCAGATGATAAAATATTTATTGAAATGGTAAGAAAAGAGAGGAGAGCACCAAAACTGTGCAAAACTGAACTGAAAACGAGCAGCGTGTGTGAAGTGAGTGAAACTTTCTCCATAATGAAAAGAAGGTGTCACTTTCAGTGGCCTTGAATGGAGCACCATTGATATTCACAGTTCTGTCGATGAGCACTTTCTGGCATGTGCTTCATGCGTGCTTAAAACCCCAGACACACTTTTCACCCTGTCTTATCTGTGGGATCGCAGTTCGACAGATCGTCTGGATTCCGTCTCTGATGAAAAGTGACATTTCATTATGAGGACGGCAGCTGCTAACATCCGCTATCATGTGGTGTCTGCTGCAGTTATGGCTGCTGAGGAAGCTGGTGCTCTCATTATGGAGGTGATGATGATAGTGCTGATTAGTGATGGAGTGGCTGTGGCGATGACGGGTCACCATACAGGAGCAATAACTTCATGTGATCGTACATGATCTAATAACGTGACAACAACGTGGCCATCAGCTCGATTCACAATCAGAGACATTCATCATGTCAGGAAATGTATGTTTGCTGCATTGTTATAGATTCATAAACAAAACAGTAACTGAACTTGTAATGGAACAGTTTTCATTTGCAGAAACTCAAGCTCTCTGCAAAAGTTTATCTCATCATCACAAAAGAAAAATAATCAGATTTGCCAGATGAGCACCTCAGATTTTATTTTCTGTCAGCACCAGGGAGCAAAGCTATTTTTTTATGATTTGTACAAACCCGGCCATGACCAGGAGTTTTCCATGAACCTGCTCCACATATTGAGAATCCAGTGGCACACACTGACACACAGCTGCTCAGATCACAGAGCAGAATGTGACACCCCCAGAATAAGGACTGGCACAGCGGAGCCGTTTTCACAGGAGCTCACAGAGCCGATGAAGTGTTATTGTATAATGAAATTAATTAGTAAAAAAAGGCTGTGGTGCTGGTGTGGCCAACCTAATGTACAGAGAACTGATCAGCATCCAGAGAAGAATGAGGCGAGGCAGCGGTGAGGGGGGAGCTGAGGGAGAGGAAAATCAGCATTTCAATTACATGAAAGCAATTGTTTTTTATCTTGAGCGCAAGTTAATGAAACTAATTAGTCTTTGCAGCATGAACCCTCTGGCACGTCAGATAATCGCCAGAGGCTCAGATAGTGCCAGTCAATTTTTAGCTTACTGCAGTGGAGGGGAAAAACAAACAGGGCTTTATCGCTCCAACAGGCATTACACCTGGGCTTTACATCAACGTCCAGACCTCTCCTCACCTTTCCAGCTTACTTACTGGCCATTTACATGAGGCATCCGCAACACAACACTTCTACCAACGACAAGCCCTCGGGTCCTGAGAACAACTTCATTAGCATTTGATCGAGAACTCCACCGGGAGATTTGAATATCTACCTTGAATAGCATGTAGCAGGAAGCCACGTCTTCTATGCATGGCTATGCAGCACAGGTAGACAAAGACCTGCACATTGCTATATCACAATAAGAATATTAAGAATTCACTGAAAGTCTGAACCCGTCTGAACTTCGTGTGACTCATTGTGTCTGCGAAGACAGTGAATCAATGAGACAAGGCTGCGGCGCTGTGAAGGAGACTGGAATCCACGAGCACACACGAGGATCAACATGATGCTCAGGCTTCGTCTCTGAACGCTCTCACAACAAAGTTACAAAGCACTTTGCAATAAGAGCAAAGTGGAAAAGTAAATAAAATCCCAAACAGTTGAATTACAAAAAAAAACATCTATATGAAATAATTTAAGCCATTTCTACAAACAGCATCCAGTGAGAGAAAGCTGTGAGTTTTGAAAGAGGAGCGTGCGTCGGGCAAACAGCATGCTGATACAGGTGTAATGTGCATCACAGCAGTCGAGTCTGGAGCAGAGAAAAAAACATGGATGACATTTTCTAGACCTGCAAATGAAAAGCACGACCTGATCTCGCTTAAATGCCTCGACTGGACAAAGCTGGACGGCACCACTTTAGTGCCCTGGACATCAAAAGACCACCTTCTTTTCTACTCGTCAAACTGTCGATTTAGCGTCTCACAGGACGGTCTGGAAGGTTCAGGTGCTGCCGGCTAACAGCGGTGATGTAAGGACCGAGCACAAGGCCAAAGAGCTCCAGTTTTCAGCGGAACACCTGCGGACGCCAGCAATAATGTAAAGGTCAGCTGCAAGGTCTGTGATGATGATATTTGGTTATGTAGCAGGGCCGAGAGAGCGTGGTGAAGAAAAGACAGGGCCAGCCATTTTAGCACACTGTATGAGACAGTATGGGCTGTCTGTGCTGAGCTCCAACTGTAACATGGAGCAGATAGAGGAGAGCTGTCCAGAGGCCCAACAACACTGAAGACAAGTGAAAGGATCACCCTCCATCTGTGACATCTAACATGAACTTTAGCTGCTACCATATTTATAAAACAGCTCTCTAACAGCTACACAGAAGATCCATGAATAATTGATGTCTTTTGTTGTAACCTGGGTTCATCTGGATTGTTAGCCGAGCCTTTTCCACGTGAATGTTTAAGCATGCTAAATATGCTTCCAGCAAATATTTTATGCATTCAGTTTAATTTTTAAATTGATGCTTACAGAGAACTTGTTCAAAGCTTAAAAAAGGGGGGGGGGGGGGGGGGTGGGGGGGGCAGCGAGTGATCTGAGGAGATTCAGAATTTCAGTGAAAAGGTCAGAACTTTGTGGAGTTGTGGCGATAGATTGCTCGCACATTGATCTGACAAAGCATCACCTTGTGTTGCTTGTTTTAATACCAACTATTGATTGACTGACCTTCATGTATATAAATGGACACCAGCCTCAATGTGGCCAGCATGGATTATTTCCACTTATATCTGTTTGTCAGAGCTCTTAGAACCCCCGGCTTGTCAGTCAATAGTCAGAAGTGCATGGGGATCTTTCGATCCACATCAGAAGGTAATGAAAAACAGTATTAAGTGTACTGGCTTCACTCATACTGTGGAGTGTATGAGGACATAGCTCTGATTCAATGCCTCATTTCTCATTCAGAGAGACCTGGACTAAATGTTTCGTCCACTCACTCCAACAGTGTCTGCAGGATTGTATGAATATGTTTCAGATTTTGATGATTCAAGAAAACTATACCTCAGTATTCAAGGCTGAACAATGGCCTACAAATGCTCTCCTCTGATTGGACACATTTATGTAAAGCAGTAAAAAAAAGTGAGTATAATTGAAGAGATGTGCTCACTAACTTTGAGGGTAAAGTTAGTGAAGATATTTGGCTCTGGTTCCCGGTGCATGGCAACCCAGAATCTAGAGGGAGGCAGAAGTTTGATGGTGAAGTACAGAAGCTCCAACTAGGTCAGAACTATTCCTGCTCTCCCACCATATGCTAAAAGGTGCTCCAGTACACTGGCGAGTGTGAGTGGAAGAATATCAATGCGGCTGTAAATTCATCAGCCGGCTCCACGGGTGGACAAAGCTCAGGGTGTGTCCTGCAGCGCTGCCAGTGTCCAGCAGCTGCTCGTCCATCCAGCTCTCTAATGCTGGGCCTGGCAAAACACCCAGACGGACAAAGAAGAGAGAGAGAGAGAGAGAGAGAGAGAGAGACAGACAGACAGAGAGAGAGAGAGACAGACAGACAGACAGAGACAGAGAGAGAGAGAGAGAGAGAGAGAGAGAGAGACAGACAGACAGAGAGAGAGAGAGAGACAGAGAGAGAGAGACAGACAGACAGAGAGAGAGAGAGACAGAGAGAGAGAGAGACAGACAGACAGAGAGAGAGAGAGACAGACAGACAGACAGAGACAGAGAGAGAGAGACAGAGAGAGAGAGAGAGAGAGAGAGAGAGACAGAGAGAGAGAGACCGAGAGAGAGAGACAGAGAGAGAGAGAGAGACAGAGAGAGAGAGAGAGAGAGACAGAGAGAGAGTGAGAGAGAGAGAGCATAGATACACCAGCTCATTCATCTGTTCTTTGAAGCTGGTATTTAACAACAAGGCACTAACTGAGTCAGAGCTTATTCCAAATCAGCACATCAGGAGAAAGTATCAGAAACATGTAGTAAAATCTCCAAAATCTAAAAATCTTTGGATTTGATTCATGTTTAAACCTGACATTAACCTAAAACTGCCGCCGCCACTCCATCTCTCCCGGCCTTCAGCTTTGAAACACACACTCACACACACACAGAGAAAAGGATCGGATGGGATGAGATTGGATGGGTCTATAAAAGATATTCAGGAGCGTGGGGCCGCAGTGTGAACCACAACCAAGTTGTGTACAGAAGGCCTGAAGAGGCGGCTCATGCATTTTTTTTTTTTTTAATACCAGGCAGCATTTTTGGACAAAATCTCACAGCTGTGTAGGTACAGCTCATGAATACATTGTGCTTTTCTACTATTACTTCTTTGTGAGTGCTGAGAAGAATACACCGAATATAATGCACTGTATGTTTACAGGGAGGAAGGAGAAGAAAGAGTGTGTCATTTTGGGGAAATTGCTGAATCACTGAGACGAAAAAGACGAATCAAAATAAACAGTAACTATGAAGAAAACTTTTCTCTTCAACATGAGATGAACATGGCTCCATGACAGAAACTGAACACCCCCATCATCACTGTGTTTTTTCTCCTGGTGTCTCTGAGATGTGTCCAGGATCTTTAATTAAGTCTGCAGTGTCAGGAGGGGATGTCCATATTACTCCTCTGACATTTCAGCTCCACTGATATGGAAAGCAGAAGAGCCCAGATTCCATTAAGTGTGCAGGGTGCGTGGCGGCGGAACACGGGGCACCCGCGGGATTCCTAAAGTGGCATTTCCTGGGCCTGTCATATCCCCTCTGCCAGTAATGAAATCAGTTTGGCTCCTTCACTCCTTGTTCAGCACAGCCTGATATATTGTAGAGTTTTACTGGTAAAAAAAAAAAAAAAGAATTGAGGACAAAAAAGTTAAATTTTCATTTGCGTTGCTGTTTGAGAATCAAACACAGCTCACTGCAATCACAGACGATTAGATGAAAGCTGCAGCAATGGCTTCATCAGTGAGCTGTTTCCACCAAAGAAATCTATCTGTCTCAGATTTTAAAGTCTTGTTTATTCTCGTGAACGATTTTATTCAAAGCACTTCTTCCACAACACCTGAGCTCTCCATCACTCCCTCTTCCAGGCCAACTGGCTCATTAGAGAAACGCTCTCCTCGCGGCTGACATTAAAGGATAACATCACCCCATTTCAGCTCCATTTACAAATCATTAGATCTTCACTGCCGGGTTTAGAATATTTCCAGAGGAGAATCTTTCTCGAGCAGACTTCTAAAAGCTCCTCAAACACACATGGGTAGTGTTCCTCAGCAGGAAGGACCTGCTTCAGGTTTGTGGAAGGAGCCCCGTCTTTGTGCGTTAAGTCCCGACCAATAAATGAACCCGAACAACGGCGTGCTCCGAGTGGAGGGCTGTGTCAGCCGAGCTGTCAGAGCAGCAGCTGGATTCAGTCTGAGCCCAGTCTCTGCAAGACAAGTGAACACTTTGTGTGCTACCTCACCGGAATGAAGCTTGAACTGGGATTATCTGGTTATCTGCTTATGCCCTTGATATCTGCTGTGACTGACTGCAGCCAAAAAAAAAAAAAAAAAAATAGAATCCAAACTGATGAAGGCACAGAGGAAAGATTGTTTTAGGCTGAGAAGGTGTAGACAGATGAACTGCTTCAGATCCTGCTCCTAGAATCACAACACAACACATACTCACTGTGTGCACTCGTCATAGTAACCAGAGTCTTCATTCATTCCCAGTGTAAGAGGATTTTATAGCCACGCCTTCACTTTGCTTCACATCCTCTCAGTGTGTCTGTGGCACGCCTGCTTGTGAAGTGTGTCAACCTCGTGAACCCGCTCCTACAGGCGGAGCATAAATCCATCACCTCGTCCTGTTTTCACATGGAAAAAGCTCGGACTAGGTTAAAAAATGGGCTGCGAGCTCAGCGTCCTAAATTTCACCGGGCCCTGACAGGTTGATGCCATATTTACTGTGTGAAATATAATGCAATGAGATGTGGCTATTAGAATGGCTGTAGCTCTTTTTGATCAGAGGCCTCGGCAGCGCAGAGCTGTCAGCGCAGCGCCGTGAGTTTTTTATTGGGTCGGAGATGCACGGCTCATCTGGGAGCAGGGTAACAGACAGATGGATCCTCCGGGGTTCACGTACATGAGCCCGACACAGACGAGCTCAATAGGTCTGGATGGTTCTGCTGTGCTGCTTTACTTATTGTTCAACAACCACTTTTTTCCCTCCTGTCAGATCTCCCTCTATGTGTTCAAATGAGACAACATGATACATATGAGGAAGTTGTGACCTTGGAATTATAAGGTCAATAGGAAACACACAGCAATTCGGCGACATAAAGACACTGAAACATGTCAAGTCTTTTCCCTGACAGATTTAACTGACAGTAGTTCTCCTAAAGTTTTACTAACAACACAATTCAGAACAGGTTTTTTCTACCTGTACTCTGTCCCCAAACCTGCCTCCACTTTCCTGCCTAGACAAGCTGCAGATTATCACTGTTAGAGTATGAATGTGATCAATATGATAAAGTTTATGCTAAAGTTTGTACAGCAATTTTTTTAACAACTTAAAGAGCAAAGAAAACACATTATATTTCAGATTTTTACATATTAAAGCTTCAGCCACAGCTGCTGTCGTCTGTAAACTCGGAGGTATTAACCCTTTATTGGGCAAATTTAGCTAATTTCCGCACACTTTACGAAAGTGAAAAAATTAGTATTTCAGTGAGTATTTCAAGTATTTCAATGAGTGCCCTATAAAGGCCTATAAAAACAATGATATTACTAATTGTAATTAAATTTAGGGCGCCATCGAGCATATGCATAAAGCTAAACCTTCATTGTGTCATAAACTCAATTCTGAGGTTTCAAAATATCAGATTTTGCACAATTCTATGATCTTTTCACCGTAACGAGGCACAACCTGATTGGTCTCTCATGTACAACACTGGTTGATGCTTTGAAGATTTTTTATTTTCAAATTACAGGTTAAACTAACAACAAACCAATGCAAAATATTAACTTGTCAGTGTCAAGTGATGCCACATATTTCATGAAAACATACAGCTACAAACCTGCGCCGTCCGTGCACATAATGCATTTCTATGTAGGTCAGCACATGACAGGCGTGCCCGTCCAGCGGCACCTTTCATTTCTTTGGGGATATTAGCCGGAGAAGAATAAGAACATGGAGCTGAAGCAAATAACAATGAAATATCCGTGGAGTTCTCCAGCCCAGATCCAGCTCCATTGTGCCGGCTGACATTGACGGAAGCCCCGAGCCTTCCTATAAGAGGAGCTTCTAATATCTGGCAGGCTGCTGATGACTGTGCCCTTTCTTCCCCTTTTCCCCATTGTGTCCAATCCAGAGATTCGATTTACAGGCCTTTAAAAATGATTCAAACTTTTATTGCACTGCTCAGTGAACAGAACACCGCCGAAATGAAATATAGGAGGAACAAGACAGACATATTTTATTTGAAAGTTTTACTCACTTCTAATGTCACAGCTGGTACATACTGTGAGGTCAGACTTTCATTGTTTTAGCTTTTGTTCAGCTTTATTTTTACGAAGGCTGTGAAAATGCATTTTACTATTTTTACAGGGGAAATGAGCTGACTGACTTTAAAAGGACACTGATATATAGTAAACGGTCATGAAAAGTTTGGAATGAAGAAATGCTTCCTGTCTCTCTCTCTCTCTCTCTCTCTCACCCGTCTCCTTCCTCCAGATTAATTGGAAGAAAAAAAACCTCTCAGCAGGAAATAGAGGAAGGGCTGATATAGATTCATCTGAGGCCAGGTGTCGATAACATGCAGTTATGATGCATTTACTTAACGTAGCCGAGGTGAGGGAAGAAGAAGAGTTTGAAAGTTGCCTCTAATGACATCCACCATTATGTATATGAGGATGATTATGCAGACCTCATGTTGTGTAAATATACAGAAATTATTCTGAGAGACGCTATCCAGCCTTGCCGAGGGCCACTGCATTACAGTACACGCAGTACAGTAGGGAAAGAGGTGGGAGTGGGTTGGTAAACTGCAGTAAACAGTTTTCATGGCCTCTCGCCGTGGCGCTGCGGTGAACCCATTGATCCACTCACACGGGGGGGAGGGGCCCGCCGAGTCACACTTGGGAAATCATCTTTGACCTGAAGCGTCACCGGTGGATTTCCAGGCGTAAAATGGGCAGGGGAAATGAACGCTGAGGGAAGAGGACAGCCTTGAGAGGATTGTCAGCATGGATTTCCTGGATTAGTGTTTGGGGGCAGTGGAGCGCAGTGACTGAAGCTGTGTTTGTGGCTACGGGAAGGTAATTAATTAAGAACGCTTGTAACGCACCCTGCTCCGTCTCATCGTGCCGACGCTGATGCTCTGCAGTGAAGGCGGAGGCCGTCTGAGCAGACCATGCCTGGGAATGGATTCATCAGGCCTCTGCATCTTCTCCCCACATCTCTCTCTCTCTAGCTGTTATCATCTGTGTTTCTTAGCAGTCGCCGACCGCCGCCACTTTAGATGCATCCCATTAAAGTCGGGAGCAGTCAATTTAGCAGCATGCTTTAATAAATGAGTGGGGAGGCAGGAGTTAGCGGGAGATTGGAGCTGATTGCGCCCCTTGTTCTGTTCATTTGCACAGACCCCAGTTAATTGACTCCTGAGCAGCGATCCATTGGACACACACTATCTGCTGCCAGCCTCTCCTGACCCGCTCGTGGCAGGGAGCAGAAGAACAGCGCCTCTTTAAACAATGGCTTTTTGTGGTTTTGTGCACAGGTAGCTGTTTGTGCGGGTAAAACAAAGTATTTATCTGTTGCGGGGGATAATGTGCGGGACGAGCAACAGGATGAAGATGAGGAGGAGCGGCCCGAGAAGGCAGCTGTAAGATGCAGAATGAGCTCAATATAAGTCAGCAGTTGATCTATAGCTCCATAAAAAGAGAGAGTATGCACTGAGCGTGTCTTCTCTCGTGATGCATAGACGGCCTCTTACTGATAAAACATTAAGAAGAAAAACAGGATACATCGTTCATTTCTATTTCTGGTCCACTTCCTGTTCACACAAACGAACCAAGAGGAGTAAACATGACGTCATGTGGACTGTCAGCTAACTCATCATTGGACAGTTTGGTGCCACATGAGCCCACACGGGGACATCGAACTCCTCTAAGTCCTGCAGCGCATTAACTCTATTTATGAGTGTATCTGGTGTCTTCTTCAGTCGGAGTCCAGTTGTTTATCTGCACCACAGTCGAACTGATGCTTTAAACAGCGGCCTCATAGAAATGGAAATCACGAATCACTTTGCTGATTCCAAACATTGGTAGTCAGTTGCATCACCACCCATATGCACTTCAGTATGTACGACGGTCAGCGAACGCATCATCATCATTCTTACGGCCTGACATTCAGAGATGATTCTGACCGTCTTTAGTGTAAAGTTAGTGGTTGGAGAAGTTACAAATGAGCCTATAGAAGCAGTGGACATGGTGCTGAAATCTACAGAGTAATCAGATTATGATATATTATGTTTGTTATTTGTAATTCCATATAGTCAGTTCAGTTTCAAGATCTGCAGCTTAAGATTGGTTCATGCATATGTTTGAAGGCCTCTACAGCCCTGATGAACTGGACTGAGCAAATAAAGCAAACGAGATAGGTAAGAAAGTCTTTTCTAGGGTGGTTACAGAATGATTTCTATCATAGCATAAAGCATTAGTTCATAATAGGAGCTGTGATTTTGTGTAGCACCACTGGTTTTTATGACAGGAAGGAGGGTTTTGTTTTTTATTAATATGTATTTGTCCATAAAAAATCCTGCAAACTGATGCATCGCTCAGCAGGTCGGAGCTTTACTATCATGCACAAACACACTGAAGTGTTTTTGGGGGACGACAGAGTGTCTTTTCAAGTGTCCCACTGAATCAAAGTAAGCAAAGACCTCAGAGCACCGGGAGTTCCATCCAGCCAGCTGCAGCCAGAGTACATAATGTCACTGCACAGTGACACTCTTTCCTACAATAGATGTGTAATTTAGCTATAGCTCTTGATTATAAAATATATCTGGTGACAAGAGGTTGCTGAAAAATGTTCAGTTTTGGCAGTGTATTCATTTAATAGTGATGAGAGCTGCATATGGACGGAAGCACAGACTCAAAACAAAAACTGGGCCTTTGATCATGAGCCCATATTTAACTCTGTTTATCTGTAGTGTGTCTGTACTTAGTGTCAAATGTTGCTATTAAATCAATTATCCTGGCCATTCAAATGAATATAAACATGCAGCATAGGGAACGACTTTCTCTCAGCACCCCCACCTCTGACTGCCTCCACGCTTCAGCCCGACCAGCAGCGACATGGGGAAATCCTGCTGACTGCGACTCTGCTCGCTCGCTCACTCGCTCGCTCGCTGTACTTCTCACTTTTGCTTTCAATCCGAAAAGCGTATCACACAGCATTGACAGTGCTGTGCCAGAGTCTGGGATTTCGGAGCTTGAGCAAAGCAGCCCCTTGCTTAAATTTGTGTCAGGGGTCAAAGGTGACAGCTGAGCTTGTGACAGGTGAAGCAGGCACTTGTCAGCCGCCGCGCCAGAGGAGGAGAAGAGAGCGTGGCAGCAAAGCAGAACATGTCAGCTGTGGAAGCCTGAGCACGCACTGTTCCTCCGCTATCATCACCCGCTATCATCGCTCTGCTCCGGATGTGCCAGATGGAGGAACGCGCCATACAGTAGACTGCAAAACAAGGAAAACAATAACACGTCTCGTGGAGAGAAGCTGAATGATGCTGGGATGGATGGAGCTGTGCCGAGTCCAAGTATTTCCCATCGCTTCTTTAACATGAGGCGTATATCTGGATCCAGCGCCGACGCTTTAGCGACTCACAGTTTTGGACGGGCGGCATCGAATTTCACTCATAAATGTTTTAAAATCCAGCAATATTTATGATCATCCACTTTAATGGCTAATCTATAGTGGAACCATTAGGCATGCATTAGTGAGTGAAGTATATTTGACCTAATCCTGGTCCTCATTGAGAAGTCAATAGCCTGCATTAAGCCTGCCTAAATAAAAACTATGGCCTGGCGATGTTTTTGCACCAGTCACTTGAGTACCACTTTCAAGACCCTCTCTCTCCACCTCCTGCTAATTGGGACATTCATAACTCGAACATGATCCCTCTGTGACTATTTTAAACCTCAGGGAGGCAGGAGAAGAGGCTGGAGAGGAGGGGCGAGAGACAGGCCCACAGAGAGAGAGAGAGAGAGAGTGATGAAGGTAAGAGATAAAAAAAAATCACATTAGGAACAGAATTGTTGCTGCGAGTGGAGTAAAAAGAAAAGTTACTATGCTTCTGTAGCCCCCCCCCCCCCCCACGGTGGTCCCAAGAGCATGAGCACACATCTGATTAAATCTACTTCAAATGACCTTTATACGTACGACTTTAAATACTCCCTGAGCTGAAGCCTGATTCTTAAAACGCTCCAAATGGGCTTATCAGGTTTGTGTTTTGATAATTACATCAAAGCAAGGAGCAAATGTATAAAAACTAGATTAGTGGCGCCATGGCAGCTTCTATGAAAACAGCCTAATGGGCAATTTGGCGTCCCACTGAGTACACTCCGAAGGTACAAACTAAAATATGAATACAATTGTTTTCAAATGTCACATTGTTCCTTTTTGGGCAACTGACTTCTGAGTCACACACAATTTAACAAAAGGTCCAATCGGAGCGTTTGCAAAACAAAGGAGGATTTTTTTTTCCCCCTCCTGAGAAGAAGAACAGTGTGTCGGCGTGGTTCCACCGGCTCCGCTCTGACAGCTGC
Source organism: Centropyge bicolor (assembly GCA_037975185.1). Lineage (NCBI taxonomy): Eukaryota > Metazoa > Chordata > Actinopteri > Pomacanthidae > Centropyge > Centropyge bicolor. Next base: position 159,971 of record JBBMOC010000211.1, on the reverse strand, counting down.
CTGCTGCAGTGCTGTAGCTCTGGGCGTGTGTGCTGTGTTGGGGAGATAAATGGCGACATGTGGAAGAGTCTCCACAACACTCCACCTCCTCCGTCACCTCGTCAGACTCTGAGGCTGCTCTGGATCAGCTGACTGACTGAGGTGAGCGGAGACGCCCACAGATCTACTGGTGGAGCACAAAGACAAACCATCAGTGAAATGATTCCACCAAGATGTGACACGTCTCCAGGAGAGAGAGAGCAGCAGATAGGTTTGGGTTGTGGTAACACTGTGGAGGCAGGCTAATGAGAAGAGACGTGTTCAACTGCTTAAAATGCAAATGTCCCCTGCCGTTTGGCCGGCGCTTTTAAATGGCTGTTCCCAGTGCTTTTAAGTGGTCTGAGATGTTACATGTCTACAATTTGAATCCAATTTATCGACATATTGACCCATGAAAATCACATGCAAATGGGATCAGTGGTGCCCAGGTTAAGTGAGCGAGCTCGGCAGCGGGTAAGAACTCCACGGCTCACAAAAAGCAAATGGATGGCTGGACGAGGCCCACTTCACTCTCTCTCTCTCTCTCTCTCTCTCACTCTTCTTCCTCAATAAGTCAGGCCCAGCATGAATATAAATGGAGAGCGGTGCAGAGCAGGGAGCGGGTGCCGGTGAATGGCTGTCTGCTCGGCCTCCGACAGCACCGCTCCCCTAATGGGTTCAGCCTGACTGGATTCAATCATGTCCCCTGATACCCTCTGAAGAGGATGCAAATTGTCAATCAGACCTCTCCCCCCTCCCCTCACGCTTCCCCATCTTTTGTGCTGTCCTCACCTCGTCCCCCCCCCGCCATCATCCCGCCATCATTCACCTTGCTCTTACTTCCCATTTCCTCCTCATACGGCCTCTTACGTCCTGGGCCACCTCATGCTTTCGTGTTCGATCTGTCCGCTGTGAGATACTGAGATCATGCACATGCAAAACTGAAGGAAAATCCTGTCGGTGTTGATGTGTTTTTGAGTGTTCACGCTGCTCGTTCCAGTCTGGCATTTACGAAAAAAGCTTCCTCTCATAATAGAAAGATAAACAAAAGATTTTACATGAGCATGTCTATTGTTTCCCTTCAACAGATTCAACAAACACTGGACAGCCCAATAAAAAAATGAAAAAAGGATAATTATGTTTTTGATTAATCCAAGCTTTTTTAGGCCTCAGTGAGGAGATGACATGCTTTGATTAGTAAAGGTTAATGTATTTATTGAATTGTCTCATAATGCGACTGTATTTCATTAGCTTCATATAAAAGCAATCAGGCTGTGAGAGCTCTTGCTGGGGGGGGCGGCGGCACAATGAGGAGGAAATAAACATATTGCCACACTGGATGACAACTTGTTTCACCCTGTGGGCTCCAGGTGCAGCCAGCCCCCCTTCAGAATGGAGGGGCCTCTTCATTAGTTTGAGCCACTCGATGCTCAGGACACACGGGGTAAACATGCGGCCGTGTCCTCGTGGCCTAATGGTCGAAGACAAATACCATGTGACCAACAAAACCAACAAGTTGTCATAAAGAACAAAAGGTAATTTCTCACTGCCGTTCAAAACGTGCATCCCGACCTTCTCCTCGACGGCACGTTCAGGCAAAAAGCCAAACAGATTTACAATGTGGCACGACTGCAAAGCAGGAAGAGATGAGTGGGTGGGAACATATGACAATTTGCTCGAGGCGTCGCAAATTGAGGCGAAACGTATTCGTGCTACTTGAAAATGTTTCAACTTGGGAGTGGGAAAAAAAAATGTCTTTGTGTTTCTACTTCATTAACAAGCAGGTGAGAAGAAGAAGAGAAAGACTGAAGAAAAAAAATCAAACAATAGAGTTAAGTTCTGAGAGCAGCGTGAGAACACACACACACACACACACACACACCTCTTGCATTACTTGCTAAGTACAATGAACATCTAACATCTGGATTTATAAAAAGGCAATTTTTGGAAAAAAAAATTGACAATATGTTGCTAATAAAACACACCTCTTTCACCTCTGACAACAATAGGTTGCTTTAATATGAAAAACATTTCCACGCTGGCTGACAGCTGAATTGACTCTGTGGGCTACAGGTGCACCCAGATTCCACCTGAATGTGAAGGAGCTACTCACATGTCTCACAGTGTGTGCTGCATAAAACCGAGGCCACAGACACAGGGAGATTAACTCTTGACATGCTGAGGTGTCCTTGCGGGTTTGTGGTCTGTGATGACGACAGAGACCCAGGACTTTACAAATACCTGTGTTTTTCTATGTTTTCTACTTGTATCATCTATCATATGAAATATTTTTCGACATGCTGAGTCATGGCTACTGTGTCCTGTGTTTGTTTATTTCTGGTACATTCACTCCATTCAGTCATCTCAGTTACTTATAATTATTGTCAGAAAGGGGTTCAGGCCATTTTCTCCCATTTCACAGCTTTGCTCTGTCGGTAACGTTCGCCACCGTTCCTCCGCCGTCTGAAACAGAAGTTGAAAACGNTGCCGGAGCGAGGTGTCACAGCTCACTGGCTCATCGTCATCCGAAACATCAGCTGTCTGTGTGTGACGGTCAGCCGCGGCCCCTGACAGAGAAGCTTCTGTCGTTCAGCTAACACACACTCCAGATACGACCCCTGCTGATTTATCCATGACGGACTCGAGACGTTTGAGTTCATCTCCTGCTTTGATAGAAGGATGAGAAAGCCTGGATCTGTACTCAGGACCTGGCTTAAATTGCAGTGCTTATTATCTAGATTTGGTGAGTCACTCGAACAGATGCGCTGCTTTCAAGCAGGGCTGAGTCATCCCCGCTACCTCTCAATGAAAACTTGGAAGTCCCTCTCCAACTCCAGTCCAAGGACGAGCACACAAGACCGAGCTCAAGTTGCCCGAGCAACAGCCCATTTGCCCTCTTTGACTGAGTTCCCTCTTATTGAGGAAATGTTTCATTGATGTTTTTATTGTTGCTGCTGTGGCTGCATAAACACAAGCAGGCCGCTTCTCTAATACCTGACCAGATTAAATCTCCATATCATCCAAACTATGACAGACATGCTGGACACAGAGACGACTGTTAGAAACATGAGAAACTCTCACTCTCACATGCCCTATGCTTCCTGTCACATGACAATGTGGCATCCAAACCCGGTTAAAAAAAACAACAACAGGAAATTATTACTGAACTAAAACATAAAAGTAATGTCACTGTTTATAGGAAACAGTTGCTCAATAAATTAAACATGGTGTGACCCATGTACTGTTTTCTGTATGTTAGTTTTTTTTACTGTAACTGACCTCCAACAGAGCAGCTGGTCCTCCATAGAAAAACTACAGGGACCACAGGCCACGTCATTATTTATGTTTTTTATGGTTTGATCAAAGCAATAAATGCCTCCCTATATTACCACAGACGAACTCTTCCTGTTGCCATATGTTTTTGTAGTAAAGTAAAGTGTAAAGTGTAAAGTAATGTAAAGTAAAGAATGGGGAGAAGATCAAATCACATTCAACGTATAGTCTAAAGACTAAATGAAGAAAAAAATATCTCTGTGGGAGTGAAAATCCACTCCAGTGTCACCCTCTCGTCTTTAGTCAAAGAATACTGAAAACATTTTAGTCATCAGATCCATAATTTTTTGTCTTATTTAACATGAGATTTTATCTTATGGTTATCAGATGGAAAACACAGGTTGAATGATTAAGAATGTGTCTGCTCTTGTGCTCTGATGGCATCGACTGAAGGACGTCCAGGTGTTCTAATTTACACGTTTTATTTTAGAATTATAAAATACAGCCTACATATTATAACACCACAGCCGTATTGATTCACATAATATAGCTTAAAAACAACATTGTCTTAACCTCACTTTCTTTGTACAGAGTCTTAATGTGTCTCTCCAGGTTTGTGGTGGTCTCACCAGCTTTTTTACAGCCTCACAGCTTCTCTTCTGATGAAGCAATGGATTTGTTTCTTTTTATTGTTTTCCCAGCCTCAGTGTACCAAAATACCAAATATCACCTCGTTGCTTTCTCCCAGGCTTTGTTGTTGCCATTGTTAACTTTAACTTGCTTTTTCTTTTTGTAAAATAGTTGATATGTAAGTTACTCCTGAAACAGAAGTGCTGTACTGAAAATTAAAATTTCTTCTCATTTGTCCATGAAAACAAAGATAAAAAAAAAATCAAACTACATTTTAGTGTCCTCTGTTTTGTCCACAATACTGCATGTTGATATAGTCACATTGTTTCATCTCGCCATTATCTTATCTTGACAAATATATTTAGTCATAGTTTTAGCAGCTTTCAGTTACAGTTTTTCTAAATTCCATAAAGACTCTACACATGTTAAATTGATTCGTGGTCAGTTAAACGGCCGACAGTGTTCAGGTACACGCTGTTCGGTGCCGGTGAGTTGCCCTGGAAAATGCGATCCTTTGAGCCTGGAACTCTGGGTGTTTGGCATTCAGCGGCGGCTGAATTTTTCCTCAGGGCTTCACTGCCACTTCTGACAGACCATAATTGTCAGCAGAGGGAAAATGTTGAACACCCTTGTCTCATGGCTGATGAAAAAGGTCACTTCAGTTCCTCCATATTACACTGACCTGCTGAGTCACCGGTACATTTTGCGGCGGCGGCGGCGGATGACAACGCAGTCGTTCCTGCTCCCCTTCTTCTTCTCCATCTCTCTGTGGTAAAGAAACAGAGGGTTTAATCCCCTCCCACAGGTTGAAAGCATCTCCTCTCTTATCTCCGCTGTGAGTGACGGACAGGCAGCTCGAGCTGTTATGGAAGGCAGCCAGACGGGTCAGAGGTGAGTGACAGGAATAATCCCTTTATGAAACCTCCTCCCAGACTGAAGCGAAGCTGGTGTGAGGAAGGTCAGCGTGTAGGCTCTGTCCCTCCTCAGCAGCAGCCGCAGATTGTACTGCTCTATTCACTCTGTTACCTTGAGCAGCACACAGCTGGCTTATCGCCCTGGAATTGGCTGTGCAGCATGAATGCAGCAGATGAATGTTTGAATGGGGCTTCAGTGTGAGTGCCTTACCTGTTTCACTCCATCTGCTTCTCTCCATCCTCTACCTCTTGTTTCTCTGCCTCACTTTTATCTCAATCTGTTCTTCCGCACCTTCTCGTCGTCTGTGTGCGAGGGAATTGAATCCGTCTCCTGTCTGAGATCTGTGTGCTGTTTGGACGACCCGAGTGGTCAGCCTGGGATCAAGCCTGTTCTACTGTAACACTGTGTCCAGACGGATACAGTGAAAATCAGTTGCAGTGATTCAGTCACCTCTCATGTCGGGTTTTTGTTCTGCTTCTAAATGCAGGTTCTAATCTCAGATAGAAATCAAAAACAGTGAGAAATTGTTGCTTTAAAGCTGCACTAATAAATATTTTTCATTAACAATGGAATAATCGACTGATATGAAAGAGTGGCTTGTAGTGATGAGCCCACAGATAATTATCACACAGCTCTACAGTTTCCATCTACAAAGACTTTGAACCTCTGTCAACTCGATGTTTTGGTTGCAGGGCCCCGCGACTTTGCTGTTGTGTTTCATTCTCACAGCTCTCACCAGCCCTGTTCCCAGCAGCAGGAGGCCGGTTTCAACAGCAAAGCTTTGATAAATCCACTTTATGCTATCTGCCCAACACCAAATGGAAGACAGACACAGTTAGTATTTACCAGCTTCAGAGCTCAAAGTGCATCGATCCCTAAAAACTAAAAAACATTTTCTATTGATTGTCTATTGAGTTCAGTTAATTAGAAAAAAGCAAAATAAATATTGTGGCTTTGCTAGCTCAGGTTAGCTAAAGCTTGAAGGTGAAAAACCAAAATGAAGTCGGTAGAAAATGTGTTTTGCAGAGTTGAACGGTGCCCAGATACTGTCACATCTATTCATGTCTCTTTTATGGATTTTTTTTTTGTGCTAAGATTATTTTACTTCTTGCAACTTTTTACTGCAGCTTTGCTTCAGTTCATCAGCATCATTAATTTCCAGCCACAGCACACAACTGTTTTCAACAGAAAAGCTCTGATAAACCCACCGGACGCTACCTGCCCACCACCAAACATCAGACAGTCAGCCAGTCCTTTAGGAGTTGGAGGCAAAAACACAGCGAAGAGGAGAGTCTTTAAATGAACTAGTCCATGTCTGCTGGATGTGTAAACCAGCACCTGTTTGCAGGCATATCAACATTATGAGGTGTTAATATGTCAATGTCTTGTTTACAACTTGTTGCAATGTGCCGAAGGAGGTTAGAAAAAAAAAATCATTACAGCAGGTTTAAAAATCAACAGCCTCATGTAAAATGCATTTTGTTGCTGGATAACTTATTATGGATGTTTACAATGTCCTGAAAATTCTCCCACAAGGCTGTTTTTATTTGCAGCTCTTCATCACATTTAACTGATTCAGGTGCATCTGGTAGCTCTTAACCAGAGTCTTGTCACTTGTCCCAATCTGTATCACTAAGCAGTCAAATAAATCACTCTGACTCTGATTCATTTCTGATATCAGCTGAGTCATGTGGACGTTGACAGCTGTCAATCTGAGGAATCCTTGAGCAATTACATATGTGCTTTCCAATGTGAAAAGTGAAAAGCAGTGGGTGTCTCTTTGTTCTCATCAGCACCACTCTCTTTATCACATTTTTTTCTCTCAGCCAGTCCCCTGTCTCATCAGTTTAATAGTGGTGTATTGAGCAAAGCATTTCCACAGGTGGTCTCCTCGGGCCAGAGCCCAACCTCACTGTCCCCGGTCCAATTACAGCAAGAAGGAGAGGACATTTTTATTGGTCTGTGAGGGGACATTTCCATGGCTGCCATCGTCTCCAGGAGTAGAGTCATCTACCGCTCAATTACTCCTCCATTCTGAAGCGGCCAGGGAGAGAAAATGTCCCCTGCTGAGACCTGTGAGTCCCAGCGCATTACCAGCACAGAATTTCTGACCTACTTCAAACACAAAAAGCCCACAACTTATTTTCACTGCCACCTACAGTATATGATTGAATATGTGGCGAGTAATATTCCCTTGGAGCTTGGTAGAGAGGCGCCAGCACAGTGACTCTTTAATAACGCACTTTTCTCTACAACACATAACAAAAGCATTTAAGGTAGTTTCAACATGCTTCAGAGCAAAGATGTCATACGTAATAAATGATCTCAATGGTGCCCATTAATAAACCAGTGAAAGCCAGTTTAATAATAATAATAACTATGATTCATGTGTAGCACTTCACAAAACAACGCATCCTACAGAAGTGCTTGAAATTCTAACAAACATAAAGGTGAATCCATGCCAGACTTCATTTTTTATATATAGATCATTTGGTACAACTTGAGTTAAAAAGTTTAATTTAAATAGTTTAAATAGTAGTATGCTAATCTTAAACTGTAGAGGACCTTGGCTAGAGCCAAGAGGAACTCCACTATTCAGTGTCAGTTGAGGTGCCTTTTAGAGAGACTCAAGAGTCAGTGTCTGAGACTCCTTTAAAATATCAAAATACTGCAATCATCCACAAAACAGAAGTCAAGCAGAAATCAAACAGAAACCTAACCAGCATCAGTAGCAAGGATGAGCTCATTTGTGAATTACAGCAGATGCCAAATGAGCTCATATTGACTCATCTGATCATTTTCTTCCCAAATCATATCTCTTATTTCTGATGACAGGATGGGAGGGACAAGGCAGTTTACTTACAGTGAGTTGTAACAAAGTGCAGGGACAGACATCGCTGAGTCCAGGAGACATTAATGAGACATTACCAGGATGGTAGGTTCGCAGTCACATCGAGCGTGGACACGATGGGGGAGTGTGCCTGAGCAGAAGCTCTTGTGGTGTGAGGTCTGTCAGGCAGAAGCCCTCACTGACCTGACCCAGTGGAGAAACCTTGGAGCATGTCATGCAACAGCCTTCATATAGGACCGTGGGCACTCGAGCCTTGACCCACTGCTGATTGCATGTATCAGGAGCTGATGTGTCATAGGAACTGTTGAATTGAATTGGTTCAGATTTTTAAGAAAATGGCTGAGTAAATAAGGTTCATCCTGGAACCAGTGGCTGGTGATAGCAGCTGATCACAGAGCTGGAAACAAACAGACTCAACAGACAGAGGAGGGTGTAGCAGAAAGCAAAGTCCTGGCCTTGTCCAGATGCAGGCTTACAGTCGGCAGAGTGAACGCACAACAAATCGAAAGGGCTTTAGCAAGCGAGCGGGTCGTAACAACAGGCACAGGCTTGAATTCCAAGACAACAAACAGGACTGGGCAGAGAATGACTAGTAACTATATATATTGCACTGATAGTATGATAAGGAGCAGCTGCACAAACAGGTGATGGTTGGTTGATGGTAAACCACTAAACCACACACACATGTCCAAACATGTAGCCCAAGCTCCTCCTTCAGACTTTACACTGTGGTGTAATATCACATCATCTTTGCTATTGGACGTAACTATACATAACACCAACATAAACAGCAGTGAATTAAAGAATAGTCCAATTACAGAGGAGTGAAGTGTGTCAGTGACTAAGCGACTTGAATTTGCATCTTGATGAAAATGAGAAAGTAATTAGGGACGTGGCAGCAGAAATGATTTGTTTATGGCAATGAAATAACAATTGGATTGAGTGCGACTGTGTATCGAGTTCACACGCACACGTTGAGCTTTTATTCTGGCAGGATGTGCCGACAGGAAGAGAGAAACTCAAGGTGAAGCCTGAGAGGTTTGTGTGTGGAGAACTGTACATCCACTAAGCTCTTACATTTAAAATCCCCTTGGTTACAAATCGACAGCAGACTCAAAGTGGGCTTCCCTCTGTAATGAACACCTGTGAGCAACAGCAGAAAAGGACGCTCTGATAAATGTGAGATAAATTATTTCTACAGATCAGGCTCCTTCGTTTCATTAATCATCTGCTTCCCTCCACCATCCATTGCTTCTTTCTTGCTATTCTCTTTCTCTCCCTCCGTCTCTGCCTGCACGTGTCACACACCTCCGTCTCTGATGGAGAGTAACAGCAGAACTCCCCTCATCAGATGAAGAAATGAGGGTTTGCTCCGGTGAGGATGGAGCACGCAGGAACAATAATGCACAAGGGCTCATTTTGCTCGGGTTAAAATAGTGTTTTTGTCCAGCGAGCGGCTTCGTATTAGGCTTGTTGGCTGCACTGGGAGGAAGAATCTTATTAGCCAGAGGGAGAAACAGACAGAAAGAGAGTGATGGAGAGAGAGAGAGAGAGAGAGAGAGCGATGTTGGCAAACGGCGCCGCTAACAGGCCTGCCCAGATCCAAACACAGAGTTGGCCAGTGATTGGTCGGTTGTGGTTCGGTCTTGGCACGGGCTGCGGCGACAGCTGTTTGGACATGATGGAAGCCCCCGAGAAGGGAGGCAGGAAAGAGCGGGACCACGACAGCGGTCCAGAATGACTGTGAAATCCTGTCGTCCCAGTCCGCTCCCCCAACACGGCTCCGACGGACGACGAGTGAAGAATAGGAGGCCGCAGCAAATCAACAAAAGGAAACAAATTAAGATACAAACGGGCGGCTTGTGTTGCTGCTGCACATCGCTGAAAGGAACATGGAGTAATTGGATGGCTTCAATCTGAAGTTCTCCTCTGAGGCTTGTTTGAGGCCTGTTTCATTTCACGCCTTCATCTCAGTCCAATGGGACAGATCATAAAAATATTAAGCGCCGAGGACAAAATGAAATTCAAGCGTGCGTGCCTTTAATGCTCCGCACAAAAGGAAATATAAACAACGACGCACAAATACAAATAAGCCTATTTATTGGTAATCAAGCCATTTTGCGCAAATATAGCTTGACAGTGTAGAAACACTAATCAATGTGGTAATTACTCTGCAGCTCCTGCTTAATGTGAATCTGGTCACTTAACATGTGGTGTGCTTTACCCAACAGACATCCAGATGGCAGCTTCACTATTCATAAGCGCGTCCCCATTAGATTATTACAGAAGTGTGTGAATACAAAGGACACAGTCCAAAGACACAAACACGTCAACACATGGCTTAAAACACATCCAGGAATAACTATCACACCGCTCTCTGTCAACAGCCTTCGTTCTGCCCACTCAGGTGCTCACATCACACTTTGATTCATCCAACAACATCTCTCACTCTCTCACTCCTGCAGACTGGAACTGTGGGGCCGTGCACATCTGGCTGCAGAGGTGATGGCAGCAGCAGCTCAGAGAGTCCAGGACGCCCTGTGGCCCAGGACGGTGACCTGCAATCGAAGGGCTTGTTAAAACCATCTCGACCATTCCACCGACTGGATAAGTGTCCGATGATCAGGAAGCTGATCGTGGCTCTTCTGAAACAGGGTGCAGCCACAGCTCTGAGACAAAGTTTATCCACATATTCATCATGGAGTCCATGCGTCTGTACTCCCCCACAGCACCGACACCTTCCTCTCTGTCTGCCAGATGATTTAGCCCCTCAGCTGTGTGTTGTTGTGAGTAGCAGAGGGTTCACTCTCTGAGAGATGTCAGACGGTGTGAGTCAGCCGTGGCAGGTGCGTGGGATCGCCATGTACTGTAAATCTGGTTAACAGTGTGATGAGTTAAAGGGGAGCTGCTCCATATGGAAGGAAACATGTCAGAGGGAAAACATGCTTCACACAAATAAGACTGCCTGCTTCCACCTGCCTGCTCGGCTCACGCACACACCCACACAGACACACATGCTAAAGACAATGGATGTGTTTCCTTCAGAGTGTGAGCCGGTGACAGACGGATGCTCACAGGCTCGTTCAGCTGGGAAACATCCGGGGCAGGTTGTAAAAACAAACCCCCCCTCATCACCACCAACACAGGTAGAGAGAGCCCAGCAGGCTGGTCATGGACAACATGGTGACTGCAGAGCTCTGATGAGGCTCGGTCTTCTATTCAAAGAGCTGCGCTTGGAGCATATCTCACTTTTCCCCTCAGACGCTGGAAGGCGATGACTAAAAGAGGCACAGTCACTCATCTCCCTCCACACATGTGCACGGATCCACTCAGACTTCACTGACAGTGAGCTGGAGGCTACGCTCGTGCACGTCTCCTGACACTGTGGACGAGGGGGGGGGGGGGGGGTTAATAAAACATGCTTCATTTGCTGATGAAGTCCTGATGCAGAAGTGGGCAGTCTTGCTTTAAGACATGTGATCTGACTCTCTCTCAGCTCTCTCTCTCTCTCTCTCTCTCTCTCTCTTTCCAGCTGGGCTACATTGTAATACACACACACACACACACACATGCACGCTCGCTCACACACTGGCTCTGCCTCTCACACACAGACTCTCTACTTAGTGCGTTGGAGAGAGGACTGAGGCTCACACTATCAGCACAGCTTCTCAATGGGGGGATGCAGCCAAGAGCAGACAGAGCAGTCATTCCACTGGAGCCTTCCGCCGCACGCGTGAGAAGAAGACGACCAGTGAGGGGGGTAAATTAGCTCCCTGTCATCACAACATAGGAGTTGTACTGACGGAGGAGAGGCGCAGACTGAAGGAAGCGGAGAGAGGACAGCAGATCTGCTCGTGTGAGGCTGATACAGCAGTGACATGATCAGCCTCCCGTCCCTCCAATCCCGGACACTTGGAGACTTAGACCCCCGGCTGGTTTGCTTCTGGTGACTGTTTGCCTCGGGATTTCAGAAGGAGCGTGAGCGGGCAGGGGGTCCAGAGGGAGAACACTGAGGAGAAGAAGAGTATTTCAGCCCCCCCCTTGTTTTTGTGCTGCGTTCGGCTCGTACCGCCGGTGGAATTTCAGGCGGGAATCCCAGGCTTCAAAGTATGGATGGATTTAAGAGAGAGGAGTGAGTGTGCTGGGCAGGCAGGCAGGCGGCACACATTCTGACTGAGCTCCTCTCCTCCTCCACACGCTGCTCAGGTGAGGCTGTGGGACCACTCTCCAGGAACACCTCTGGTGTTTGGGGAGAGGATGGGTGGGGTGGCGGGGGGGGCTTGTTGGTAAACGTTGAGTAAAGGTGCTTCTATTGAAAAGTGCACTTCATAATGCAAATAGTCTGTTGAAGTGTTATGTAAGTTTCAAACATGTCAAAGTGGGCACGTGTTGTTTTCATCCTGTAGAAAATACAAAGAGACAGTGTGTGACTGAAAAACACACTTTGAGTGCGTTATAAAAACGTCTCCATCATCCTGAGTATTTCTCTCCTTTTCGCCTGACAGTCACACACACGCGCGTTTCAGGGGCTGCTCTGTGAAGTTGCATGAGATAAAAGCGGTGTAACAGTCGTAAATCAGCGCAGCCTGCAGGTGCAGGAGCAGCTTCTGCGCCCGCAGGTGCGTCTGCTCTTTCCATTCCTCGACCGCGTTTCCTCTCCAACGCCGGACTCGCCAAATTACGCACGGAGAGGAGCTCCGGTTTGAACGTGACGCCGAGAGTCAGCTGCTGTCGTTTTTCCGCAAAAACAACGTGCAACAATGTGCATTGAAAAAACAACACGATGCTGCGTGAGAGTTCGCTTCAGCCGCTCGTTTCCCTCTGAAGTTCCTTTCTTTTAAACGACGCTTAAAGTCTCGTGTGTCTTTACTTCCTGCCGCGGGTGAGGTTTTATTTTCGATAAAACGACGGGAGCTCAGAGAGTCTGTGCAGAAATGCTGTGTGGTTTAAAAATGAAGAAAGAAAACACACCCATAGGACCAGTTCACATTTGCACCACACCGCGGATTATGCTGGATTTAGTGCAGGGGTGGGGATTTACAACGTGCTGTTCATAATTATATGCTTAATTTTCACTGAATATTAAAGCAGCCTCAATGTCACCGAGGGCGACGTCCAGGAGCCGGTGGCTTTAATCTGCGCTGCTAAAACCACCGAGTGGTCCAGTTGGAGCCAAAACAAGCCGCTGACTGGATCAGGCCTGATTTCATGACTCTTCTTCACACTGTCTGGAGCCTTTCTGTCCACACAGGCTCCTCGCTCAAATGTGAAATTTCCTTGGTTTGAAGTTCACAGTGAAGAGACTCCCCGGGGGGCTCACAGTCTGCTCTGTATTCTCTTGTGTGTTAAGATATGGCAGAATCAAACATTAAAGCACGATTAGATTCACACTGTTCCATTAGAGGCTGGTGTTGCTCAGAGAGCCCCCACCCCCACCCCCACCTCTGTGAAAAGTGTAAAACAAATGCAATGCATTGAGGGATTTGGGTGAAATATATCCTTCTTTTTTCCACACAGACATCAACAGTCTCTCAGGATGGGATGTGGTGGACAGGGAGCGAGAACACACCAAGACACACGTTAGTTTATAGGAGATGCTTTCAAATGTCCCACTGCGGGCTCCTGAATGGAGAGAGGCTACTAACACCTGGGAAGGAGGAGAGCCTCATTATTCAATGAGGGCGAAGGCGTGCCTCCATATGCTGGCCCTCAGCAGCCATTAGGCAGCCGCCGAACAAACGAGGGCCGCCCCTGCTCACAAACACACGCTTCTTTTTTTTAAAATAAACTTTCAGATTATTCAAGGCTTCAGCGCTGCCTCCGCAACTGAGGCGATATCTCTCATTATACCATTATTACAGTGTGACAAAGAGATCGAAGCCAGCTCCTTTTCCTCGTTCAGCCTCTCATTATTTATTTTGGTGTGGGTACGAGTCGTTTTCAGACGACAGCAGGTTTGGACAAGACAGATATTGACAAGATTAACTTTGTGTTTGATCACTTGTTCGAGTCTGTTGTCGGCAGGGTTTTTCCCTTGAATCATTGATCTCCTCTTTTTCTGCTCATTCCTCCTGTTATTATGAGAAATACCCATGCACTGACTTTCTGAATAAATGAGACCAGGAGAAACATTGGTCTAAATCTTCTATCAGAGCGGAGGATAAATCAGTATTTTTTCTTTGCCACATTAAAGTAAACACAGTGTGTGTGTTGTAAATATCTGCTGTAATACAACTCTGTCCCTGTTGTCCCCCCCCCGCTGTGTGCCGTCCTGCAGACCCCGGCCTCACCATGTCCTGGTTGCTGGCCATGTGGATTAGCCTGGGCTTCCTGCTGCTGTGCCAGGCCACGCTCTACCAGACCATCCAGCAGCACCACGTGGCCCGGCCCGGCCGCACCGACATCCTCACCCTGGGTACGTGCACCTCACCGTCAGCCGTTGGCTCCGCAGCCGCAGCGTAGCATTGTGAGACGTGGCCCTCTCGCTGGGGCGGGGGTTCTCGGCTTTGCCTGTTGAAAAGCAGCAGCGAGCGCCTGCTGCAGTATGTCAGAACGATTCGCCTCGGTCCTGTACTGTAACATGATGATTCACCAGGCTCACAGTCACACAGACGACAAACTGGGCTTCTAATTGCAGGTTACCTTCTTAGATTTAGTCAAAGCCCTGATGTTTTTTGTGCTACAAATGGAGGGAATGTGTCGACTGTATGAGGCGTTCTTCAGTGTTCTTCAGCTCTCCTGTTTAAACCACTGCTACACAAACAGCAGCTCAGACACAGGGAGCTAACTAGCAGGAGATGATGTGTGTGTCTCCACTGCTACACCCTGAACCTGGCCGCCTCACTGTTACCAGTAGGACAAGCTGTAGGCACAAACCCCCGTTACTGTGCTGGTGGCCAGGGAGCTTTGATCACTGTGGCTCAGATGGAAATGACAATTATGTTTCCCTCTTTTCTGCTGGAAACGTTTGGCAATTAAGCCCGATGCCTTGTGCACCGGAGGGCCGAGAGGGGAGGCTAGACGCCGAGGCGGATCTAATTCTCTGATTATGGAAAAGCTTACCAGCGTTGCTTATGGTGTATGTGGGAGTGTTAGAGGGAAGGCAAAGGTTTTCTGGAGCAAAGCAAAGGCTTTCTTTAAGCTTCTAACAATGAGTGTGACTCCCATGCTGAACCCTCGTACGGAGCGCGGCTCTCTCCACAAGCCAAGCGCCTGTTAAACATTGATGCTATCTCCTGCTCGCTTCCCTTTCTCTCTCTGTGTGTGTGTGTGTGTGTTGCATTGCCAGGCAAAAAGGCAGTAATTGAAGCACAGCGAGAGAGGGGGGGAGCGTTGAATTCTCCATGCTTGCGTCGAACGTTCGTGACTTTAAGCGGCATGTCGGAGAATTGGCTCAGTTTCACTGTGGAACAGCTGACACATGAGAATCCCAGCTATGATAGATAGAAAGTTCTCAAAGTATCCCGGCTCCCGTTAATTGGAACAAGAGGGTGAGGGATGAGCGACAGAGAGCTACCAATGAATTTTTAAAGGCTGGCTTCCAGTTTTTCTGTTTTTTTTTTTTTTTTCTTTTTGACTGGTTGGCAAGTGGAGCTTGGTGCCAAAGATGTACAACGAAGTGCAAGGCTCAGTAAGTGTCTCCTGAATAATGCAGTGGTCCCAAAGGAGAAGAAGGGGGGAAAAAAAGTCGCCCCCCCCCTCCTCAACAACCACAACTGGGGTAGATCTAGAAGAGTCATCCAGGCAAAGGAGTTATGGCTGAGAGTTCTCTGGAAGGCTTCATGCCAGACAGATCAGCTCACACACTTCCTGCACACATATTTACATTTTCTCACCAAGACCTCGACGGGGTGGTGCTTTCAGGAACCCTCGGGCAGCTGGGACACGTCAGCTCTGAGAGGATGTGAGCTCAGAGAGAGATGGACGATGAACACACTGCGTTGACTTGATCTTTTTAAGGTTTCATTTACGTTATGAGACAGATTTAGGCTGAGAGTTTTTTAATAACCAGCACAGAGAGGTAATCAGAGAGATGTACAGTGCAGCTCTGCGTTCAGTTATTTTAACACAAGCACTCTCCAGAAAACTTTTAAACTCACACAAACTGTGATGGATGACAGACATAATTGGGGCTGACAATCATAATCTGAGGATATGTTATATTTTACTCTCCCAATCAGCTGGCTTCCTGGGGATAATGGTCTATCACCACCGGGCGCTCGAAGAGAACCAGATCTCCGTCGAGTTTTTTTTTTTTTCCTCTCTCCTGCTCGGCAACTGTACAATTTACTGTATATCATGTTTTTTTAAGAGGATTAAGCTGACATCAATCTCACTCAGCCGTGGAGTGGCGTTAACCGATCTAACCAGAAGCGCTCTCTCAGAATTGAAATGCTATGATGAATATTTGAATTAGAATTGATTTTATAATTTGAGAAGCTCTCTGGTTTCATTGAGGCCAGAACCCTCAGATATAAATAGATGTGGCTATGTAGGACGTAGCGGAGGGGGAAAAAAAACAACAAAAAAAAGGAGAGAGATGTCTTGCCTTGAAAAATCCATTGGCTTCCATGCTATGCTGTTTTCCATAATCAAATAATGTTGTTTCTAAAGGCTGATGTGTGATATACTGTGTGCCACAGAGAAAATGAAGTTGGAAAATGGTTTTGTTAACGAAGCATGAGAAATACATGATTCAGAATGTCTGTGTTGATCAGCTGATAAATAGAAATAGTGTTTTTTCTGAGACACAAACATGCTGAGATTGTTCATTAATTATCTTTAACATTGCTTGACGAGACAGACCTCGCACATGCTTTGCTAGTGCATTGTCTCTCGACAGCCATGAGACAAGTGTTGGAGTGAAATAGGGGCTTGCTATTTTGTAAGAAACCATGTCCTGAAATACATTTTTGTGGATCTTGGCACGCAGCCCGGCTGACTGTCTGAGAGACTGAGTGGTACAAAAACTCACAAACCAGCCCACATAGACGAAGCTGCACAGACAGGGGGCTGTGTGGGTATGTGAGGGGGGGGCGTGAAGGTCATGTTAGGTGCGCATGTAATCCTCCAGCCTGTTGAAGCATCTAACAATGTTTGAGAAATCAGCTTATCTGCCATCTGCAACAGCGAGCTGACAGTGCATACCAAAAAAAAAAAAAAAAAAAAAAAAATCTGACTGCTGAGATAAAGTTTCAAGATCGCATTCATTTATTTGCTCTGAACGTTTCCGGGACAAATCGGCACAGTCACCGTCGAGGCGGAGATTGAGTAACGAGTTGCCTGACTGCTTCGTCACCTGCTCAGGAAGCGGGGCCGCTCTCTTTCCCATGAGCCTCTGCTCTGCACAGCCTCCCCTGCGTCCTGCCAGAGCGGCTGAAGATTGATGGCGGCCTGATTCTGGGCAGCCAATTCTGGTCTCTCAAGAAATAATCCACTACATTGACAGATGAGCTGAATGTGACATGACACACACACACACACACACACACACTCGGCCAGCTCAGCGCTCTCCCCACCTGCCAACGCGGCGAACACGAGTGCTCAGTGCCAGGACTGCTGCTGCACAAAGCAGGCCAGTCCTGACAGCACATAGTGCTGGACTCCATCACAGGTCAGTGGAAGTGTAGCTGATTTACATTGCCAGTGAGTCACAGCAGACTTGGTGTCTGCTGAAGTCCAAATTAAAAGTGCTGCATCTACTCAGTGTGTGGTCGTTACGTTCCTCTCAGCAGGCACTTTATCCATCGTCCTCTGTCTGCCCTTGTTCGGCTGTGGGACGCACACAGTCGTCATGTTCATCTGCTGTATCAATACCCACAGGAGCAGTCACTTAAGCTGCTGCTTTGTTTTATCAGGACTGTGACAGGGCTTTAAGAGAGCCTCAGATCTCACAGAACAACATGATTGTGGTTCCAGGTGCAGCTGTAAAACTACCTCCAGGAGCCTGTTTGCCTTTGATGGCGGTCTGTCGCTGACGCTTTCTTTGACCGTTTAATTTTTTTTTTTTCCCCAGCCGAGATGACAAGGCAGCACGGCGTATACTGCACTATTACAGAGCTTCATGTATTATTAAAGCTGTTAATACGGAAGGTACCTGCTGCTCATTTTAATGGCATGTCGTAATCAGAAGCTGAAGTGAAGTGTGATGTAAGTGTGAGTTCAGACATGTTGTATGAGCATGTACATGGAAACTGTTCTCTGACGACTAAAGCAGTGATGTTTTCACCCGTTGATTTGAAATGTCTTGTAAAGTCTAATCGCAGATGATTGGAAGGCATTTTAATTAAGCTCATTGTTCAGCGTGCCATCATGCTCCTCATCGTCGCAGAAAACATGTCATCACTTTGATGCGTCACATGGTCAAACAGGGGCGGCGATGTGATCATCAGCGAGGATGAGTTAATTAATGCGTCTGCGGGTTTTAAGAACACAACCTGTCAAAATACTGCAGTGCTCAACTTTTAGCTTTATGTATCTATTGAAGCTCCAATTTTTTAAACTTGAGATCTGAGGGTTGGGGTTTTCTGGAGAGAGGAGAAATCTGACAAGACACAGAGTGCAAAAAATAAACCTTGAACTTGATGTAGGGGAGCTGTCTTCTGCTAAATGAGGATGGGGTAGGAGTCTGGAAGCTATACGAACACACGGCATGGATTGATTTTTTTTTTTTTCCTTTTCTTTCTCTCCATTGCCGAACGGATGGCTGCTTCAGAAGATTGATGGTTTTTTCTGCCAGTGTTTGGGAATGTTAAGAAATTAGCTTCGCCGCCTCACAAACTGAATGCACACACCTTTTTTCAACTCGCAACTCATTTCCATAGTTGTCAGACTCCTCGTTGCACCAGCTCGGTTTCTGAGGCTGAAACAGAAAAGTGAACACCCCCACCCCCACCCCTTTTTTTTCTTTTTTTAACAATCATCTTCTACGTCGTCATCTTGCCCCTTCGCTTCTCCTGCAGAGGTGTAAAAGCTTCTCTGAGCAGCTGATCCATCAGGAGCATCTCTGCATATAGGCGCCCTGTGTTTTTGTTTTGCCATTAAATCAGCTGCATGTACATCCCCATTAAACTGTGGGCGCTAATTAGAGCGAGAATTGATGGTGAAAGAAAATTCAATTAAATTACCGTTGGTGAACAGATGACGCCGGAGTCATTTAAGTGGATGGAAAGGAATTGTTTGATCTGACTGGCAGCACATGTGGAAATACAATAACAACACACACACACACACACACACACACACACGTATGCACATCATTAGTGTCCAAACCGCCTCTCATGTGATTGCAGTGTTATTTTCTTTGGCCTCTATGTGGATCATGTGAAACCACTGTTTAACCACAGGGAGGATGAAAATCACAAATTTAATTACAAACATTCATTTTTCTGAACATGGCGTCTCCAAATCCTTCCTCTCGCCAGCAGAGGAGCTGAGATCCTATAATGTACCTCCACATGGGATTATAATTGCTTTGAAAACTGTGGGCTTAGGTGGAGAGCTCATCAGCGCCGTGTGATCCGGCTCTCCATCACGCAGCATGCCCTTCCTGGTAATGAAAGCAACCTTTCTAAAAACCAGGCAATAACTGGCTGATCATTCAGGTGCCGAGCGGCAGCCTCTCCGCGCCTGGCCTCTTCCCCCGGCCCTCCATCCTCCCTCCCTGCTCCCCACCCCCACCCCCACCTCCATCTCCTTGTCTCTATCGGCCCCTCAGACGATTTGTCATGGATCAGATGAGACAATTTGTCATGGATTAGTGCACTTAAATGTCTGTGTGATAGTGGAAGCAGTCACTGGAAAAGCTTAGGAATCCTATTACACTGCGTTTTATGGCCGGCGAGAGGGGGTGTCGGAGGGGGGTGAGTGGAGGTTGAATTGGCACTTTCTATGGCCGCTGTGCCATTTCTTGACTTTTTCCTCCACACATAATCAGATATTCACTTAGAGGTGAGCTCCACTGATTTATCTAAAGTGGGACAGTAGATCAGGAGTTATATGGTGACTGTGTTTGGGTTCACCACCTGCTGCATATGGTGCCATTTTAGCAAACTCTTTCCATCCAGAGTAAAGCTTTTATTGGGGCTTCGTGTAGGGTTGAGCGATCCTTCTATTCTCATATATCCAGTTGTGGCCAAGCGGCAACCTCCGCCGCTGAAAAATGAAGCCAATGCTGAAGTGCAAAAAAGCTGCAGTTCCTCGAATAACCACTAGAGCAGGCTGCAGAAGTGAGTCAATTACATTTGAGCCCCATGTTAAAATGTCCGATTTTACGACAGAAAAAAACATATTTACAGCCTGGTTCAAAACATGGC
>JBBMOC010000211.1:39047-115390 GCA_037975185.1 Centropyge bicolor | reverse complement strand
GTCCGTCACCAGCACAAAGACGCTTTAAGAGCTGGCCTTTCACACGCTTTGTATGAAGGAGGCAAAACGAAGGCCGCATCCCGGCTCAGGGGAACGTCGCAGCTCGCCGTGTTTTTGCTGCTTGTGTTCTGCTGAACGGGCTGAGTTCTGGCGGCAGAGTGAAGTCAGAGCAACAGTGGGAGCAGAATCCGTCACCACTGCAGGAGCTGTAACCCGAGTGAACCGGAATCATTACGACCTCTCGGACCCGGCTCTGCAGAAATAAAGCTCCGTGCTCAGAGCTGAGGGGAAGGAGGTCAGGGGCCAAACGGTGGCTGGGGAACGGGTCAGTGATTACAGTAAGAGGCCGGCCGCTCATCGATCCCTGGGCTCGGGCCGGGGGGGGGGGGGGCGGCTGCAGCTCTCACAGACACTCCGAAGACAAAAATGGAGCTGATGCGAGGAAACAGGAAGAGATGGGGGCCAAGGAGAGGCCAGGGACACGAGAGGCAGAGGCATGCACTATGAAGTCTCTCCAAATGAGAGCAGGAAGGGCCGTGTCAGCGAGTGTTGTGTGGAGACAACACAGGATGTGTGAAGTGAACCTGAACGGAGCACCCTGGAGAAACGCTCTGTTCTCGCTCCAAAAAAAACAACAACCAAAACACTGGTTTCAATTTGCTTCTTGAAATATTTGTGTACACATGCACCACCTATAAATACAAGCTCTACCTTGACATGCAAAGTACTTCTGACTACTCCAAAACTTTAATTACTTTCAAACAGGCCAGTGTTTATCCAGCTCCCGTTTCTCAGCCAGAATCACAGACTGATGTCGTCCAGTAATCACAGTGAGGAGGGCTCATTGAAAAGCTAATTGCCTATTAGGCTCGACTTGTTGCCTTGGATTTTCCCAGCCCCGTTATGAGGCTGAGGACTAAAGGGCTTGAGAAAAAATGCCAGGCGATGTTTTCAAACTTCAGAGAGAAGCTGTCAAGCTGTAATGGAAAATGCCAAGTTCTGCAATGATGGTTTTACACAGCCAGAGCAACAGGAAATATTTATAAAGTTCCAGTCACTCCATCACGCTCTGCCTGTGTGAGGAGAGTGGAACAGAACAAAAGTACTTTTTCTAAAATGCCCACACTAAAAACAAAGAACATCAATATTGTATAACATGTGCCTTAATTCATACAAATATGTTGAAAAAAATGTGAAATGTGCTGGTGGGGAAGAAGATGTTGTTGCATTGTTTTTTTTCCCTTAAATTTTTCATATTGGCTCATTGTGCAAGACAAACAGGTTTATACCAGCTATACATACAAAAAAATAGAGTATAGTCAGACACGCACGCATTCACAAACAAAGTGGACAATCTCATCAAATTGTCCACCCACTCCTCGAGCCAGCCCCACTTCTGCTCTGCACTGTTATTTTCCTCTCCGAGCCCTCTTCATCCCCGTCCCCATGCAGCCTCACAGTCATTTTACCCCCACTGAGTTAATCAGAGGTGGAGGCTCCAGCAGTATGCCTGCAGGGTATACACTATAATCTGCCTAAACACACACACACACACACACATGCAGTATACACACACACACACACACACACACACACACACACACACACACACACACTCACACACACCTGTACTTGCACCTGTCCTCCTGGTGAGAGCAGTGAGGGCTGGACAGGCAGCACTGATGATGCCTGAGTGCTAATCACTACCTGAAGGGGCCCGTTCAGGCCTCGGCTCATGGCCCCAACACCCCAGTGCAGGACACACATTATGCCCCCCCTCCCCGACCACATCTGTCATAAAAATGCAAATTGATGCATTTCGTGCTTCACACACCTCCTGTTTTCATTTTTCACCCTGAGATTTCTCTGCTGTTTGTTGCGACGTCACGTCAGGAGAAGAGAGCGATTCCTGAAATTGTAGATTAGCGTGTCTGTCGAATGATGGTGTTTAAAAACGACCAGCGTTTCATCCCAGTGCTCACAGAAAGCAACACAAGCTTGAGCCAGAGCCACCCCCAACCGAATGCTCGTGGGGATGCTAAATATAGAAAACGTTTTCCATATTTCTTTTCATCAACACCAGGGCCACTGCCCAGCATATCATTTTCTCATCATGCAAATTGGCACAAACTTGTACCATTTGCGTTGTTCATCTGTTTGGCAGAGACGGCCCGTCCACAAAGCTAACTGGGTTTTCTTTTTCTGCTGGTTTGTTTGACTTCAATGCATTGTAGAGGAAACAGAGATAAGTTAAAGTGAGAGACGAGACGGAGGGAGGTTCGAGCGTGATTTGATCTGCTGCTGCATATTTATGAACTTAATGGTGCGATGACATGTGAAGAGTGAAAGAGACGACAACTTCTTGATTCTAAATTATAATGGAAATAAAACGTCCTGCTGGGTAAAAACTGTCCTTGTGATGAAAATATGAACAAAACAGCTAAAGATCCAGCTTGAACAATTATTATAAAGTCTGCTGCTCCTCATTGTTTCTGCGTGGGGGGGGGGGGGGGCACTCTAACTTATAAATGTGTAAATAATTCATTCCTCAGCTTCAACAATATCCAAAATACTTATATATTCATTTGAGGGAAGGAAGACAAACTCCAGCCAAAGTGCCAGAGGCAGAGAGAAGTGTTTGCATAGTGTGGATACTGTTAAGAAAATATAAATAATTATAAATAAAGAAGTAGCTGATGAAAATAGTGTGATAGAGATGAAAATGCAACAAGACGAGGAGTGTGCTCTCGGGTGGAACTGGATAAAGAAGGGGAAGAGGAGCCCTGAGCTTTCTAATGGATCAGATCTACTGCCACCAGCTGCACCTGTGCTGCCACCAGCTGCACCTGTGCTGCCGCCATCACGTGATTTAAATCTTTAAGAAGGGAATATGTAGCTCACCTAAAGCTGAGGACGCACGCTCTGGGCTCTTTAAGCAGCGTATTAGCTGTAAAGAAATGTGCATTAAATGTTCAGAGAAAACGCAAAGGTTTCATTAAAAATGTGTTCTTTCTGGCCCCGCCCTGCAGCAGTGCTCCAACAATGGTGGAGTCAGTTCAAACCAGGGTCATGCTCTGCAGTGCACAGGGAGCAGCACAGTTACCTTCTCAACATTCACAGTTTCTTGTTTTAATGAAGGCTTTGCTCCACTTCAGTGCATAATATATGTTTGGACTGGATTTGTTGATGCTGGGTGGTTACGAATATTTTCTGCAGTAACAGTAGCAGTAATAGAGCTGTAGTTACAGGCAAAAGTAATGCATTCAAAATTGTAAGTAAAAGTACACAAGTATCACAAGTAAAAGAAGTCCTGATGCAGTTCTTATTGGATGTTATCACTGATGCTTTTACATGGATTATACTTTACAGTACCTGAGTAATTGTACTTCCTCCACTAACACCAAGGCCAATCATCTTTTCTTATTATTTGCTTCACCTTCAGCTGAAGTTTTTGAAATGAAGCATGATTACGAACAGTGGGATTTTGTTCCCGACATGTCCAGTGATTCAGATGTTAATTGTGCGGCAGCTCGGTGAGGGTTCATTCACTGAAGTAACCAGATGAATGTGCAATGATTAATTATGTCTTCGGTTTGATTGGGCTGTACCAACAGGATGCAGTGAATGTGATTTCATTCATATGTGGTGAATGACATATTATAGATGTGTGTATGAATTATTTTCATAGAAATCTTGAATCATACGTGTGTGTGTTGTCCATATAGTTTTTAGCAGACACATCTGTGCAGCAGGATTTTTCATATCTAAAGATGTGAAAAGCATAAACAATAAAAGCCTTTTTGACCAAGAACAAAATATTATTCAGACTCACGTTTTGGACTATATTGCTGTTCCCTGCTGCAGAAAACGCTTTTTAGAAACGCCATGAGTTTCAAAAAACGTTGGATCAAAATCTTAAGTGAGAATTTTTTTTCCCCGGCAAGCACACTTTTTTTTTTTTTTTTTTTTTGACACGAGCAAAGTTGCCACAAACATCCAGACTTTTAGTGCTGGAAATTCCAGCGTAGCAAAGAAGTTGTGTGTGTGTGTGTGTGTGTGTGTGTGTGTGTGTGTGTGTGTGTGTGCTCAAGGGGAGAAGAAAAAATGTCTCCAGGCATATTTTGTGAGGTGAATGATAAAATGATGGCCACAGGAAACAATAGAGTTGCATAGTGAGCAGAAATTACACTTAAACTCAGCGTGTGTGTTTCTTCCTGTGCTGGATCCTGGATCCTGTCTCACACTTCATGCACAGTGATGTGTGTGCCTTTGAACATATTTCCACTCACTGTGTGACTCTCCTGCTCAAAGACTCGGGGGGGTATTTTTTCTCATATAGGAGCGTAAAGGAGAGCAGCACTTCCCTCTGCACGTCCCTGCTCTTAATTACTTCTGATCACTGATGTCATTTCTAAAAGCCTCCATTCAAAGACAGCAGCAGAGAAGATGCTCTTCTGCAGGCGTGGAGGAGAGAGAGAGAGAGAGAGAGAGAGAGAGAGGAGGAGCGAGAGCGTGCATGTGCTACGTCAAGTCACATTGTTTTTACATTTCATCTCGTCGCCTCCTTATCTATTCAGCTGTTTATCTGCATCTCTGCCGGGGTGTGTGCCGACTCCTGCCGTGTGTCTGCGTGTGTGTGTGTGTGTGTGTGCGCTGCAACTGCCAAAGCACGGAGGCAGACAGCCTGCTGTGTCAGGGGCTGTAGGGGGATGTTCAAACCCCAGTCAGCGGGGCTTGTGTGTGAAATACAGATGTTAGAAACGGCTCGTCTGTTTGCCTATTGTTATCACCGCTCTTTGGCTAAGAGAAGAACAGTCTTGGGTGTTGACTTGACAAGGGAGAAACAGAATGATAAATTGTCCCACCAGCTTTCATCCAAACACGCCGCCCCCCCTGCACCACCGCCCCACCCTGCTGTAGATAGCATGGAGAAAAAACCCAACAGATTACAAAGTAATACAGAGACAGTGACACAATGAGGAGAGATAGGAGCCACCCCCACCCCCCCCCCTTGTCTCAGCAGCTGCCACACAGGAAAACAGGGCATATGTTAATAAGGCGAAAAGAGGTTTACAACTGTTTTTTTAAAATGAGTGATTTCTGGGGGGCTGGATGGGAGAAAGTAGAGACTGACAGTGAGAAACAGAGAAACGTCAGCACAGTTATTTGTGTATGTGGCTAAAAATCTGCGTGTGTCCTGATGAAATGAAGATATTTGAGTTGTTGTTGCTGTGTAAAATAAACAGCAGATTTATGCTCCTCGTGATAACAATGTTTTTTACAACACTTGTTTTCCCGCTTGTGTTACATATACATACTAATTAGCCCGAAGAAGAAAGAAGTCAACTCTCTCATCTCTCGCTCTGAACGCTGACGACGGCAGTAATTAAGTCCAGTTGCTCAGCAAAGTAATGTTAGGTCTGTAAAATGGATAAAATAGGAAGGTTTCAGCCACGTCCTCAGCAGATACATCAGCGTTCGAACGGTTCGCGCGGCCTCTGTGCCGGCTGACACGGCACAAAAAAGGAGGTAAGAAAACAAAAATGCTCGGCAGTAAAAATAGCGCAGAACAGAAAGCCTCTGGGCTAATTAAAGGACTGGCACGTAATGAGAACAAAGTTAGGTGTTAGTCTGAAGGTGGGGGTGTCTATGCACTAATTAATCTGCAGAGACCAGGACAGCACCGATAATAAGTCCATGCATTTTCAGGCAAACCTATATTAACATGCAAAACGCTCTTATAGCGCCAACTTCAATAACAAAGCAGGTATTAATAATAAACTATGGTGAAAAAGTAAAGATATTTCTCTGATCTTCAAACCCACATGCAAACAATACATCACATATTTACCCACGTGAAGAGCACCTACTACAATCCCACACGCACAGATCAGTCAGATCACTGTCAGTCCACCCTCCACCCCCCCAGAGGAAAAGATCTCCACCCCTCCATCCTGAGCTGCAGGAGCATACATTCATTTCTCCTGATGTCAGCCGGCCTTCATCAGCGTTAAACTTACCCACAGGATGATCGGCCGGGACAGATGTGGGAAGACACAGCAGCAGCTTTGAGCTTCCATCTCTGAAAAGAAAGAAAAAAAAAAGGTGAAACTTATACATTTTAATATCTCCTGCCTGGATGCCTTCCCCCAGCTGCACGGCCATGTTTCCCAGAATGCCTTCACTGGCTTTCCAATTACAGCCGAGAACAAAACAGGAGATGGGAACAAAAGTGTGGTGTGGAAACACACACTGCCTGGGTGTGTGTGTGTGTGTGTGTGTGGGTGAATGAGTTGCTGGAGGTGTGTGTGTGGTTTCTCTCTGTGGTATCCAGGTGCAGTATTTAGATATGTTCTTATATAAAGCAGTGATGAAGAGCCTGATGTAAATCTCAGCAGAGAGAGAGTTAATTGTGGTTTTTTATGGAATTATCTAACAACATGTACCACTGCATCTACACACTGTGTGAGGACCGAAGAGATGGTTGTAAATATGAACATTTTATCTGAGGTGTCTAAAAATACTCTGTGCTGTGTTGAGTGCGTTACGGCTTCGTCACACCGCTTCTCATTGTCTGCAAAGCTACACGTGTGAATATTCAACAGATGTTCTGTGTGATGAAGCAGATGAAACATTCTGCAGAGAGAACGTCCAGCTTCCATCATAACGGGTTTTTGTGCCTGTGCAGAAGTGAGGCAGAGTTTGACCTGGCGCTGCAGGTAGCCGATATCTCCCGCAGGAGCCCGGCACAGAGTCGTTAACCAATAGCGAGGCAGCAGATGGAATTTAAGATGGCGTGTGCAGAGCTGAGCAGCTTCCCCTCCTCACACTGCTCAGCCTCTCCATCCATCATGCATCACCTCTCCATGATAGCATAGCTTCCAGCCAGCTACTTTTACATTATGTATTGTGAGCCAAGTGGTCTTATGCAGGCTTATTGCCACTAAAGGAACAGCCAGCGCTCCTCGTACTAAAAGGATTTTTTTTTTTCGTCTGTCTCACTTGTTTGCCTTTTTGCATTTCTATGCAGAGGAAGAGGCTTTTAAAGTAGTACATGCTCTTGCTACAGAGAAAGACCTTCACTTTCCGAGTTTATCATTGGTTCAGCTAATCCAATTGGCCATGGCGAGACAGGAGCAGAAACATGTCTCTGTGTTATCTTACACTACTCTGAGCTCTGAACTTCAATGGTTTTTCTCTCTGGGTTGTGTGCTTTCATCTGCCCCAGTCATAGTATTGGTTTATTAAGAGCCTTGAATAATCCTTGAAAATCAGTCCCAAATGGCCTGCCCCCCCCCAAAAAAATGGGAGGAAGGTTAAAAAAAAAATGTTTTTTTTCGAATGGTGGATTTTGTGATACTCTCAGTTCACAGTGGGAAAAAAACAAGAGCAAAACATAGAGGGGAGGAAAAGTCTGTTTGTTTCAGGCTGCTGTCACAGAAAGACTTCGCTGTGGTTTAAAGGAAAAGAAGATCACCTCACACAGTTTGAATGAATGACTCAGTAAAACACGGTTTACCACGTCGTGTATAAATATTCAGCAGACGTTCACTCCCCATAGGGATCTATGTGGACTATCAATATGATGGATTAGTCTTTGCCTACTGGAGAAAAAAAATAATTACTCAAAGCAATAATTACACCAGGCCCATGCTGAACTGCACAACACTCAGCCAGGAGATACGATGATGTCGTCAAAGTGCTGAAGTGAGTAACATGCAACCTGAAGGACAAGCGGAGATCAACAAACTTCACAGGTTCTGTCTGGATGTTTGTTTCATTCAGGACTGGTTCATGGAGCTGATGTGGTCCAGGCAGCCCACAGGTCTCACCTGACTGCACCTGTAATGTGGGAAATGTGAGCATGTTCCCCCCAGCCTCTGGTTTGCCCCCCCCCGATGAAGTGACCAAACATTATGAGCACAAATCACACATCCAGTAATCAGAGCTGGATCTGAGGCAGCTCTTCATCTGGTCAGAGTTGTCAGCAGCCGGTCGTAGCCGTTTAGATAATGGAGTAAAAATGAGTGATTTTCTGAAAGCCAGGCCACATCATTACAACCTCTTACAGTGCGTTCCTCCGGCGAACTGTTGGACTGTTCCTATTAACGCTCACCTCGTTGTGTTTTCCTGCAGCACACAAACACACACGCACCGAGCTGCACTTTTGATTTGTTCATTAAATCAGTGAAGTCAACACGGCAGCACATTCAGCTGGTTAATAAGGCCTTTAATGAGAGAGAGAGCGGTTTGATCATGAGATTCCAGTTGGGGTTGGGGGGGCGTCGGACCTGTGTGCCGGCCCGCGTGGTCGCGTGTGCATGCGTGCAGCTTCATTATAAGGCAGAGATAAGTGTGAGGCCGGAGAAGAAACACGCAGCGCTGCGGTGATTAATTTATCCTGAGTGACAGAGGAGCTGTGGGCAGAAACTCCCTGTCGCAGATAAACAGATAGGAGCTGATTTATGTCGAAGTCCAGGCTCATCTGTGTGTGTTTCTCTCACTCTGGCTGACATGCATGTGTGCGTGTTTACACAGAACAGTCAGTGCGCTCGCCGCCTCCAGCTGTGTGTTTGTTTCTATTCGTCAGGCTGTGGCGTCTTCCTGAACTGGTTCACAGTGAACAGATCCATCAGGCCGGAGCAGGCACAACAACAGAGGAGCAGAGGTCAACGGCGAGCGCGTGCACATCACAGGAAACAATGGCTGCTGAATTATTGAGTCCTTCCTGTCCCATCAGCCATCTGTCCCAGGCCTAATGGAGTTTGTTTCTCTCTAAAAGGCAGCGTGAGTGAAGGGAAGGAATACACTATCTTCTTCTCTTCTAAGGTAAAAACAAACCTGAAGACGGGGGCTTCCTGCCTCACTTTCTTCACTTCCTCCTCTGGTTGATTAAAGCCCTAAAATCTCATCTCTGCTCATCAATATTAGAGATTTAAAACTTTTTCCATGCAAAAAAAACCCTCCACACCTTTGCCTTCATTTTGTATGCATGAACCTATGAATATGCAAACAGTCCCCGCCTCTGTCTCCACCACCCCCCAGCCACTGGCCTGCAGCCTCGGCTCTGCTCGTCAAACACCCAGACCTCATCGATGCAGCAGCTGATTTGACAAAGTGTTTCCCTGTAACTTTCTTCGTCAACATCCCCAAGCTACATAAAATGTCCTGTCAGCGTTTGACACAAATCATGGTGGAACTTGGCAGTTTAATGTTGGAGAACATTATCTAACACACTGCACAGTTTGTTAGAGTCAGTGGATAAAACAGGAAAATAAGAACTACAGGTCGACCAACATGTTAGCTGGCTGTGTCAGGGATGAATGACTGGTTCAGCATCAGGCTTTATATACATTTATATTAGGACTAGAGTGTACAATCCCTTCACTTGCCTTGTGACTTGTTGGTGTGAGTGGGTTCACAGGTGGAATGAACAGAACTCAGGACACAGCTTCAGTCAGGACCTCGGCATCATCAGGGATTTTAGGCATTATCACTGGACACCCCCACCTCAGGGAGACCCCACTGAGGCTGATCAGACCTCAGCTAATCAGTTAGATTAACACTCACTACCTGCCTCTATCTAATGCTGTTTCCTGTGTCCCATACACCGCACAACCCCAGGAAACTGAGACCCTCAGGCTGGAGTGGACTTCAGATGAAAGGCTGTGAAACCCCAGCTCACTCCCAGGGACAGCTCCCTCACCCATGGTCTACACTCTGTGTAAGGGGGAGTGGTCCTGCAGCAACAGAGGATGATGGGAGGAAGAGAAGAAGAAGAAGAAGAAGAAGAAGAAGAAAAAGAAGAAGAAGAAGAAGAACAAAAAAAAAAAAAAAAAAAAAACAGGTTCAACCTCTCAGCAGTGGTGTAGTTCTGAAATGAATTTGGAGTCCAAGTGTTTTCCCTCCTCGTCTTCCAGATCCAGATCCAGATCCAGATCCAGATCCAGATCCACAGTTTTGCCTGTTCTGCAGCTGTAGAGAGTTTTCTTTGCTTGACGCTGATGTTGGCCACAGATTCCCAAACTCCTTCAACAGTCTTGTTCTTGACATTCTTACCAAAAACAAACACATCTCTTTTGAAAATATAAAGAAATTGTCTTGTAAAACACCAATATGTTTTTAGAGCTGTGTGTGGTTCGGAGGTGGAAATGCTGAGCCTCGTGGCTGGCTGTTTCTTACACTCTGGATGTGTCTTTTAGCCTATAAGAAAAACAACATATGGACACGTTAACAAGGTCAGAAAGTTGATTTTCATCAGAGGGGTCCAGCTGCACTCAGAATCAGCCTCTTCACTTTCACTTTCTCTTTGGGTCATCGCTTTGCTTCAAACTAATTCCATCTACATTTGGACTGCATCGTTCCTGCAGAGAGCCTGACCTGGTCTGAGAGACTGAGACGACACCCCGCGGAGCTTCAGGAGGAGGGAGGGGCTGTTTTCAGTCCACACTCACGTCCTCACAGATATGTATTGAAAGAAGCAGCATTGACTGAGCAGCTGTCTGCCGGCTCCTGTCTGCAGCCTCTTCGATTCATCCACACGCTCCCCGGCTGCTTGGACTCAACTCTCATCAGTCGATATGAAGCCGCTGCACACAAACACTCACACGGCTGCACGCACACATCACGAATGTGTCCGGTGACACAAACAGACAGTCGGTCACTGACGCACACACGGAGCCTTCACACCTCTCCTGTGGGTTTATTGGGTGGGCCGCCGTCCAGCCATGACTTCAGGAATGTGGTCTGTGGGCCGGCCGTCAGGACCCGGCAGGAGCCAAGTCAGGGGCCAATAAACAGGCAGAGCAGGAGGAGTCAGGGCCAGATCAATAGTGAGGCCGTAGATTCTCTAACAGACACAGCTTCTTCATCACAGGAAGACCGGCCTGCTCCTCGCTCCTCGCTCACATTCACACGCACCTCCGCCTCGGCCGCTCGGGAGTGACACGCCGTGGGCTGCAAACGTCTTCTCTGGGAACGCTGCCGTCAGTCGCTACGCTCGCCCAGAACTACAGCTGTTGCCCCCCCCCCTGTCTGTTGTGGCCTGATTGCTGTCAGGTCATTCAAATCAACACATGGGGGAAAAAACAGCCCTTTTTTTTCTGCTCTTCTTCTCCTCCAGAATTAACTGCTCAGCTAATTTACTGAACCGCTAATGTTTCATCTGGTAGCTTGCGATGTTCTCACATGGAAAGGAAGCGTTTATGGATCCATCCGAACATGTTTGGGGAGTCAGTTGGCTGGATGAAGTTTGACTGAGCTTTGACTCAGACGCACTCACTGGGGCATGTGGTTGCTATGCTGATGTGAAAATGACTCGTTTAGCCCCGTGCATGTAGCACACTGAATCCAGCTCCTGTGAGGACAAGGTTTCATATAAATCACTCAGTAACAACAGCTTTAAAAAAGACATGGGAACTGTTATATAACAATTAGAGAGTCAACTTCCAGCTGACTGAACTTACTTACAGTAAAGTATATTTGGACATATAAAGTGAGAATCAGGGTGTAGAATGTGCATCAGTGTATAGGGAACTTCTGACACATGCTCAAAGACTGATTCTGTTTCATGGCATAAACATCCCATGAATTCATTAAAGCCTTTCTTAACTTAATAGCCAGGACAGAACAGCACATTTCCCTCTTCCTCAGGTCAGTGTTGCAGCCTGGAAAAATGATTTTACAGCCTTTTATTAAGGTTGTCTCCCTCCCCCACAGCTTTGAAATCTCACACATTAGTTGGTTTTACTGTGGCTGAAAATGGACTCTCCCTGCCCGTGTCTTTATTTCCTCTCCAGGGGCACGCGCTCAGATGTTGGTATTGTATGCATGTGCACACACAGCCTCAGATTCAGACTTCAAAGACGCGCGCTGTCAGCAGCAATCAGCAGACCAAAGGGTGTTAACCAACTATAGGGCTCCCCTATAGATTCCAGTGAAAAGCTACATGGGGTTGTAACACTGCAGAGGCTGATTTCCGCTGCTCGGTGTTTCTTTAACCTAACAGCTCCAGCAGTCAGAAGTCGGCCTTCGCCTGGAGCTCCGTCACGTTAACACACTCACACCCAGCACAGTCGTTCTGAATGTAGATACACAAGATACACAAACGGAGTGTGTTCTTCAATCACAAACATATTTATAATAGATACACACACGTTTAAGAATTTGGAATCACCTGCTGAGAGGACTGCTCTCTGATTGTTCTGTCATGCTTTTAGCTTGTTGGAAATCTTTGCAAATAGACATTATTTTGAATGAGGAGTTTGATGGTTTCACATGCAGAATAAAAATGATTCAACCAGGCTGACAAGTGAAGAGACATCGTTAAATAATAGTAAATCAGCAGTAAATGGTTAAAGACACTGGGAGCTTTGCATTAAAAGCCCTGCAGATTTAAACAGCTTCCTCTTTTAGTGTCAGGTCAGTGATGATAATAACAAGCTTTAGCAAAGCTGTTATTAAAACTTCAGAATAGAAACAGAAGCTTGGTCAATGGTTAGTGTTGTCTATTGGATCAGGGGATATCAGCTAAATATACTATGGAAAGAGGAATCAGAGTTTCAGCCTATTTAAAACCAATGAAGAGACTACAAAAAATCATATTCAGAAAATACTGTTTGTATCACGAATGTTTCAGGGTCATTTGTTCTTTTCTGCATGTGATGGAAAACAATAGTATTCTGACGGGAAATGACCTAAATGGAAGCTTTAATCATTTAATTCTTCTTTGTTTTGGGCCTAAGCTATTTAAAATAAAACATTTGGTGTCTGAATTATACTGTTTTTTTAATCTATGTTAAAATAGTCATATATAACAGGTGATTGTAAAGGTTTGAGTCGTGTCTCTTTCGTCACAGTGTGTGGTCTCATGACAGCTGTCATTGGTTCTCACACATTGTTTGTAATGTTATGTTGAGAATGGAATGAAAAAGGCTTCAGTGGACACATGTGAGCACTCGTTAGTGAACCCACGGTTTGTGAACACTTTGAATGTTTATGTGTATCAGGTGTGATGGAGTGAATTCTGTGAGTGCGCGACCTGGTTTATTTCAACAGACCTGGATCCATATAGCATTGTAGATTACAGAGAGTCTCCCTGGTCCCAGCCCTGATGTCCATGTGCCAAATCTGGCCCTCTAACAAAAAATACTGTGTGAGAAGAGGCGGCAAACTGGGACCACTGCCTCATTCTGCAGCACTGTGCTTAAACAATGTAGAATAAACCCACCAGAGGAAAAACACAAAATAATAAAATCATCCAATTTATTATTGAATAAACCCTTAAATTAAAGCACAGTTTAATCCCACAACTTTAGCCTATTTGGCCAAAATAGACTTATATGTATAAAAAAACTGTGGAGAACCTATCAATGACATCTCCACGGCAACACAGAAAACACATTTGCATATATGAGTCATTGTTGCCAAATGAGTATTAACATAAGCTGCTGTCGCTCTGTTAACCCACATTTATTAATGGATGAAATGACATCTGTCTCAGCTGTGCCTGTAAAATACTGCCCCCCTAATGAAGTAAAAACTGACCCAGGTTTGAGCTAATTACTGAGCCCTGATGTAAACTAACTCATGTTTAGACACAGAGACCAGCCGGAGGCGGCGGTCAGTTCA
Source organism: Centropyge bicolor (assembly GCA_037975185.1). Taxonomy (NCBI): domain Eukaryota; kingdom Metazoa; phylum Chordata; class Actinopteri; family Pomacanthidae; genus Centropyge; species Centropyge bicolor. Next base: position 101,761 of record JBBMOC010000211.1, on the reverse strand, counting down.
TTTACACTTTCATTCCATTTATCTCACACACATACACATTTTAGTAGCAAACTTTTTTTAGATTAAATAGCTGCCTGCCTTTTTTCCTGTTCAGTCAGACAGTGACCTTCATCCACACTAGTTATCTTAACTGCCACTTACATTTTCTTTATGCTGCACTTCGGTGCACTGAGAACATCAGCTAATGGTTCAGCACAAAGTTCGAGCCTGAAAACAGTTCAACCTTATCTGTCCGTCGAGCAGAGGATCGATTCTGAATCAACAGTCAATCCCAAATCAAACTGAGACAACAAGGAAGAGAATCAAGAGATTCCACCTCCACTGATGAGTCAACGTTCTGCTTCACTCTGAAGACTCATGGGAGCAACTTCTAACTTCTACTTTTCAACATTTACTTTTTTAGAAAACAGATACATAAATACATTTAAAGAGGCATCGAGGTGATTTATTTGTTTATTTGTTGGATTAATAAACTGTAGAAAACACTGCAGTCATTTTCAAATATCTGGACAAATTTGAGTGAATGTAAGAAACTCATGGACTTTGTATTTAGATTTCCATGATCTCAGTGTTGTTGCATTAGTGTATAATCAGCATTATATCCTCTCACAGCCTGGTTTTAGTCTTTGAGACTCTTTCAGTCTGTGTGTGTGTGATGCAGGCTCACACCTGCCTGATCACATGTTCACTGTCGTCCTCACCTTTTCAGATTGGAACTGCTTGTTCAAGAAAAAAAAAGCCAGCAGTGAGATCAATGTGCTCATATCAGCACAGAGAGCTTTAGTTCCAAAATCTGATACCGTGCAAAATGCATATTTCATATTTTACATGCAGTATTTATTGGTGAGAAAATCCTCCGTGGATGTGAGGCAGGAACTTCTGAGATGGCTCTTCTTAGAACAGAGGGGGGGGGGCGGGGGTCCCTGTGTGGGGTCTGTTTAACACATCATTTAACTGGGAAATTGTGTTTCTTCTTCAACATATCTCAGAAGCCATTAGTGAGGATTCGCCGGTGCTGCTGAAGTTTTGGTGCGGCGGCGTTACATCCACACAGCTAACTGCCGCTATCACGACTCGGGATCCACCAGAGCCCGAACAATTACAAGGGCCCGTGTTCCTTGTGAATACGTGTCACATTAAATTTGCTGTGACAGGAAGGAAGGAGGGAAGTGAGGACAGAAGCGCTGTAGGGATTAATGTTGAGCTGGGAAGCACATTTCTTCGAGGCATTAGCTGCCTGCTGGAGCGCTGAGGGCCTGACAGCCAACTATGACACAGCGCTACAGCTCAACACACACACGTTTCCTCGGCCCCCCGAGTGCGTGCCAGTGTAAGCTAGCGCGCAGATCACACACCTCACCCTTGTACCTCAGAGGGAGCAGGTAGCTGGGAAGCCCTCGGAGGAGCGCCGCGCGTCGACACACATGACCGGCCTCGGCAGCAGCGCCGCGCAGGTCGAGCCTTCCACCGCTGAATTTTCAATCTGAAATAAATTAATTATCATTACAGAGAAAAGTGTATAAATGGGAGAAGACATATTGGCAACAGGGCCCCGGGGCCCCCAAACACAGAGGGAAAACAGAATTTGATAAATGATGCACAAAATGCATATATCTGCCCACGCCCGTCTGAGCTGCATGGAAATACACTTGGCCTCCAGGTTGGGTCTGTTTGAAGGGACGGAGCTGGAGAAACAGGCCAGAGGATTTCAGATGGGTGTTTTAACGGTGTGACCTTTGAGTGAGTTGAACACATGCAGACAGCAGCGTGGGGCCTGATGAATAGCTTGGGTCTTTTCCCAGCTGGGAGAGCAGATGCTGAGAGGAGAAACAAAACATGTTTTTCTATCCTCCTGCACTCGCTCGCTCTCTCTCTCTCTCTCTCTCTCTCTCTCTCTCTCTCTCCCTGCCTCTAATCTTATACAGTGTTAGAGATGTGGGGAGGGGTTGGCTGGAGTGGAGGGGGGTGGGGGGCTCACGATATGACACACTATTAACTCTCTTGGCGTTAATCTTAATGCCTCATGCTAGAGGACTATACACAATCCATTTTAATGCAATTAGCTCTTGCCAGGAAGGATGAGTTATTCAATGGGAGCATAATTGCATCCTCAAGTTTTTACACTGGTTCATTCCAGGGATGTAATTACTTTCATACATGGTCTAACACATGGCACCGCTGACACATACAGTGTGTACACACACTGAGGCGCTCATGCACACACACACGCAAACGCATGAAATTAAGCTGACATGCAATACATCACAGAGTTTCACCTGATTATTCCGAGCGGAGAAGTGGACTCGGCCGGCGTCACGTTTCATCACTGTGGACGTTCATATGGAACTCTCCAGCAGCCTGTGGAGATTGATGGGCTGGCTTCGGATGTGTCGCCCTGAGGGGGGACAACTGTGTCTCCCTGCTGTCCCACAAAGCCATCGAGCTGCTTTGTATTAAAATCAGGACGACAAAAGCTCCAAACATTAGCCTGTATATTTGAGAGGAAGATAAACATGCTGGCATTTCTCGTCCTCACTCTCTTTACTCTTCCTTTCTTCTGCCGTCATCACTCTTTTTCTGGCTTTAAGAGTCTGCTTTGTCCAAAAGGATTTCCAAGGGACTTGGCAACACCGTCCTCAACACCCCCCCCCCCTCCAACCCACCCAGCGACTCCTCCTATGACTCTTCTGTGTTTCCATTTGAAAGTTTGTTATCGTTAATTGATGAAGTTTTGGGAAAATGAAAAGTTTCAAATGAAACTGTGGCTCGATTAGTTCAGGTCTGAAGCAGCTTTTCTCACACTTGATTTCTCTCCCCCTTAAGGATAATAGACTGTGAAAACATGAGGACACTGCAGGATGATGACATCTAGTTGAGAGCTATTGCACGGCTCCAGAGCGCAGAGAGAGCTTTCTGAAAACCTGATCAATTCTCTGGCTGCTCACGGTGAATAGCTTAAACACTAAGTCCCCGCTTCCTCTCCCTCATACAGCAGTATATCACACCGACGGCTCACAGCATTGTCCCTGCGAGGCCACTGCTTAGTCACTGATGTCTGTGTAAATAAAGGTTCTGTGTAACGGGGGAGCGCAGACATATGCCCAACGAGCTGCGGCGAGGGAGACTCTTCCTCTGCTCCGACTCTATAAATAATGGACATGAAAGAGGAACTGGGCCTTGAAATTATGTGGAGTGGCCGTGGGCAGCCCACGGGCCCCCGTCAGAGCCAGGGGGGAGCAGGCCCCACGTCCACCCACAGCTCCGGTCCCAAGCCTCCAGTTAAATCTGGCAAGACAGCGAAGTTTATCCGTTCACATTGAGGGGGCTGATCGATTGTTATGCAACTATTTCACTGCTCTGTTTTATTGAGCTCATACACGGCTGTGGAACGAGACCAAGAGAACTTACTGTTAAAAGCTTGTAGTATTTAGTTTTGGCATCCAGGAGCCACTTGTGTTGGATGTGATTAGATCTTCATTATACTGGAAGCAGTACTGATGTGGATGTTACTCAGACCAGGACTGGTCACTTCTCCACGTCCTGAGAAACATGGCTGTGGAAGGTCAGGCCCTCAGCGTGTGCCCGTCATGGCGGCCCCCTCCAGTGTCCCCCCACGTTCAGCAGGAGCAGTGACCCCCTCCCTCCATGGAGCAAATCGCTGACAAGGTACTTTTTCCGGCAAACTCGACATATTTCCCGGTGTTGCTGGAGACCCTTCGAGGGCTGAGCCAATACCCCGCCCCCTGCGGCGTGCGTGACCTTGAGTGGAAGAACTGGGAAGCTGCCTGCTTTACAGACAGATGTCAGAGCTGTCATGGCAGAGCTGCAGGCGGGGGTCACTGATGGGGGGGGTGCACACCGAGGCACAGTGTGACTGACACCTGCACACCTTCAACCTTCAGGTAGCAGGCTCTGCCATCCCACGCACACACACACACACACACACACACACGCACACACACACACACACACACACACACACACACACGCACACACACACACGCACACGCACACACACGTGCCCCTTCCTGCCGAGTGCCACGCGTTTCATCGGGGGGGGGTATTATACCTTGGCACTGGAGTGTAGACGACCACACACACTGGATCTGAATGTATGTACACATTAATCCTGGCCTCCACCAAGTCATTATCCTGTCAGGCTTAATAACCTGCTCTTAGAGTCACATTGCTGTTCTGACCCTGTTTCCTCTGCCAGGATTCTTCAGACATGTTTTACCTCTGAGATGCAGGCACATGCACTGAGCGTGTCCTAATATGTGTGCGCCAGCATGTAAACATCCTTTCTGACTGTTTTTTCTTCGGCCAACATTGCATTTCACACTGGAAAATTGGCACAGAAGCCCAAAGTGAGGAGAGGAAATTTACATGGCTGCTAGTGTGATTCTGCATAATAACCCTCAGCGAGCGGAGCGGCGGCCCGCCGGAGCCAGCGTGTCTATTACGGAGCTCTCGCCATGCTCAGGCACGTCTCGTGATGCAGACATCCCGCCAACTCATTTATAAATGATCTGAGAGTATGATACAGCCCTAGGAAAGAAAAAATAGAAAAACGTGTAGCTGTCCGAGTGAATTCCACTGACATGGGGCTTTATATAGAGCAGACTGGACTTCAGAGAGAGAGAGCGAGAGAGCGGACTCCGTTTGGTGTGGAACTCCGCTGTCGTACCTCCAGGCTGCAGCTGTGGACACATGAGCTCCCACTGTGACATCCACTTCATTGACTTGCTCCTGCAGTATTTACCATTCTGTTCCAGCTCACTGTTACAGACAGCGTCACAGTTACAGTCATGAAGCTGCTTCTGAAGATGAAGAAGAAAACACATTGTTCACATTCACCATATAAATGTTTCATTGCAGTAGCTGTGTTAATTCACAGCAGCACATGTCTGCATAATGATAATGCTGTTTGCAGCAGCCATCTCCAGAGGAACTCTGTAGAAGTGGAGCGCTCTACTTTTGTTTTCCTCGACATGTCCCAGGGAGGCATGTTGGGATGTGACAGAGGCATCTCTTGTAAAACTGCTCAGCCACAGCTCCAGCTCTGGCAGCTGTATTAATAAACAAGCTGATCCACACATTAGCAGATCGACAGGACCAGAATAGAACAGAACGACAAAACAATGAGCGTGGAAGTGGAAACAAGGCGAGCTCCAACACTGTCGAGTGAGAATATCTCAGATACTTCATCACATCATCATCGCAGTCAACGAGCAGGATTTCTTTTCAAAGACTTCGATCACATCCATCTCACACTGACTCTCCAGGTCTCAGCTCCACAGGAAGCCCCCCACCCGCTCTCTGGAGATAACGACTGGTGAACTTTTTAAATGTGACACCATGAGTCCCAGCGTCCTCCCAATGAAGAGCTGACTGATAACTGGTCCCTTCCTGTGTCCTGCAAAGACGTCGTTGTTCAGCCTCCTGAAACAGGGAGGCTCAGTTTCTGTGATGAAAACAGCAGAAACCACAACCAGCCAATATTATGTGTCGTCTGAACCACGGCGACAGGAGATAAGGCCTGAAGTTCTGGACCAACAGCTCCACTTCTATCGGCCATCTAGTGTTTAGAAGAGTATAGAAGTAGTGAAGCTGACCTGTATCTATAGCCGCACCTCGAGGCAGGAGAGTTGCTTCTGTGTACATGTGTTTTTCTTGTGCTTGTGTACAAATAAGAATCTCATCTAAACCTACTTTATCTGCTGCCAAAGCTGACAGATGTACTTGTCATTGCAAAAAGTTTAATTTTGTACCTGAAATAGTTTGATGGTCAAAGGCTTCCTCATAGCAGAGCTGACATGACGAGTGGATTACGACTGTAATGAAACTGAAAAAATGCAATGGAGAGAACGGACATTTGCAAAATTCATTAAAAAACAGCGTCATCTGTCATCAAAGAAGTTCATTCATCCAAAAGCTTTATTGTTAATAGTTATCTTATAGATCTGTTGTATCTGAATAGTACATTTAAATATATATATGTTTAGTGTAATATACATTCTTAATATCTGCGACAATTTCAGCAATATCAACCTAAACTATGATGTTTCCTGAAAACTACACAAGTTGTTTTTTTGGCCTAAAATAACCAAACCTTGCCAGATCATGAAACAGATTGAAGGATTGTTTAGTTTAATTTGAAGGAAATCTTGCAGTGTGTCTTTTTCACTCCATCATTAAACGAACAGTAATGAGATGGAGCAGATGAGAGTGTGTTGTGTGTGTGTTGTGTGTGTGTGTTGCAGCGGCCTGCGATGGTGCCTGCCAGCCAAGAGGAGGGAACACACCATGGCAACAAAGCATGTTTGAGCCATTTACAATTAAGGTCGTTCTAAATTTGCCAGCCTCTCTATAACCTGCCTGCTCTGAGTTTCAATCAAGCCTGTCGTCCCGCTCTTCTCTGACAAGGCGATGCACCCCAGCGTAGAGCCAGGCGCATTAACCTTGCCCCTCCTCCTGGAGCATCTGCTGCAGGGTCTCCTCCATCAGGGCTGCACCTCCACCAGAGCAGTGACAGCTCCTCTGTCAGCTCGGCCTTACAGCCCGGTGCTGGAGACGGATGGGTGCGAGCCCCGGCGCCCAGGTGAACTACAGTGGGCCCTCAGCCCCCCGGCCGACCTGGCTGCAGCTGACAGATACCTGGCCCCCGCTCAAAGCCGGATCAGTCAGGACAGAGCTGCCAGCACCCGTCTGCCTGTACGACCACAAGCCTTATGACAATTACTCAGCAGGTGTAGAAATCAAGCCCACCTACATCCACTGCAGTGAAAGATGGTTAACAGTAAACAGCTACTTTAAATACCCAAGGTGACTCCAAGGTGGTGCCCTCCTGGCTCCTGATGAGGAGCTGCCTGTCAGGGGACCTCAGCAGTGAGCAGGGGCCCAGCCGTCAGAGGGCAGCCGTGCTCGGACACAGGCTGCAGGGACGTCCTGCACCACCCTGCTCACTCCATCAGGCCTCCAGAGCAAGAGGAGTGAGGAAAATCCCACATACTGTTTGTCTTTGAGGTTTTTGTTTGTTTGTTTGTATTCGAGGCCCCCCCCCCCCCCCCCCCAGGCTTCACTGTCACTAAATCTGGGCTGTGACGCCTTCACATGCTCCGGCGTTAGAGTCTGTGTTGTTGTATGTTGTGGCAGTGCTGTTTCCCATTTCTCTGAATAACTTTATGATGTGGTAATTGCATGGAGCCACAGATAATAACAGCCGTGCAGACTGTTAGAGGAGAAACACATTCTTCCTTTGTTTTCTTTGTCAGCTCTCTGCTGCCTTCTTTTTTGAGCCATTTAGTTTTTCCCCCTGTTGTTTTCACACGTTTCTTGTGTGTGTGTGTGTCTCAGGAGCCTGTGTTCACAGACACAGTGAGATTGGCTCTGAACGGACCGCTGGTCTCTATAGGAGATAGAGTAGCCATTATTCAGGCCCTGGCCTCCCCCCAGCTCGCCTGGTCACCCATCCCCAGCTGAGTGACAATGAGGCTGGGCAGCAGAGGAGGCTCAGGGAGGCGAGTATGACAGGGAGCAGGCGGCTGTGAATATGGATGGAGGTGGTGCTGCGGAGGTGGAGGTGGAGGTGGAGGTGGTGTTTGGTCGGAGATGAGGAGGAGGGGAGCGGCAGGAAGCCTGGATCCAGGGAGCGCTGCTCGCCTGTCAGGGAGGTGGCAGAGCGGACAGTCTGCCTCCGTGCTCAGCTCTCCTCCTGCTCGAGAGCCGGTAACGCTTAAACACCACGGAACATCCGGAAACGTCACTGCTCAGTGGCTGCTCAGCACAGGACTGCACCGCTGAGGCTGGACTCGGCCCGGAGGCTCAGCGGAGTCAAGTGTAACTGACACAGGAGATAATAAATAAATGTGTCCAAACTCAAGATGCTGCTAAGATACAAACTGCAGTTCAAATAACAGCCCATGCTTTTACACTGAATATTGAGACCAAGTCTTTTTCCCAGAAGAATAATTGGCCAATGAGTGGCAGTCACTACTGGAGCCCACCAGGAGGACACATCATGCTAATGATTAATCTCCTTTAAAAACTGATCATCCACCTCGGGTCCAGTCATGGATGATGAAGGTTCACGACTGATGACGTGGGCTTGAACAATGGCTCCAAACAGTTCATGGCTTTGCTTACAGTCTTTATTCCACGATAAGCTCCTGAGAATCTAACTGCAAACCCACCTATTATTACCACAAGTGATGTATGTACCCCCCGGGGGAGTCAGGAAGGATCCTTCCTTTGAGGGAGACACAGAGACTGGCTCAGTTCACAGCCAGCTGATACTGTAACCAGGTGTCTGAGTGCATCCACGGGTTCACTGAAGGATTTCTTTGCTTCTTTCTTTCTCTATGATGTTTTTCTTCTTAAAGGTTAATTGAATCCGTTGACCCTAAAAATACTTCTTCTTTTTTTTCATTCAGGAAAAAAAAAACATATTAGTCTCACTTCCAGCAAAGAGCGAAAACAGACAACCTCACAGCAATATAGCAACATCTTGGAGCCAGACGAGCGTGGCATTTAGCGTGGCGTTGTCTGTAGAAGCAGGTGTCTGTGGATTTGATTCCACACACCGAGGTATTATAATTCTAAATCCCTTACTGTAGGCATGAAGAAGAAAACCTGCACAAATCCTTCTGCATGCAAGCCCACGCAGAACCGTGTGTACAGCAGGTGGAAACATATCTACAGGAACATTATGCTGCACTCATCCCCGCCATCGATCAGCACCTCTGTGTGACGGCAGGAAATCACATCATATTACTAGCCCTTCGCTAATGTCGTTAGCGGATATTGTTCTGAGGCGAAGTGTGGACTCGCCCAATGTGATTAGAGCCTATGATGAATTTGCCCTGTTGTTTGGAGACCGTTAACTGACTAGAATGATTGACCTGAACCAAGAGCCTTCTGGGCATTTATTGATGTTCCCCGAGTCTTATTCCTTTAATGACTGCACTCTGATCAAGCCGGCTTCATGGCTGGAGGGGAGCTAAGTTGAGTTGGCAAAGTTGGACTAAATGGAGTTTTGGAGGTTAGTGTGCATGCATGTGATTTGGCAGAGTTTACCACAGCTGGAGTGTTTATCTGTTTTTTTTTCAGTGAATGCCTGTGATAAGTGTGAGGGCTTTCAGATAGGTAAAGGAGAGCCAAAAGCCTGGAGGGCTCAGTTTTTGTGCATGGGAGTATGTTAGGTCTCTCCCAGGGGGGGCAGGGGGGTGAGGCCTGGCAGTTTTATCTAAGAGCCAGTGGTCATGGTACACAATGCGTCCTCTCCGTCTATTTTCAGCTGCCTCAAGAGCTACAAGGAAGGGGAGAAGTCGGAGGCTTGAGAATTAGGCTTTGTGAGATTTGTCAGATAAAAGGATGTTTTCTGCTGGTAACTGCCCTTTCTCTTTATCTATTTCTACTTTATATCTTCCATTATGTGGCTTTGTGTTTATGTGTGTTTATGTGTGTGTGTGTGTGTGTGCGCACATATACACACCCTCTTGGAATAGCTTACACCCCGTGTAGGTTGAAGAGGAGTCCGTCAATCAGTGAGTTATCTGTGCACTCAAACAGTCCCAAGACTCAGACCCTTACCTGTTAAATTGACTCCCTGAGGCTATTTTGGCCGAGAGCTGGCCGACGTGAAGAAACGCACAGCAGAAGCATAACAACACTTCCCCAACACGAGATGGGCAGCGAGCGTATCGCCTGCTCACCTGAGTACAGTCTGCCCAGTCAAGGGTGCTTCAGCAAAAACCAACACAGGTTTGAGTTAGGGAGGGGGGGGGGTCGAGGTAAGACACTACTCACTTATCTTAGTTTCCCAGCAACTGAACCATCTCTGCTGTTTGTGCGAATCTGACCGGGGACATTTGTTGCACATCACTCTTCATTTCTTTCTCCCCTCATTTCCTGTTATTTCTCTCCTGTTGTCTCCCTCATAAAGGCAGACGACGTCCCAAAAAACACTTGCTTCTTCAGCTCATTTAAAGCAATAGTAACATGTATTGTTCAGTCTCAGTCTTTGCAGGTGGATGCGAGGAACTGTTTGATGCCATTGTTGTGTTTTCAGCTGGATTTGTGCACCGACTGCTGCAGCCCACTGTTAATGAAGAGCCAGATAAGAGCTCATTCATTTTCCATATTCCTGCAATTTCAGTTTGCATATCACTATCAAAAGCAAATCAGTCTTATAAAGAATATGTGGATGATTAATAGCTTCAGTAATATATTCTGTAAGTTAGCAATAATAATGTCTGATGCCATGTGAGTTTAACTGACTGGTTGCTCGAGTCATTTCCATCGACAAGGTGCAGTTTGATTTCTCTCCTTTCATACAATAACTGTGGTACCTTCACAGTGTGACAGCTGGCGTCTGCCATAACGCATCACACGTGTTTCTCATACACCTTTCTTCAACGCTGAGAGCCCGGCTTGTTAGCAGGAGAGACGAAGGAGAAAGGGAAAATAAAGGAAATTTTAGGTTCACTCATTCACAATGAGTCACAATAAGATACTACAGTAAAAATATTTTGGCAATTATCTCGCGTGTTTCAAGTAGTCTTATAAAAGCCTGCTTCTTCTGTACATAGGCAACAAGAAAAAAACACACTCTTCTGAAACATGGCACAGAGAATCAGGAAAAAAAAAGAACATGCTATTCTTTTGTTCCCTCAATATTAATCCACATCCTTTTGATGCATCTTCATCTTCTGTCATCTGCAGCCGTGCAACAAAGAACCATAACCCTCCTCATTAGAGTCAACAAAGCTCAGGCCATACTGCCATTATCTTTCTCTACTGAAAGTTCTATTGTATAGACTTTTTTTATTGTTTATTCCAAGGTTAAGAGAACACGCTTTTATATTCATAGTTCAAGTTTTAACGTAGTGTTACACACAGTATATATTCTATACATCTCTAAAAACAAGTGTTCAATTTTATTTAAAATATACAAATTCTCTCTCTATTGTCAGAATATTTGTATGTTGCACAAACTCCATAAATAGTGTGTGTGGGGTGTAACAGCTGTTTCAGTCCATATGCTTGTAACTGTCCTTTGTGTGCGAACACTGCCCACACGCCTGTCAGAGTGTGTCTGGCCCATTAGTAGCATGTAAGCCTGCCCATCATGTGCACACGCTGGTGGTGACCTCCAACCCCCCCTCCACCTCTTCACTCACACACACACACACACACACACAAGCCCCTGCCCACAACCGCCACACAACACCCAGATGTGTTGCCCACCAGCGGGGGGGGGAGGGCTGCTCGTGCTGCATGTTGATGTGGAAGCAGCTGCCCACACTGTGAAATAAGCTCCTGCCCACAGGTGTGCTGACGCTTAAGATGGAGCATAGAAGCACACTGTGCATGCTTCAGTCTTCTTTATATATGACAGGCATTATTTACTATTGTGATCAAACACCCTGCCTGGTGAACTATGGTGACAGTCAGCCGCCTTTAAAACACTTGCACTCAATGAGAGACTGGAACACAAGCCGTCACAGAGCAGAAGCTAATTATTTATCACTCCTCTGTGTTTAAATGTGCATTAGTGTCAGTGTCCGAGCGCAGACACGGACCAATGTTGCAAACATCATCGGCTCCGACATCTCTTCTATATTCATGAATATATTAGAGAAATGATGAATGCATGTTGCTTAATGGAGTCGTTTGATTACAATGTATCATGGATTCTGTCACTTCGCTCATATCTCGTGTTCCAAAAAATATAAATCTTTGGAGACTTTGCACAATGTTTTTGCATTTTGCTCTGTCGCTTCCAATTGTTGCACACACAGCAGGAAGATTATGGCTACTCTAACAATGCAGGGATTGGAGAATCCATGAATACTAAAGTGTCTGGTAAGAAATGATGTAATGGTGATGTAAGCCTCTGAAAGCCATTAGTTGGAACAGTTAAACCTGAAACATTTTCTCTGCTTCACTTCACCTTTTGCTTGTATCCTCATGGTGTGTGTGCTTCAGTGGTGCCTGTTCACACAAAGCAGTGAGTGTGTGTTGTAACGTGTGCTCGTCCATGTCGGATCGCTCACGTTCTTTAGCATGAAAATGAACGCAAGCTGCTGGGATCTGCTCGTTCTTTATGATGGACCGGGACAAGGGCCTTTGGTATTCACTTTGAATGTCTGTTCAACGCCGATGTCAGCCTTTCAACTGTTGTAATAAAACATCGTGGATCCCTCACACAGCAGCCCTGAGCTCCACCATACGTTTGCATACGAGGATCTGAGCCTTAGTGGAGCTGACAATAATGCTTCATGACTCACTGTACGCACAGTGGCAATCCTTTGATCCTCATCACTTTGAGTGCTGGCTGTGAGACACACACACCCACACACACATATACACTTACAATGGGAGGCATTTGGCCCCCCCCACTGGGGATCCGGATGCACTCAAGCATTTACTCAAGCAGTGATCTGAAGTATAATTTGAGGTATATCTACTTCAAACTTCTACAGCACTTCTATTCCAATAGATTTATTTAACAATGTACTGATATTTGTTAGCTACTTTACAGATATATTATTCATTCATTCTTCTTCTTTCAGCTGCTGCCACAGCTGAGGGGGGGGATCTGACCACTAACCCTCTGATCAGTAGATGACTCGCCCTGCCTACTGGGCCACATTCATTATTAATACAAAACATAGTTATGAAAATATTCAAATTATTTCCTGTATTCACCAAGTACAATTAACACAATGTATATATTAATGCATTCATAATTATAATGCAGTCATGTAATATACATTTATAAATGCACATAAAGCATTTTTAATTTTTAATACTTAGTAGTATAATTTTGAATACATGGCGTTAAGTTTACAGCAGAATGTTCCTCCACTGTGGTATTGCTACGTTTACTTATGTATTAGATCTGACTCCTCCAGCACAGCTCAATAGAGCCAATTAGAACAGGAAGCATTTAGTGATTCATGCAACATTTGACACATCCCAGTGGATCTCCCCTTCCCATCCTCTCTCTCTGTTCCCTTTCTTTCAATCAGTCCCTCTGTGTATGCGTATGTCTCTTACAGGCAGATGAGAATGAGACTCCTCCATCCTGTTCGACTCCATTAAGCAGCTAGTGTGCCTCAGTTCACCACAAATCATCATCTGCTCATGGTGAGAGCAGCTATTCAGCCTGGATGGGGCTCCACGCTGGAGAGTCACATTGAGTTTAAGTGAGGGAGTGTGTGTGTGTGTGTGTGTGTGTCTGAGAGTCAAACTGAATTATTTCCATGTCACATCTAACACACATCATACCTCCGACGGTGTCACCTCTTGTCCCGAACATGTATGGCGATCACTGCCTGGCTGCGGATGTGACATTTCCTTGGCACATGGCTGACTGCCTTTCCAATCTTTCCCTCTCCTACCTTCTAACATGGGGTGTGCTGGGGCTTTCTTCTCACCTCAGCAGGGACTGGGGGGGTCAGATCGAGTCGTCCCCCTGTGTAGACATCACAGTGGGACACAGCGAGACTTGTCAGCCCCCACTGCAGCACGTTATATTGATGAATCCTGCCCGGATTCAGATCCGACAGGCCGGCGTGTCACTGGAGCAAATTGCTATTCCCCACATCTCCCAAGTCAACAAGATGGATCTATTGCTGTGGCGCTTTAGTCAAAAGTGTTCATGTGGCTTGTTTTTGTTTTGTCTCTGGAAGCTGATGGCAGAATGTTTGCAGCTGGTAACGAGAGCTGAGAGTGACTGACAGAAGAAAGAGACTGAAGGAAAAACAGAAGCTGAAGAAGTGATGTCATGGCTGCTCCCCCCTCTGTCTCTCCCCCAGCCTCTCTCAGGCCGTTATTAGCATGCATGAGTCCTCCGCTCCTCGCCGCTCTCGGGGACGCTCTCACGCGGCCGCTTCATATTTAGTCTCCTGAATGAAACATTCATAACTCAGGTATGTGGTCTTAAAAACAATGAGTGCGGCTGCGTCCGAAAAGGCCTGCATCAATCACGAGGCTGGAGAAGCCAAGCATGAGATAAAAAAAAAAAAAACAGCGCCCTTGTCAAAGCAATTTGGGCTCACCTCGGGGGCAGCGGCGGGGTCAGGGACGGGGGGGTGTCGCAGTGGGATCCACGGGAACTAACAACATCATTTGCATTTTCAGGGACCACCCATGTCTCGGTGGGATTTTTTTTTTTTTTTTTTTTTGGCCTTTCAGCTGGTTTGTCTCTGAAATCCACAGAAGCTTCACGTTCGCTCTGCCTGGTTTATTTTCAGACTGCAGCCTCCCTCGGTTGTGTAACCTACCTCGCAGCCCCCGCTATTTTTCTAAACACATTAGTGCTGAATTATGGGTGTGCATCATGTAATTATTGAAGAAATGCCCACAGAACAGGCTTTCCCGAGAGATTCAACTGTTGTTATTGTTGTTATTATTATCATCATTAGCGCTATCAGCTCGTCTGCAGAATAAATATTCCCCCTCTCCATTGTAGGACAATCGCTGATTAATCCAGTACAAACAAGACCTTGCAATTTGTGCCTGAAGAACAAGCACAAAGAGTTCCTCTGCTCACCAACCAGCCTCTATCTCACACCACAGCGGACCTTCTCCCGCCCTCGCTCGTCCTCTCCGCTGCCTTTGAATCTCTAATGACTGCACTAACAGGAGAGAGAGGGAGCACCCTGAGAGGCTCGAACCCAGCGAGCGATGACGCCGCCCTGTCTCATCCCCGTCCTCTTCCCTGCTGCTCACACTGGCAGTTGGACTCCTTCTATTTGCTTTGATTACATTAAATAGTGCATTTCCAATTTGTGCTCCAATTGAGACCCCGGCAGACCCCCTACCTCTTTGAATTTCACACCCCTGCGGGTTCCTTCGCGTGAGTAGGAAGGAGCTGCACACAGGGAACATGCAGAGTGGATCCATGCTGACGCTGGTTCTTTCAATAAGTGCTCTCTCCTCTCCTCCTCGCTCTCTCACTTTTCAAATATCACAGACAGCTGCCACATATTTTAGCATGTGGTCCAGGTGCTGTGTGCTTGTCTGAAGGCTCCCCAGTGCTGGAGAGCCGGCAGAGCCTCAAGGTCTCATCTGCCAATAAAGAAAGGAACAGGTGAAAACAGAGAGAGGAAATTAGCAGCAGTCTGCTCGCGCTCACACACACACACACACACACAGGCACTGGCAATCGCCGCGTCCCCCAAGAATACACACAGTCTCCAAATTGTTTGGCTTAAAAACACAATGTTGAACAAAGCGCAGTGAAACAGGGGTTATATTGTACATATACTTGAAACTGCCTGGGAAGGTGCCAGCTGGTGTATGCGGCAGAGCTCCTCTCCAAACGAGAGCCGGTGCTCAGCTTCAATCAGAGCCGGGTAAGGACGATGTAAAAATAGTGTTGGCAGTCAGCGAAATATCAGGTTTGGATCCTGAAGTCTCTCGTAATATAGCCACATGTCCTGTACGCTGGAGGAGTAATTGGATGCTGTAATTACTGCTCCGCTCCGTACTGGCCGTGCACTGATCCCTCCTTCAGAGTTTCTCTCCTTTAAGCACCAAATTCTCCTGTTTCCTTGCACAGTATTGGCTGGACTGACACAGACTGCCTCCATAGTGGTAGTAGAGATCGGAAAGGGCATTGTAGTTATGTGATAGGCCTACACATCCAGCGGACTCAGATTAACATTATCATGTGTGCTGTAACAGAACAGGTTAAAAAAAAAAAAAAAAAACATTATCATGTGTGGAGTTGTGTTTCACTGTCTAATATTCACTCTCATTTTAGCAGTTTTTGGTCTCCAGAACTATCATGTAGGGATGTGAAATTTATGGAAAATATTAACCAAACACTTAAAGGAATCAGTATACTTACAAAATATAAAAAAGATAAATATTTTTATGGGGGTCTGGTGGCCTGGGGGGTGTTTGATGTATGTCTACAGTCCTGGCTATAGCCATGTTTACAGTGAGGTGTAGTAGCAGCTATAACGTTTTCACTGTAACATGTGACATAAGAAAATTGTATTAAGATACACTTGAATATATCTGAACCTATCCTAAGACTAATACTGTCTAACTTTCAGCCAACACAATCATTAATATGCATTTCATGTGTACAGCATTTGTCATAAATGACTGCACCCACCTTGTGTTGGCCGTTATTTTCGGAGAGAGTCTGAAAATACAAAATCTTAGTCAGCATCATTGACTGTTGCTATTTTCCCGTCTCCACGCGGGTTGCATTCATGATGCAGGCGGATGTCACCTTCGAACGAGTGTAGGTGTTCAGGTGTAGGTGTTATTGAAAGAGGAGAGAGAGGGAGAGAGAGAGAGAGAGAGAAGCCGACTGGGTCCAGCTGTGACAAAAGTGAGTCAGGCATTGGAAATGGGGCTGGTTTCTGCTTTCTTTTCTTCCTTCCTTCCTCCTCCTCCTCCTCCTCCTCCTCCTCTCTCTCTGTAACTCCGTGGGGATTTAGTTATTGTGCATTTTCTCTCCTGTTTGGCAGGTAGTTTTTGCCTGATAAATGAGCAGCATTTGAATCGAACAAAGAGCAGAGGAAATTGCATTCAACAGTAAAAAAAAGTTTCCTTATCCCTCTCTTCCTTCCACCCTCACACCTTTATTTCTGCTTCTCCTTCTTTGACACTGAAAGTTGAGCAGGATAGGTGACAGTGCTTGAAATGAATGAGTGTGTGTGTGTGTGTGGGGGGGGGGGCATCTTCATGTCTGGCGAAATGTAAATGTTGAGAACTGGCACTCACAGACTGTACCTGCTCTCAATAGAAGCTGTAAAAGCCCTGTTCCTCCCTGTGCCAGAAGCAGGCTCATTTTCTCACTGAGATGAAGAAAAAAAAAAAAAGAAATGCCTTTCAACCTGCATCCGCTCCTCTATGCTGAGAACAAGGGAAGCTTTCAGTTTAAGTGGAGTATTCAGGAGCAAGAGCGAGTGAGAGAGAAGCAGACAGGGAGGAAGAGGGAAGTGAGCGAGGCAGTGAGGTTGGTTTCAGGAGCCATTTCATCACTCATTGTGCTGCAGGACCGTCCCCCTGCCTGGGCTCAGCCATGCCAGCCGCTGAGCGCTGCCTATTGGCTGCCACTCGCACAACATCTGAGGCAACAGAAAATGGGCAATTTTGCATAATGCTAACCTCATTTCTGCTGGAGAAAACTTCTCCGCTCTACATCGGAGTCAAACTCTGAAGAAAAACGGCCTTTTTGGACGTTAATGTTTGAGCTAATGTGGTTGTGGACTCTGAAGTAAAAAGCACATTGTCAAACCTGCCACTTGATTCAGCTCCTCTGGCTTCAATTCAAACACGGGACATTATAATTGAATATCAGTTTCACCACTGCAGGTGATCTCCCATCGTGAAAATGATGTTTTGAATAATGACTCAAACAATAGTCGCTCCGACTGTGTCATGACCCTCGTTCTTTTGTTCAACCATCACTTCTCTGCGAGAAGGAGTCATGTGACGTAGTCTTGCCTGAAAATAAGTGTAAGTGTTCCTCTAACAAGCGTGTTTGTGTTCATGTGTGTGTGTGTGTGTGTGTGTGTGTGTGTGTGTGTGCGCTAATTGCTCCAGTGAAGGACCCGTTTCTTTGTAGCCACAGCTTTCCCCAGCATCAGGACCCCTAAGTCAGAACTAAAAAGGGTCACCAACACCAGACCTTCATTATGCCACAGCTTCATGCAAATCAAGCACACTGACAAACTCCACTGTTTCAAAAAAATAGAAGAACGATCTCTGGAAAGGTCAGAGGGGGCCCCGTCCGCCTGTCTCCGAGTCGTCCTTTTTCAAGGTGAGATCCCCAGTGCCGCCATAATTGAAAATTAAGTATTTGCCGCCGTATAATTAAATGGTGACTTTTGAACTCAAATGAGACCTCGGACGCATATTAAGAGATTAGCGGGCTCGGATCTGTTCACACACACACACACACGTGCTCACACACACACAGACATGCACAGGCGAACGCGCACACACACAACGACAAGGTAACAAACTGTGACAGCTTAATTATCACCCTGCCGAAGTCGTTAAAGCACAGCCTCCTACATCACCTTTCGATTTTTGCAGCCCATAAGTTCAGGGAATATCTCATTTATTTTTAATTAATTATCAGATAGCATCATAAAGGTGGTGCTAACGACGAGGCAGAGGGGGCTCTGCGGGGGCTAATTTGAGGGACTCGGCGTGTGAACTTTGAGTTTTGGGCGAGGAGGAATCAAAAAAGTCGTTGCTGTTCTGAAAGAGAAAAATCTTTTTAAAATGCTATTTTTGGGAGCATGCGGACAAACAGTTGTGGATATTCTCACAAGCTTCCATCCAGGAGACTCGTATGCAAACGGCCCCTGAGCAGCAGCTTAATTGAAACAGATTAGTCAGGGTAACTTCTGGACCATCCTTTGAAAGTGCTGCTCACCATGTAAAACCATTTTCACTCACTGACCACTCGCTACCTAATGTCCCACTTCCAATTATCCCACTCGGCAGAAAACTGTGAAATACTGTTATTACTTTCATTATTATAGATTCCTAATGAGTCATAAATTAAAGCGGAGGATATTTTGATATGTGGAACAGAGAGAGGAGAAATGCCCAGAGCCTTCTCCCATTTCGACAAATGGGATCATCAATGGAGTTTGGTTTGTATAAATCTTTTAGCAGTGTTAATATAAATATGATTAATGATTATGGATGGAGGCCTTTTACACTCAAAGAACTCATCCATTAGTTTTCACTGGGCTCACTTAAATTCCCTTAAATCTATTCCCCGTCTATTGTCTGGTATCTGATTCGGCTCTTTCTCAAATCTCCAGCGCCCAAGTTAAGTTTTGCAAAGATCAATGTATAAGAAATAATTACTGCAGCAAAAAAAGGCTAGATGAGCACATCAAACATTTATGAAGCAGAAATAACAGACTGATATGTTTTATTTACTCTGCTATCGATGTGGTATTTTATGTTTGGTGGGTCAATTGACAGCTGGACTTGAGTCTAGTAATAGCATCACTTAACTGGGATCAGCACAAAACCATAAGATGCACATCAATCCCTCTACACAAACTGGGAGGGGATTGTTCTGCTGGAAGCCTGAAGCTCAGCAGTGGTTTAAATTGATTAGCACACAGTGTCTCGTCCTGAGCCGGAGAGGAGGTCTGCATTTAGAAAAATCACAACAGCTCTTAATCTTGGCCCTGAACGGGGGCAGAGCACAGGCAATCAATAGCATTAGAATGTAGTTCTTCCTCCCACTTATCTCGCTCTCATTCTGCGAAGTAAGGAGTGGAGAACAGGAGCCTTGAAAAGGCTCTGTGCATAATTCAAGCCAGCTGTCAGCGAGCTGTATAGTGATGTGGGGAAACGTGGCTGGGCTCGCGGTGGCGAGGGGAACTCTGAGCGCAGCACACGACCGGCCGTTCCACTGAACATCCCGACTGGCTTCCACCAGAGATTGAGTGAAATCTTCTGATATCGACTGGATTTTGGACTCAAGTGTCTTTTCCCGCGGCTCGGCCTCATTCACTGACTGAATGGGAAATATTTCAATGACACATTATGCTTCATGTTGTGTCTCTCGCCTCTGTCCACGGCTGTATATAAGCGCCTTCGCAGCAGGGATAAATCACTTCCAGCCAGCTTATTACATGAAATGAAGGAATTCATCATGGTGACAGTTGGCTGTTGCGACGCGTTCGCTGTGATTTATCTGTGAGAAATTGATTGATTCATTAACAGTGAGTGAGCAGTGCTTTGCTGTGGGGGCAGCACGGTGCACCTCACTGACTGTGTTGGAGGAACACGTCTTCAGTACGGGGGTCTTAGCCAGCGCCCCCTGCAGCTGCGTGTGGGGGCTCCGACGTGGCCGGCTCAGCTCATTACCTGGCCAGTGTGGCCCGGAGCCGGAGCTGGCTCTCTGTGAGAGAACAGAGCATTCCTAATGAGCTCATCCATATGGCTCCCAACATCATGGAGGACGCCTTTCAGTGTGACACAGCGTTCTGATGTAACACAGCTGAACTGCTCCTGGTAGCATGGTTGATGTAAAACCTACACTGAGTCATATATGACCGTGATGAATGCCCTTTACCTTCAGAGCACGGCACAGGCGCTGATCAATAGTTTGAAGCTTCGCTCGAGCAACTTGAGAAATTTCTATGTGTTTTTTTTCAACGTGTTCTTCAGGAGCTGTGTGGAAACTTTCTGTCATTTCCAAGGCTGCAGTGTTGGTAAAGTGCACCACAGGAAAGGTAACAGTGTTTAAGGCGAGAGTTGATGATGATGATGGTGATTTCATGAAGGCAGGTTTCATGTTTTTTCATGCCTCCCCGTTGTCTCTCCTCATTATGTCAGCGGGGGAAGCGTCAATCCCTCCATCTGTTTAATTGCATTAGGGAGAAATATCTAAGCGTTTCCCTAAAGTTTTGATCTGAGCTGGTGATAATGATTAAAGAGTTTTGCTGTGGCCTTCTCGGCTGCCAGATTGTGCATCAATAGTTGTGCGATTGAAAGTCTTCAGGTGTTCCAGCAGGGCTGACCTATATTCCTGTTTATCCTCCGAAAAGAGGAGCAAATAAACACAGTGGTGAAGTTTTGCTAAACTGCGTCCTCTAAGAAAAGTTTCAGTTAAATATGGTGACAAGGTCAGCGAGAGACCCAGTCTTGACGAAGAAAGGAGAAAAAAAAGGGATGTGCCTTGTGATGAGTTATACGAGGAGACACAACAGTATGGTGAGCTCGCTGGCTGGCAACCTGTTCCATCTGTCTTCTTATCCCACTTCCTGTTCATCTGTCTGTCTGTCTCCTCTCATCCTTTTCATCTGCTGCTCTCATAAGGCTGCCACTGAGGATGATTTTCATTATAGAATTATCTATTGATTACCTGGAGGATTAACAAAGAAATCGGTTAATTGATTAAGTATTAAGTTTAGAAATTATCAAAAAAAAATAATGACAAGTTGATCAAAAGTGTGAAATGATACTCTGTGATACTGGATTTTAACCATGGTAGTATTTTGGCTCTGGATACGACCATGTGAGTCAGTCGCCACGTGGTTTTGCCAGAAATAGCTATTGGGTGGATTGGCATGAATTTCTGCTCAGACTTTCAGAGTCTTCACCTTATCGCTTTAATGATTCCTTAACTTTACATGTAGCACCAACATCAGGTCTCATTTTTCATTTGTCCAACACTTTGAATGGAAGAATTTACCTCCAGCTGTACTATATTTATAGGACTAATTATTTAACTCCCAGCCAATCACATCCCAGGTCTCATAGCTCTGAAATGACTGTGCATCACTGGAAATCGTGACAAAAACAGCTCTTCAAGAAATCATGTTGTTGTCTGGACGGTGCACAGCGTCCAGGGTTAGGGTCAGATACAAGTTCATTTTTTTACTGGTTGGAAAATAAATTTAAAAGGTTTATTATATTTTTTTTTTCTGTGATTGCATTTAGTAGTTAGTGCTTTTGTTCTTAAAATCACCAGAAACAGAAACAGTGTTTCTGGTCATTGCCCCACCATGAATGTAGTCATGTCACTTTACACATTTCTTAATGGAAAGCCATCATTAATATTGGGAATGACAACATTGTGCTCATCAAAGAAGAAGAAGACCAAAATCTGGGAACACAGTGACATCATTACAACAAAGATGTTAAACCATTCACCAACTGAAAAATATGACATCACTTCCAGGTCATTTCCCTTTAGAGGGATTAAGTGAATATCAGAATTTGTCAGCTTGTCCCTTCCTCTCATAGGTTTGTCTGTAAGAGAGTAGGAACTGTAGTTTCAGATCCTCGAGGGTTCTCAGGTTAGAACCTAGACCTCACAATACATCACAAGCTCCGATTCATGTGTCTTATCAGAGCCCGACAGCCGATGCCAGACAGAGGTGTGTCGGCCGGAGGGGGCGTGCCAGGCTCGGCTGGTGACGTCAACAAAAAGCTGCACTATTCTTAGAAGGCCACACGCCAATATTTGAAGGTGATTAATTAAACTCCAAAGAGAGCAGGCGGGTCTGAAGACATTTCTATTCTGAATAGAGCTGGCACCTGCCTCAGTCACAGCAACTCTGAGAGGGAACGATAGCAGACCTTTAAAACACATGTAAACAAAGCTGCCATTGTGTGTCGCTGGAGGAGTCTGCCTGCTTTAAAACATACAGCTTCACTGGTGCAAAATGGCTAAATAATGGAGCTCCTCCAGAAAAGTACGCGGAGATAAACATAGGATTGTCATAGTACAGTAACTACTGGGGATTTACTCCGCTCTCCATCAACCATCTGTTGCTGAGCCTTGAGAGCTGCACTCTAATTTAATTTGTGCATGAGAAACAGCTGGCAAATATCGTTATTGCATTTTCTCCCATTTAGAGTGCATAGGTGTTGACAGATCAGAGCAATAATGTGAAAATTAATGTACAAATTACCCCACCATGGAATTAATCAAAAACACTCTTCTCTGCAACAGTGTCAAGCAAAAGACAACCAGTACAATTCCATTAGTTGCCATTTAGGAACATTTATCTGCGCTGTGCTGAATGCCTTCTTTGCATGACAGACTTAATTGTAATAATTACCACAACTCGTAAGAGACATTTTGAAAGTTTAATTTGTGTGTACATCTAGAACACACTTTTTTTTTTTTTTAGTCAGTCCCACTTCTACATGTTCTCCACTGAGGCCTGCATGCGTCACATCACAGCCACTTTTATTTTTTTTTAGGGCAAATGTGCATTTTTATTGAAGCAGCTGCCAGCCAGCGGGGGCCACCGAGCCTGGATGACCTCTGGTCGGCGACCGGGGGTAATGAGAGCCCTGGCGTGGGGCGATCTGCCCACTCAGAACACGTCACAGTTCAGTCCGGTCAGATGTCCCGCCTCCTCTCACAGTCCACCACTGGAGATGTGTTTAATGAGAGAGACCTGAGGAGTGAAGGCAGGCGGCGAGAGAAGTGAAATGGAGACATTTTAAGACAAGTATTACAGTGAAAGATGGCGCTGCAGTGTGTGTGTGTGTGTTTGTGTGTGTGTGCGTGTGTGTGTGTGTGTGTGTGTGTGTGTGTGTGTGAGATACAGAGAGCAGTTGATGAGTCTCTAACAAGCGGCTTCATCAGAGTGAGGAATGAGCTGCCAAGCAGGATCTTTCTTTTGACCTGCCTTGGAGAGCGATGGATGGATGGATGGATGGATGGATGGACAGATGGATGGGTGGATGGATGGATGGATGGACAGATGGATGGGTGGATGGATGGATGCAGGGAGACAGAACAGAGAGAAATAGGTAGAGCTTCTACTGAAGTGCCTTGCAGAGGCTCCTTTCTTCATTGGCTGTCGAGGCGGCTCGTCTCTCTGCCAGGAGACAATCACTTATCTCCTCGCCCTGATGCCACAGTCACGACGTGGAGCACCACCAGTACACAGGCAATGACCAGGGAAATGATGCAGTGCATATGATGGATAAAGAGGATACAGGCAATGACTGCTGCTTTTGGCACCATGCCNCTCTCTCTCTCTCTCTCTCTGTCTCTCTCTCTCTCTCTCTCTCTCTCTCTCTCTCTCTCTCTCTCTCTCTCTCTCTCCATCACAGAGCTCAGTGCATGCATGGCTCCAGCATTAGTATGCACACTGAGTGCGGTCACACTTTGATGTGCAGCCACATGATTTCACAGTCCACCCTGGTGGCACAGATCAAATTTACAGGTATGTAGAGGCAAGACTGATGAGGAGATTCAGGTTTTCATTTCATTTCTACTTAAGGGTTTCACAGTTACGAGACAGTATAATGCCCAGGGTACATGCACTGTGTGTGAATATTGGGCATTAATGTCGATACAAGCCTCTAAAAATTCAATCATTCGGTCATTTCGTCACCGTAACATTTTTTTTCATAAGAGTTTTTTAGGCGACAGAAAAATGCTTTAAAACTATTTTTAAACATTTCATTAATTCTGTGTCACAAGTAAGTCCTCTTGTCAGAGAGAGTGACCTTGAGAAGCAGCGTGGGCACGAGTTCAAAACAAAGTCATGATTCTAATCTTTATAATGAATGGGTACAAGAGCCGGAGCCATTCATTACCACTAATATTTAATCTGCGAGATGGGAGATAGTTTCTGTGACTGAATCGTGGCATATTTCAATTCATGATTGATTCCTCTCTGCAGAGGAAAGCTATGGAAGACAAAGTCATCCGTCTCAGTCAGAAAAGAAAAGAGTGAAAGTTGGGACTTTTTCTTCTCGCAGAGCTCCGAGTGCTCAGCAAGTCAATTCAGTGTATTCCCAATGACGTTTGATCAGAAGCCACAGGAAGCCTGCAAACATTTGATTGCAACATTTTCTGTGCACACAGAGAAAACACATGACTCATATGAAGTCACTCTTAATAAACACGTACGTATCCATTCAAAGAGACGTCAAAGCTGGGGAAAGTGTATTGTCGTCTTCATCTCTGCAGGGACGTGAGACGGCAGCTGCTTAATGATAAACTCGTCAATCACCTTCGTAATGAATCATCTCACATCTCGTTGCTCTGGTTCACTTTACTCTGCTGTGGCCTCAACAATGGAAACAGATGAGACTCGTCTCCCACTTGTGTTACCACATCAAGATGTTATCTCCAGCTTAAAAGCTTATCACGCCGACAGTAATGATACTGAGTGAGTGAATTGTGTGTTTTGATGGATATCGCTGTGAGTAATCTGATGCCAAATTGTGTTCCACTTCTCATATTGTTCTGATTTTAGAGTCTGCAAATAACTACGCTCCCCTTCTCCTCTCGGTCTCGCCCCCACCCATCTGCCCCCCTGCCCACCCATCTCTCGTCTGGCCCGTAGTCATTTGTCATAGCTATGATTCTTTCCCTCAGGTAGAGAAATAGGTTGAAAACCCATTTTAGTTCTCTGTGACACAGAAACAGATGATCAGTGTCCGATGTCTATTTGGCCCCCAGTTAATCTGTTGCACATTGTGTACTGTGCTGTATTTTCAATAGTCTCCATTATGCTCTCAGATGGCTCTGAGCAGCAGTCTAAGAGGAATGTGCAGGAGGATAATTAGCTTCTACAGAAACACCACTGAAGATGGTGACAGTAACAGTGCATACGTCAAATCATTTTCCATACAGTTACATTTAATCATGTGTTGGGAATGCATGGAAAGGCTCCGTCGGATCTAATGTCAAATCATGGTTATCTTACTCATATAACCCTTGTGTCCTCTGTTTGAACCGCCGATTCATCTAATGATGAAAAAATGTGATTCATTTTTCAGTGCATGTCCAATCATCTGTGGGGGGGTCAGTTTAAATAAAACTTCTTCAGTCATGATGAATTATAGCTTTTCATGACAGCTTCATGCTCCCGTCTTCTC
Source organism: Centropyge bicolor (assembly GCA_037975185.1). NCBI lineage: Eukaryota > Metazoa > Chordata > Actinopteri > Pomacanthidae > Centropyge > Centropyge bicolor. The sequence continues at coordinate 76,390 of JBBMOC010000211.1, read as the reverse complement.
CACAGTCCTCAACACGATCTCGTCCTTGTCACCACCCAGAGCAAGGTCAGACGCTAAACGCCACATCTGACATCGTTACTCTGCATTGTCAAACAGGAGCTAAGTGTTTAGCACATTGATTTTCCTTGGGAAAGTGATCAATGCTCTGCCATACAATTATCTTCTCACGAACGCGTCATTTAAAAGCCAATATCCGTTTTAATAAGGTGCTTAGTGGGAAACTCTGTCATGTACACATCAGGCAGTGACAGTGGGAATAAATAAAGAAAACCAGCAGTGAATTGTAAGAACAAGAGTCAGAAGCTCTCATTAATAGATCTTTGACATGTGATGTATCTGTGGAGAGACACAGTGCACTGAACAAGCTGGGGAGCACGGCTTCGGCTCAAGCCTTCACAAGGCAAAACAGGGTCACTATTTACAGCTCTCTAACCACATTTACACTCACAGCCCGGAGTGATGTGTTTGTACAGCACATGTGCATTTAAAATGCTGTGCACGCAAGTGTTTTACAATGAAATAAATAAATGAATGAATAAATAAGCGAGAACTTTAACAGACACACAGCGAGACGCAGCCAACAACCTCCGAGCTAAAAGGCAGGATTAAAACATGCAAACATCCCAGTTAGAGGGATTTGAGCCTATTAACATTTATTGCATATGGACCCAGTAATGCACAACCATGCAGCTCCCTGATTGCTGGGCTTTACAGAAAATGGGCAGATTATTTTCACAGCGAAGTGCCCATTCTCTCCATATACTACTCTGGGAATTTTCGCATGCATCCATAATTTGATGTTAAGTGCCTGCTGATGCATTATGCATATTCGATAATGCATTGTGTGTAATGGAGGCAGACCTGGCCTGAACCCAGAGCGGCGTGTCGCTCCAGACCTCACACGTAGATGCCCCGCCATGGCGTGATGGCTGGCTGAGACAGGCGCCACGCTCTGAGCATCACACCTCCTCCACTGTGTCATCCTGTGTCACACGATATTAAAAAACACCTTCAGCCAGAGAGGCCCCAGCATCGCAGTCAACACACCCTACACAGCATTTTATAACTTTAGTTTTGGCCGTTTCCAGAAGCTTGCTTTTCATTTTTTCTGAGAAGAGGCGAAGTGAAACGCACGGTCTGTATTCAGGCCATTTTCCAGGGCTCACAGCCTTCAATTGTTTTCCACCGAGGAATGTCACTTTTTGAAGGCTGCTCTATGGTGCCGTTCAAAAAGGCAGTTTTGTGATTTTGAATGGACAATTTAGTTTCTCATTTCGCCATCCGACTCTCATTTAGAGCGAGCACTGACCTGTGTCATATGGACATTGGATGGAGGTCAGGCAGTGTGGTGCAGTAAAACACCCGGTGAGGCCACACCTGCACGTGTGGATAGGACGGGCGCGTTGGCTTGCATCGACGCAGGACCTGCACAGAGACGAACAGAGAAGAGAAGAATAAAGTGAGAAACAAGAAGTCATAAATAGAAGTTTGCTGACTTTATCTAATGTGCCTCTTTATATGACCATGACAGCGTGCAGTAAATTCTGTACAATAGTGTTTCTGGCACGGCACTGCACTATTTCTAGCTCCCCCCCCCTCCTGTCATTGAAATGAGATAAGCGGGGTGTTAGTGAAGGGACACAATCTCTCCCCTTTACTGCAGGTTTATATTTTGATGCCACATTTAAAATGCAGTCCTTCTCCATACAAAACATAACAGCCATGCGCATAAAAGAGTATCCAACAAAGTTATCCTTACACCTGAAAGACCACAGAAGTAGGTTACATCCTGCATATATTTACCATAATCATCCTCTTTTTTTTTTTCATTCGTCTCTAAAGTAACTTCTGAGAACTTTTAATGTGTTTTTTCCAAAGCAGTGAGGGTTTTTTTTTTTTACCTGCCATCACTTTTCTGAACAACCATGTGGGTAATAAAAGCTTGATTTGACATTTAAGCTATAATGGTCGTCGGCAGCCCCTGTCCTGCCCCCCCCCCCCCCCTTCAGAGGGCTGGAGCTTGGCAGTGGCTCGTCTTGCAGCAGGCTCAGTCCATGACACGGAGAGTTATATATGCCAGGGCATTACAGAAGCCTTCTTAATCCAGTTTGTCACGCTGCTCCCTCTGGACTGGGGTAATTTCATGGTGCTGAACGGGTATTGATAGAGCCTTGGTAAATGAGGCACGCAGCAATCGTTAACTTTAATAACCATAAAGATGTGAGCATTGGAGTCATACAGGCCCACGAGAGGAAACCCATACAGGTGATTAAGAATCGACCAGGGCCGTGGCCAGCAGCACCTCGCATCTCTTATTAGTACTAATGGAATTACCTGTTAAAGATGTCAAGACTATTACCACCAGTGGTGCAATTGCTGCACTATATTTTTCCTCGTCAGTAATCTGGAGGTTATTTCCATGTCTCCACGCATGAAGAAAAGGTGTTAAAAGCAAAGTGCATGCAAAGATTTTTCTTTTTTTCCTCTTTTTCTTTCTCCCCATTTATCAAAGCCGCTCATAGTTTCTGTAAGTTGGCTGCACTGTAGTAGAGCAGTGCTCAGTATTCTGTGAGACTACAGCCAGATTCAGGAATAAGCCATACCAGCAGAGGGGAAAAAAACAACATTGATTCGTGTGACTCCAGTGTAGCTGGGTCAGTGGTTCCTGTCAGTCAGCTTGAGCTCTGTCTTTCTCCCCCCCTCCTCCCCCCTCCCTCGGGTTGGTATGGTAGCTCCAGGTGCAGCTATAGCTGTTTTGTCCACTTGTTTGTCTACTCCCATTACTGTGGGGTGATGCTGCCTCAGGAGGAAAGTGAAATCCAGGCCACGAGAGGGTCACTGAGAAAAGCAGCCCGGAGCCTTCGCACTGGCTGAGGTCAGACAAGGCGTACGGATCACTGCAACGTGGAGCTGATGGGCACTTGATAAACGGCCGATCCACTCCTGCTCCAGATGCATCAGTGGCACGGGGGTCAAAAGGTTCTTAGATTGGATAAACAGTGGCTAACGACGCCGTAGATTAATTTGTTTGTTGTTCTTGGAGACAGTCTGCGCTGTAAAACGCCCCAAAGCGAGCGCTCTTCCCTCTTTCTGTGCGTTTAGTGGTGGATGGTGCTCGCTCCTCTGTTGGCCCTCCTCCTTCAGGCTACCTTTTTATTATTCATTGGCGAGAGTCAGCTCTCTGGGAAAGGGCTTCAGAGTGAGAACAAGTGGCTGGGGCTCAAGCCTTAGTGGACGTTTTACTGTGAAAGGCCAGGAGAACTTCAGCGCCGCAAACAAGTGCTCCATGTCCAAACCATCAGAGGACTGCTGTCTTTTTTTATTCTTTAACCAACAAAGGACTCTTTCTCACCGCCGGCGTGCAGGTTGACACCTCCAGTCAGTGACATACACAACAGCATCGATGCAGAAATATGCACTATGCATGCAGCCCCCCTCCTCTCTCTCTCTCTGGCGACTTCACACATCTCCTTCATACTCCATGAGGTGTGATTCAGGGAGCATTAGCACTGATATACTCCATCATGAAAATAAAGCTGTGAGCTTTAATTCTACTCCTCCCAGGGATTTCACTTCACACACTATTCATTTTAACTGGTGCTGCTACAGAAAGTAGAGGAATTTGAGCAGTAGATAAGGGTTGTGTAATTTCTGATAAAATATATAAGCTGTATCAGTTGCCAAGAGGAAGGACATGAAAAGTTGTTCCTTGGCACTGCCTCTGAGGCCTCCATTTGGATTCCACTCGACGGTGCTTTGTAGCGTGTTTAAACATTATCCTAAGTAATCAGGGGGAGTGTTCGTGAAGTTCCAACTTGATGTTTAAGTAATGAAAAGTTAAATTCTGATGAGCATCATTAAACATATATGCGCTGGGACAGCTGGCCCACAGCCACTTTGATGCCTTTGCTTCTTGAAACAGATCATTAATATCCATCTTTTTCCGCCCTCAAATATGCAAAACACAAAACTAATCGGGACAAACAGAATAGAGCTTTTTTAACATATCTGACAACTGCTCAGTCGGATTTATTTTATTATGTTTAAAACTGCATCACAAGTCACATAAAAGGTCATTCTCCATTATGCATGATTTCACAAAAGTAGAAGTTGACAGGGAAAAAAAACTCAATAAACAGTTTGCTGCTTAATAAAACTTTGTGGGGGTTTTAGCTGACTTCTCGGGCATGCAGTACAAAGGAACTTTGTTCGCTTGTAAAAAGGCATTTGGCTACTGCTCCAGCCTCAGTTTGTCTTCCAAGGTACATCATTCTCAGCGATCATTTGAAATGCAGCTCTCGCTCTGCATCCTGAATAAGAAGCCAGTGTCGAATTTACATTTCTGAGCCCTACACATGTCTACATTTATTTACTGACAATGGCAGCCATAATTCCTGTTGCTACCTGAGATGTAAATCGACAATTAGAAGGTACAAAGGCAATGGATAGCTGTCAGTTACGCAGAAGTGCTGGGGAACAACAACAACAACAACCAGCCCACGGAGAGGAAGGAAGAGTGAAGAAAGATGGACTGTGGTTGAAACAAAACAGGCACTCCAGCATGCGGGCGGAAACGGCTCATTTTCACCCGAGTGTGCACTGATTAAGTTGTTATGACGAGTCGTTGAGAGGCTTAAGTTTTCCCGGCTGCTGTGTTCCTTCCCTCGGCCATATGTCATTACTTAATAACTGTGGCAGTGAGAGAAGCAGCGAAGAGAGAGAGGAGATGACAGAACTGCTGGCTGATGGTGAGCCACTGATTACAGCTCTGCATAGGTTATAGTTGTTGATGCCGAAGCTGAGAGGAGGCGGAGTGGGAAAATTTTGTTTGTTTCTGTATTTTTTTGGGGGGGGGTGACATGTCTCGAGCACCTGCGTTTATCTCCGTGTCAAAAAATTGCCAGATGCAGCGAGATCAGAAGGAAATCGTTTGGCGGCAGAGTGCGTTCTTTGTCACTCAGAAGATAAAAAGAAGCTGTCACTTTCATTCCTGGGAGCCTGGAGTCTTTGGTTGAATAGTCTGTCACGGGTTTGTTGCTGTGACCTTGAGTTTATGCACAGAAATAATGCAGCCCATCATGGGGTGTGTGTTGTCGCTCCTGGTGGCCCATCTATCTCCTCGAGCTTTCAGAGACCCCTGGAGGTTAAAGCGAGCTAACAAAACACTTTCTAAGGCTCGCTCGAAAAGTCACACTAGATGGACTTAAAGACACTAGCCTTGCAACATTAAGACTACAAATAACCCACAATGCAATGCTCTCTGCAGGAGCCGGCGTTAGAGAAGGATAGCTGATGTTTTCAATACGTAATTGTTTCGTCCTTGAATATAAGACAGCCCTGACTTTTTCAAATGTAATTCCCAGAAAATATAGCATCTTATATTTGGGCCAATGTAGTACATTTGTGTAAAAGGTCATGTGTGTGTCAGCATTGCATTTTTGCTGTTAAAGCTCCTAGAAATCTCACCCCCTGAGTGCTCTGCATTAAATACTCTTAACATGAAGTATAGCTCTTTGTCTTGAGCGCCCCCTCCCTCTCCCCCATCTATCTGGCCATTTTACAACCATAGCTCATTAACAGCTCCTAATTGGCCGTTGGGCTAAGCTGAAAACAATGGAGCATTGATTTCCTTAAACATAATCACCTCGTCCAGTCATTTAATGGCTGCTGTCACTGTGGGCCGCCGAGAGAAAAATGACCAGGCAGTGGTCCCATCGATGCCCTTCACCTCCCCTCACCAAAGGCTAGAGTGCATCGCCACCCACTCCATCTTAGCGGGTTGATTTAACCTCTTTCGCCGCCTGACAGGCTGCGAGCACTATATCCATCACAACCTGCAGTCATGTCTCAAGCTGCTGTAATCCTATATTGCACCATAATGCACACACACAGTTGCTGTTGTGCGCTTGACTGTTTCAGCAGAAAATATACACAGTTGAATACCACAAATGCACAAGCACACAGACATACTGATATGGGCACAAACAAACTCACACATAAGATAATGGATGGTCATTTACCCGACCAACTACCTGAATGGGATTATGTCCAGTTCAAGTGGCCATTTGTGGTCTAAGTGGCTCTGGTGACTGGCCCAGTAGAGTCATCGTGAAGCCATTTACACTGCTCTCTCCTCCACAGACCAGATGGTTCAGAGTGATCATGCCTAATGTCCACCTGGCTGATGGCGGGACCTCGCCCCATGGCTGATACATGCATGCATTTATGTTGGTGTGTGTGTGTGTGTTAGGGACAATCCCAAATTCTGATGGCAATAATTATAATAATCATCATAATGGTCATAATAATCCAAATAATGTATTCTGTCTGAATTATTCAGGCAGACGGGTAAAAGTAGAGCCTACAGAACGAACGCAGCAGTATTCCACTGAAGGATTGCACTGGCCTGCAAATCAGCATTTTCACAAAATTCAGCCCCACAGAGCTTTACATTACTGGAAATCATTTAGAAAATTGTACCATATTTTAACACAGTAAATCACTGAATTTTCCTTTAGGTCAGCAATCAGTTTTCATTTCTGTCAGTACAGGCTTAAACACTTCCTTGATCTACCGTAGGTTATCATTGTCCTGTTTCGTTATGAGTCACTGTAATTTCAGAGGAACACATTTACAATGTCAGTGTAATGTTATTTAATGTTTTCATAGTTCTGCTTGGGATCACAATTTTGTGCATGTTCTTTGTTCATTCATGTTCACTGGCTCATTGGTGCTTCTTCTGTTTGTGGACTTGAGTGTCTTTGACTGAAATGGGGAAACAAACAATTCAGCATATTCGTTATGTAAACTTGCTTCCCACTGAGGGAATAAATCCGAGAGTCACAGGTCAGACCACATCACATTCAAACCACTGATATGACTATGATGGGGCTTGTCCTTCGTTGTCCCTTGTCAGATGGTCGCTGGTTACCACTTGGTGTGAACTTCCAAATAAGCCACTGAATGGAGTCGAGGGGATTCGACCCTTTTTAGTATTCTGTGATGCAACGTAAAGTCCTCACTTATTCAGAGATCTGCTTTGACTTGAAAGCAAGTCTGCAGGTCAGGAAGCTGTCAGTAAAATATTCAACAAGCCAACACATTGTGGGGTTTGGGGTTTTAGCACACTCAAGGGATTTTCCTCCTCACTTTTATAGTCTGTGTTCTGCCTCCTCCTGCCCAGAAATATCTAACAACAAGCACTGAGAGAGTGACATTAATACTGCATGACAGCACGGTCCAGCAGGACTGCAAATGTTTGCCTTTTAATCCAGGACTCGGCGGCCTTTGGTCTGGCCACGGCAGACATTGATGGGAATGGGAGAAGAAAACTGTTGCCAAACTTGTCGAGGCTGCTGGGAGCTCAGTTCCCTAATTCATGACCCGAGCCATTTCAAACATTTGCACGGCCAGCCCGGCAAGAGAAACACACACCGGCTGTTGTCATGCCAGTGGAAGAAAATGCATCTTCTCACGAGCAGCAAGATGTTCTCTTTATAACTAGGTACGGCCGAGTGAAATAAGACTGAAACAAGATGGAACGTGGCATTTGGTTGTCTCCCCTTTATTTTGTACTATATCCACTGTTTGGATTGGAGAAGATAATTCCAATCCTTATCCTTATCCTCTCTTTTCCTCTTGTCTCCTCTCCCCTTCTCTCCTTTCCTCTCCTCCTGTCTCCTCTCCCCTTGTCTCCTCTCCTCTCCTCTCCTCTCCTCTTGTCTCCTTTCCTTTCCTCTCCTCTCCTCTCCTCTCCTCCTGTCTCCTCTCCCCTTGTCTCCTTTCCTCTCCTCTCCTCTCCTCTGCTCTCCTCTCCTCTCCTCCGTCCGGGGATGAGCTCCAGTTTAATTGTTGGACGCCGGTGTCTGTTGCGGTGGCTGTCAAGGGAAGATAAAGAGTTTTTCCTGGGGCGTAAGGAAAGGGGAGAGCAGTGATGGAGGGCCTCTCTCCTGCAGCTCCGTTGGCTGCATTAGCCCCACGCTTTATAATTGTGTGAAGGGGGCACTTCCAGTGGCTCCCTCATTACTCACTGGCATGGCCAGTCCCTGGCAGCCAGACACACCTTGTCCTCTAGCGCTCTCTCTCTCTCTCTCTCTGCCCGTCCCACTCATTTCAGGATGTCCCTCAGCTCCGTCACCCCCTCACCCTCCCCTGGGCAATCCTCCCTATTGTTATTTTGACCCAGCACCGCCATCGGCTCATATTGCCTTCTCTTTTCACAGAATTTGTTTGACATCCTCCTTTGTCAGACTGGGACCTATTGTGCAGCATTTACTCTGACTGATGTCACCTATGCGTTGGAGTTAATGTTTTAGTTTAATGTAGCCTACGGCTGTATTGGTCATCTCAGTCTCTGACTAAAGCCAGTGACTGCCAGGTCTTCAGCCTTTCTTTGTACCACATCGACAACATATGGAAAATATCCTGGATGCAAAGTCAGGCACATTAATACATAACAAGCACATGATGTGATCTTCATTTTGGGCTGATTGGTATGGAGTGAGGACAGCCATCACTGAGTGAGAGGCAATTAGATGACATAATTGAGATGTCTAGAGGGCCAATTTGTTACACATACTTACAGTGGAAGTGGCCACTGATTGTGCAGCATGCCTCCCATGGTATGATGGGAGCTCGGTCCGTTTCCCTCAGCCCATCTCGCATCATCGCTGCTTATCTCCATTTTCTATGTTGATAAATCGCATGTGATTAATTAACAGCTACAGGACCTTTCTGTGTGGTTGCCTCAGCTAATTTTCAGCGACATGTTTCCCATTAATGTATCCCATGTACTGACTGTGTATCTGTGTGTCTGCAGAGGGAGGCACGTGCGAGGTGATCGCCGCCCACCGATGCTGTAACAAGAATCGCATCGAGGAGCGTTCTCAGACGGTCAAGTGCTCCTGTTTACCGGGGAAGGTGGCCGGGACGACACGCAACAAGCCCTCCTGTGTGGATGGTGAGGAAGTCTTATGTGTTTTAACATTGTTCATGCAATGAGCAATAACATGTTCATTAAATGTGACCATGAACTTTCTTTAACTTAGTGCTTTTGCTGCCAAACCTTATACAACTATTGTTTGCCATAATTCAATCTTTCTCTAATCATAACTATATCATAGTTGCCATGTGCAGATATCATTAAAAGCAGCCATTTTAAACACACTGTCACTGGTTGCAAAAAAAGAAATATGCAGTTCAATGAAATCCAAGGATTTGTAGAATCACCACAGGTTTGTTTTTCAAGTTGTTAGTAATTCTGCAGTGCTTAAATCAAACTTTGTGCATTTGTAATATAAAAAACAGCAGCAATAAATAGGAATAATAATATACATTGTCTTTAAACAAAATTAAATTAGGAAATAATGTCAGTGGAATTATATTCCAATCAAAGATGATCTCAATAATAATTATGTAATTTGAATTTAAATTGTATTAAATTAGAAATCTGAAATATTGAAAAAAATAAATCATTAGACTAAACAAAATAAACCTGAAAGGTTTTGCATGTAAGCACAGTCTCTGCTGAATTCGGTTACTTGTAGAATAACTTTGACCATACATGCATTATTGAATTATTACATAACGGATTTCTCAGACACATCATGTCTAACTGCAGTTGTCTACATGACATATGAAGTATAGAGTAATATTCAGAGATAGAAGATGGTTCTAAGGCAGCGGTGCAAGAAGAATTCAGATTTTTTTTTTAAAGTAAAAGTATCAATACTACAGTGAAAAAGTACAAATGTATGAGCACCAAATACGGCTGGGAGATCGTTTCTATTTTAATCGTGATATAATTATGATTACATGAGATCACTGATAGACAATCCGGAAATTACATCTCAGCACGCTCATCACTGTGGACCACTTAGTATGAGTGTGTAAGGAAAAGCTAAGAAAAAACGAGTGTGAGCCTGAGGATATAACACAGCCCATCTACAAGCTATTATATGGCATTCATAAAACAATGTGAACATTTCATTTCAAACACTTAGATATTAAAAAAAAAAACATTTAAGATCAATGTCTGTTCTATTCAACAACGGCTCCCTTTTAAAAGTCTGTGTGTCTGTGCTTGGTGCAACAATATCACAGCATTATGTTCCTTATTATCCTTAATATCACAACCCAAATCATGTCCATAATGTTTACTCATATGGAGTGAAGAGTAAAGTGAGGGTGAGCAGGCATATGGAGATGGAGGGTGTCAGATCCACGCAGCAGCACAGGCAAGAATCACAGTGTGGGTGGGCACAGAGAAAATCAGGTGGGCCTAAACCAATCACACTTAATAGGTTCTGAAATGCATATTTTAACCAAAATAGGTCATTATGACAATAGTCGCCTGAATGCAGCATGGTTTACTCATACAAGCCTTATACATCATCAGAGGTAACGTTACAGGCACTAAGGCAAACATTACCCACATCACACAGCCTGGCACGGCCAAATGCTCACACACACACACACACAGCTGACAGACGCAACAGCATCATTAATCCACCGTATGGACAGAGGCACACCGGCACCAACACGTTCAACACACACACAGATGGCAAACGCAGCAACATCAGCATAAAATCCAATTCTGCACCCAACAAAAACTATACCCCACAAACAATAATATTGAAACAGGCAATCGGCCACTACAGTCCAGAGTTATATATTAGCTCTCTTCTGATGATTACAGCAGGAGGCAGTGGGGCTTAGTGTTCAACACTGACATCGTTTAGTCCAACAATTCAGTCAGTTTGCTCTCAAAGGAGATCGGGGACTGTATGACATCATCAGGGATTAAAAGAGTACTCAAATATTAAACTTCAGTCAAAGTATGTGTATGAAAATGTACAGAGATAACAGTAAAAAATAGGTCAGTTAAAATGTGCTAACCATTACTGAGTTACATTTTTTGAAAGTGTGTGTGTGTGTGTGTGTGTGAGGGATTGGGGGGACCAGCTTATTCAGATACAGAATAAATTGCATTAAATGTGCACCTACATTTCTATAGGTGACACTTTGCATATATATATATATTCAACCAAACCAAAACAAACACACAACCACCATATTCACTGAAGTTACACAATTAAACAAAAATGATGATGATAAATCTAAAGAGCTGCTATCACCACAGACACTGCAACAGGCATCATTACACCCTGTTAATTAAATGGTCTGACTTTTGTTATACTATTCACAGTAGACACACATGTTAAAGCAACAAGGAGAGCAGTTTTTACACAGTGTGTATCACACACAGACGCACACACAACAATATGTTGCTAGGTAACACAGTGGTTGGTGACGTTCTCCTCTGGAGAGACTTACAATAAAGAGCTTGTTATTGTTCTCACCCGTCTGAACCAACCAGCAACCTCCAGCGCTTAAAAATGAAGCCAATGTGGAAGTGCAAAAAGCTGCAGTTCCATGACTCAACACTAGGGGCAGGCTCTAAAAAGGGAGTCAATTACATTTGACCCCCATGTTAAAATGTCTGACTTTATGGCAGAAAAAAAACATGTTTACAGCCTGGTTCAAATGGCTCTCGTCTCTTGAGCTGATTTTCTACTTCATGACAACTGGTGTGTGTGTGTGTGTGTGTGTGTGTGTGTGTGTGTGTGTGTGTGTGTGTGTCTGAAATTGTGCATAATGAAGCACGACGTCACTTTGATTGACAGCTGTCTGCGGACTGTCTGCTCGAAAAACACGGCTCATTCAGTCAGTGAACTTCAGCTGTGATTTAGGATATTTTTTCCTGTAAATACTGGATAAATAACACGGCTTACCGAGCGGTTGATTTTACTAACTGACTGTCCAAAAGTCAGCACTCCCGTTTTTCCATTTACTAGTAAATAGTCAGTTAATTAACTGGGCTCCAGCTAGCTGCCACTGGCTGTGTGGTGTCTTTGTCCGGGACGTCTGTGCTGTTTTCTCATGTGTTCGCTCCGGTGTATGTGGAGCTGCTTGTTGGCTGGAGTTTGACTGTTTCTCCCAGATGTCCAGGACGAGAATCTCCAGGGGTGGGGGGGGGGGGGGTGGGTTTAACGCTAAGTTAACGATGCTAACAGGAGCGTCTAATAGCTTCAGTTATTAAACCTTTAAAGTTAAAAAATATTAATATATGGTAGCATGAAAATAAGATATTCAAGTAAGTACCTCACAATTGTACCTAAGTACTGTACTTGAGTAAATGTACTTAGTTCCAGTGTGAGAAAATCATCAAGTTGGGATGAATTAATTTAAAGTATTTATTCTTAACATGCTTTAATAAACACCTGAGACAAAGCTCATATTCCAGTGAAACCTTCTCTGCGGTCTCTCTCTTTCTCTGTGTTGTTTCTTATAATAAATATACAGTGAACCTCTAGGATCCCAGCAGTGCGGCGCTGCCGGGCATCACGGGAGACAGAGGATGATCCAGTTGGGCTGTTGAACACCTGAGTAGGGAGCACGTTGCAGATCACATCGCCTGAGGCAGCTCAGTCTGATGGAAATGAATAACTAATAAACACAAGTCAGGGAAGCTCCAGGCTAGTGCACCTGAATTACCTCAACTGAGAAAAAAAAATCAGGCGGAGGTAGCTCCATGGAAAAAAAAAAAAAACAGCCGACAGGAAGTCACAAGTCTACTGAGACAGAACAGCGATGCCCCCCCCCCCCTTCACTCCACGGAGCTCATTTAGTGCACCTCAGTCTCGATCTTTTCACCCCCACCTTCAGCAGAGATCAAAGTCATCTCTCCCACTGCCCCCTCACAAAGGAAAGACACCAAGATATCTTCATGATGAGGGCTGTTACATGAAGGGCCAGACAGGCTTGGTTAGCCACAGCTGACACTCAAGAGGATCCTGGAGCATAAATTAGATATGAGCTGAGGATGGAGGGAAAAAAAACCTTCTCTTTGTTTGATGAAAAATTACCCGCCGCCCTGAAAAACTTCTGCAGCGAGCGGCTGAATTTTCAGTCCCTCAGACATTTTGTTGGAGAAATGGATGTTTGCCCTGTGGTTGGAGGCTTCACCTGAATGAAACATTCACTGAGCTGACCTTGAGATGCAGCTTCTTTAGCACAGCGTGTTGTCCTTGTGCAGAGACACACACAGGCAGACAGCATCTCCTCCGCAGCAGCCAGCAGACCAGAGACTTCGGAATGCTTTTATATTCATTCACATTGTGTCTCTTTCACTAAACGTGGCCTGTACAGACCTGATAAAATCTGAAAACCTTCATATCAGACTGAGACATTTACTTGCCCACAAGTCCACTCCGGTCCTCAAGATGAATGCTGGGAAATAACACATGGAGACGGGGAAATCCAAAGAAGCAGAAGGTGGAAGTGAAACAATATTTATATATGAATTACACAGAATGAGAAGAGGGAGATGTTCACACTTCATGTCTCAAGGCTGCATGCTCCTGCAGTGTATTGATTAACACACGTTTATAGAGGCAGCCATGCTAAAACTGGAGATGACAGGTCAGTGAGCAGCAAGTGACAGTATTGAGCCACTTCATCACACGGAAAGAGTTCAGGTGACCTCAACTCTTAATAACTGTATTCCCTTTATTTGGGGCCTTTACCTGCCATCTTGGATAATTCTCACCTGCTTGAGAGTGAACCCGGCTGTTTGTTATTTATTTAACACTGAAACCACTGCGGGATAGGGGCTGAAGGGCAGAGCAAATAATTATGTGATTATTCATAAGAGCTCATTTGTAGTCGGAAGTGTCACGCATTGCAAACACACCATTTAATTAAAGGATCTTTTTGTGTAAGTGTGAGTGTGTAAAATGGGCGCAGGGGGGGGGCAGCACCTTGTTCGAGGGGTTTTGATTTTCGGGGAAAGCTGAAATGCCTGAGAGTTGCGAGTGTTTGTGGAGCGGCCCCCGCAGGCTGCCGCTGCTCCATGTGAGGGATTACAGACTGGTGGAGTCAGTGGTCTGTCCCCTCAGCAGCACACCGGCCTGGCCCAGATGGAGCTCTCTCCCCAGGTCCCGCCATTATTAATGTTCCGTCCAGATGAGGAACGATGCCGCAGCCCGGCTCATCTCGCCACCCCCTGGGGGACACCTGCCGCCACTGTACCATACACGGCTTATGCTCCCACACAAAAAATAAAATAAAAAATAACATATAAAGGATAGCCAGTGCTTTGATAGAACAAATCAAAAATATATCTTCAGAGGTCGTGTGGTGTGGACTCACATACAGAGCCGGGAGGAATGAACACTCCTTTATCTTTGGCCAAATTTGCAGAAACAGGCAGTCTCCCTGATGAGCTGTATTACCGGTCATTAGCGTCAAACTCCAACATCAAAGCACAGTGAACATCAGTCCCATTGTCCAGTGTTTACTACCTCATGAATGCAGGCCACATGGGGGGGTTTCAGTTGCTATTGGTGGCTGTTTTTAATACGTGGGGCTGTGACGACGGCTTGTGTTGGGAGGTGTCCGCGCTCAGTGGGGGTCCGCTGTCAGATTATCACCGTGGTGGGAATTGATTATTAGCTTTGACAAGGAGAACTATGCCCCAGTTCTGTCAGGGCCAACGAGGCTCTTAGTGAAGAACATCCCTTTTAACAAGTCAAACGCTCATATCTCTGCAGCCTCGCTGGGCCGATCACACGCGCTCAGATTAGGTGCTCATCACTGCACCACTGCCTTTATCCCAGTGTATGAGCCATGGAAGCCCTCAGCCGCACGCACGCACGCACGCACGCACGCACGCACGCACGCACGCACGCACNNNCACACACACACACACACACACACACACACACACACACACACACACACACACATGCAGTCATTTAGCCAACACATGCATGCCGGTGCCCTAATATGCACACATGCTACCACTTTGTGTTGTCATGTAGCCGTTGTAGCAGTAAACTCTTTCAACAAGGGACGCACGCAGATTCCCCCCCCCCCGCTGATCACTGATGGGGAATGAACCCTTCTGTTTGGCTGCAGGTGCGTAAAGCTGAGCATGACAGGTTGTCATGGTACATTTGAGATACATCCAGAGGGGAGACACATGGACGCTACTTGAGGGGGGGGAGAAGCAATCCTGGTCAAACAGATGCAAAATGCAGTGGAATATCAGAAGCATGTTGGAGTTCCTCCATTTTTATCAGCAGGAAAATAGTTGATCAAACACAGCTCTTTCTTATTGGCCCTATTAAATGTGTTTTATGAGAGTTCATTCATTACTTAACTCGTATGGATAGACAAGTTAAAACCAATGCAAACATCTCCTCCTCCCATTATAAACCTCTGCCCCTCACAGCTGCTCTCACATTATTCCATAGCCCTGTGCTCCTGTATGTGTTTGGCAGGATGCAGAGCGGCTGCAGATACGGCCTGAGGGGAGGGACAGAGGGAGCCCATTACACCGTACAGTAGGAAACAATAACTCCCCTCTCTTGCTGACAAACACAGACAAAGGCAGAGACTTTAAAACAGTGAAATCCTCCTGAGTGAAAAAAGATGTTTGTGTCTTTGGAGAAGTTCAAGATAATGATTGCGAAGCAGGTTTCCCCCTCCGTCGAGTCCTCCCAGCGCTGACGATGCGATTGGACTCTCGACCTTTAACCTGCCAGGCCAGGATGTGACCCCAAGCTGGGGTTGAAATATCTTCTTAGATTTTTTTCTCTCTCTCTTTTTCAAACATCTATTTCCTCTCCGCTCTCAGCCACTGAGTAACAAGTCTGTGGTTGTTCTTGGAGAGAAGTAAAGAAACATATGGCAGATCTATGTCAGCTGTGTGGGAGATAGATTTCCGTAAATCGTTTCTGTGCCCACATAAAGGAAAGGATATAACCACACAACAAAAGGAGTCATTGTTCTTCCATAAATAGGCGGGCACGCACACACCGACTCACACACACACACACCGACTCACACACACACACCCACTCCGCAGGCACAAAGCTACACTCACTTATTCATGCTCACACATGTATGAGTCATAGCATCAGATGAAACATTTAGAAAACATATGGTTTTAATTTAATACTATGAATAAAAAAATACCACTATACTACATATGTGCACATACTCCACCTGCCAGTATTTATCATTATCCATAATACTTTTTGGAGGAATTAGCCTGAATGAACCTGAGGTCAATAGGAAACCCTTTCTGTGGCATTTTGGAGAACTGATTTGAATTTTTTTTTTTTTTTTTTTTTAAACATACCAAAAGTCATCAAATGAAAACACAGGCATTGTTCTTCCAGACTGGTCGGTGCCGGAGAGTCCATTACACATTCAGAAATTCAGGAGAGCTGTGTGATTAGAAAGCCAAACGATATTTTGTGAATAGCTAATCAAACCCCGGCTCTGTGCTTTTCTGAGAGGGCCAAAGATTAATGCAGAATAATGACTCTGTGAAGCCGACCTCAGGGTCAGGGGTCACAGTCTCAGCCCCGCTGTAATTATACTCTTGCTTCATTTGCTTCACACTCTCCTGACCCTTTCACTACTTTGTGCTGTTGCACAATGCCTCTGTCTCATTAGGATAGAAATGTGTTTGTCTTTTTGTTTTTTTTTTCTAATCAAGCAGTTCAGCTCTTTTTGCTCACGTGCACGATGATGTGAATGAATGAATGATTGATTGATTGATTGGCCATTTTGTTAGTTAATAACAGAGTAATCAGAGCAGTTGCAGAGCGGTGACGTAAACCGGTCGAGCAAAGGTAGATCCAGGTTACCTGAATGAGTCAGAGTGAAGCTGCTTGTTTTATCATCAGGAAGCATTGATTCTAAACTGTAAATTTAACCAAACAAAGAGACAGTAGAATTTAAAGCCTAATCACTTTCTGCCCAGATCTCCACTCACCCACTAAACAGACTCTGTGGCTGACATCATTGGGAAGCCATCGTTCTGCCGGCGTGCTGCGCAGGCCACCCCAACTTAAAACACATTAACTATTCACTGAGCCCACACACAAGTATTCACACTTTGACACAGGCAGAAATCAATTCTCTTCCTCATCCGTCAAGGTGTTCAAACATTCCACGACCTGGCAGAGACGTGTCGAGCTCGTTCCATCCATCACACAGCTCGCTCTGCGCTCACCTGACACATGCACTTGTAAAAGGTCCATCACGTCATGTTTTTCAATCAATTCAAGTCCCAATCTCGGCTGTTTGTCCATCAAAGCTAAAGACTGCGGACTGCTACATGGCCGACATCTTGAATCACACATGCATTCAGTCCTGGTTTGTTTGTTATTCCAGACCTCTCTGTCATCTCTGACAGTGTAGAGCAGCTCCTCTGAGTAATGTGTGAGGGTCATGTTAATTGGTTTTGGTGATTTAAATCTCAGTGAAGTCTTTCAGCTTGTAAGCAGAATGATCTAGAAAACAGGGTAGTTGGGTCAGTGGTCACTTGTGCCCCCCCGCCTCCTCGCCCTCCCCAGCAGACACAGAGGATGAGTAAAGTTTGCTGATGTTGGAACAAAGGTTATACCCTCCACGCTGACGGCTGCACTGGGAGTAGTTACAGTAAAACGACTGCTGGAAGTCAGTGGTCACCAGAGAGAGATGGATGGATCTGGGCCCAGAGATGGCTCTTCTCCAGTGGTCAAGGTCAGAGCCAGATGCCCTGGCCCGGTTACAGCGACAGACATGGAGTGTGTGTGTGTGCTTTCTTTCTTTTTTTTTGTCCATGGAGCCAGACATGTCATCCACAGTGTGTTTTCTTAAATGGACCTGCTGCCTTCCACATGCACCAGCTCAAATAGATTTTTAAGGCAAAGATCAAATTTGACCATGAATATTTATAAGATGTATTTCATCGCTGCTGCTCGTTAAAGTTTTACTCTCCTTTTAGTACAAGATGGGAAGCTGTCAAGATATTAATTAGGGCTGTGCAAAACTGCATTTTTTAAAGATGGTGGATTAGCCACATCATCTGCTCTGTGCTGTGGAATAACTTTAATAACTTTAAAGTCTTTTTTCTTTCTTTCTTTTTTAAACACAAACCTGCAGCCCTGCTCTAGTTTCTGGATGGTGACATATTTTCTGGCTAACACGCTGCACGAGTCACCAGGGCTACTTAAGCACAGCCTCATGAATCCACAGTGTCCTCAGCCTTTAAAATGTTGTAATTAGGCAGTCGTATACGTGAAAGGGCTTTGAAACATTTTAGAGAAACAGTTACAGTTTTGTAATGCAAAGCAGACGGTAAATGAGGATCTTGGGTAATGCAGCCTTAAAGCCTCAAAATGGGGACTGACATTGAGGAAAATACTTCAAGTTCTCCGATGGTGCAGACAAGATGTTGTGGTGGTGTTCAAAGACTGGGCTCTTGAGGGTGGAGACAAATAACACAACAGCACAGAAAAAAAGGCTCAACACAAGCTAAATAAAACTATACATGTGTTAAACTGAGATTTAATTTGAACACAGACAAACTCTCCTCTTCAGCAGACTTTTGTTTTCCATCATTCTACACTGTAAAGGTTAAACATCCCAATAAAGCAAGAATAACAATATAATAAGGGCAGAAATAAACTGAAGTGAAAAACCTCTCAGGTCCACAGAATTCAGCTGTTTTCCAGACTCCTCTTGTATAAATTATCTGAGCTTTCTGTGCACACATTTCAGGGCACTGAGGTGAATTTACTTCTGTGAAGTACAGAACAGTAAATATCATTCAACTTTCATGCAAAGCGGCTCTCGTGATTTAGCAGCTCGCGTGAGGCAGCGTTTTAATCTCCCGCCTCGTTTTTTCGCTTCCTTTTTCTCTCTTTCCCCGCTTTCTCTCTGCTTCCATTTGAAGGAATTGATTTCTGCTTTTGCAGGTATTACTCCACCGTTTTCAATTGCGAGTGGATTCCACATTGGCGCTGTCGAATATAAATCCTGCACGGCTGGTGGCATAATGAAAAATAAGTCCACCCCCCCTCGCTCTGCAGCGAGAAGAAGGGGCTAAACAGAGTGGCAGCACATCATCATCGCTCGGCAGAACTGATTAAACACATCTCCTCCAGCCTCGTCATAATTTGCCACTTAACGAGGACTTCCTGCACGGCGATGGTGTTGCACCTAAAACGCAGCTGAATGCAAACATGATTAATGACGTGAAATGCATATTTAGCCCATGGATGAAAACAGATGGAGAAAAAAAAGGAGAGCACTGCGGATGATGGAGCAACATGTGGTAATTAGTGGATAAGGTAAACAGCCATGGGGGGAGCCAAAGGGCGGCTTCGCAGCCCGTGAGTGGATGCTCTCATTCTGGCGTTGAGCATCCTCGGGGCTCATGGAGAGGAGAGTCAGGAAATGCAGCAAGTTCAGTGAGTAGCAGTGGGGTGTTACTGTGTCCAGTCTTTTACTGGTACATCTGCGTGTGTGTGTGTGTGTGTGTGAGCTCTGTGCTGTGAGGGACTGCACTTTAACCGTCTCCCTCCATCAGCTGGAGACGGCGTGTTGCTCATACTCACAACTGATTGGTGGTTGGCCTGTAACCTTGGCAACACAGGCTGGTGGAGGGGAAAAATATTTTTCCAAATGGTGAAAAAAAAACGGGCCCAGAAAATGAAATGATACTGGTTTAACTCACTGCATTCACGCAGTCATCTGACCTTCACATTGCACTCTGTGTCAAACAAGATGAAAGGAAGGGCGGCATCAGAAGAAAACACACGCTGGAAGAAATTCTGACGACTTTTCATCTGAAGAACTGCTCAGAACTTTTGTCACATCACGTTTGCCATCAGAAATCTCACACAGAGGAGCAGGAAAACACAAACGCTCTTCACGCATCATGATGAATAAATGAACAAGGCTTTGAAAGAATGGTTGGGATGTATGTGCTGAGATTTAATTCAGAGACAGATTCTCACCGCGACACACCACAATACAACACAAAACCTTTATAAAACACTGGAGTGTCCCTGACAAATGAAGCCAGTGGTTGTTTTACAGTCTGACCTCCACGTTCACTTTTAGCTTCAGCTGGCTCTCCTGTAGACTAACACCTGCCCTTCTCTAACCAATCACAGGTAAACTATCCTGCTGTTAAAGGTAGCTGAGATGACTCACAGGCCTCTCAGCCTCAAAGCATGATTACATTTTGATGCCTCAATCTAACCAGTCTGCAGCCTTTTCACAACATTAACCATCAGACGCAGCCTGTCAGTCGTTTTTGTTACCTGTTGCTTTGGACGTCACTGATGATTTACCTGTTCAAGTGTTTAGGTATTACGTGTTGGTCACAGCTCATAACAGCTGTTTTCTGGTATAATTTAACACCTAAAACATGTGTTGAGATTTTTCAAATGCACACACACACACACCCGGCACAGACATGCTTAGAGAGAGAGGAAAGGAGGGAGGGAGGGAGGGAGGGAGATCTTGATGAGAAGATGAGAACATATTTGTTTTTGTCAGATCGCTGCAGGAAGAATTCAGTCGATGTTAATGAGAGGCAATTAGTTTTGATTAAAAATTAGATTGCTCCCCTACATGCAATGTAGCTATATCAAAACAAAATAATGATTAATTTTTGTTGGTATAACACGTTATTGTCAACAGTAACAGTACCTATGCAGCAGTGAAACAGTTGCTGTGAGGCCGGAGAGGAGGAAAAACATTCACTCAGGGACCCGGCTGGATGATCCTCTGGAGCTGTGTGGGTGCTTGTGCCTATGTGCGCCTGTGTTGCATATGTAAACATAATGTGTTTTGCGTGGGAGATTCCTGAATATGTTCAACTTTTTGTGCTCGCATTTTAAACTCTACGCTTTCACGTTTTTAATTGTATGTTATTATTGTTTATTTCATGCTCATTTAAGGTTCAGTTTTAATGATGCCCTTTGGCTCTTTGTTCTTTTTTTCATTACACTCTTCTTCTTGTTGCTCCACTCTCTTGCCAATATTAAAGCATGTGTGCACACATGCGCCTGTGTGTCAGACTAACGTGTGTTTGTTATGTGTCTGTGCTCATTTTCCCCAGCGTCCATTGTAATTGGGAAATGGTGGTGTGAGATGGAACCGTGTCTGGAGGGAGAAGAGTGTAAGACTCTGCCTGACAACTCTGGATGGATGTGCTCTTCTGGGAACAAAATCAAGACCACAAGAGTGAGACCTCACACACAGTCACACACAGTCACACACACACCGAAGCATAGATCTGATGTACCTGCATGCTCACACCCACACTGGCACAGATACACAGATACATGTACAACACATACATGAGTGTCTGGTATGTGTTGTATCTGCACATTTAACCCACACACATATCCACAGATCCACCAGCACATTCACACTGTTTTCACACAGCTGCCTGTATGTCCCTGACTTCCAGACAGATTCTCCTGTTCAACTTCACATCTCTGACTTGAAATGAGGAAAACACTAGAAATAACAAGAAGCTGTGTTTGAATACTTTGATTGAACGCTTTAAGCTTCTCTGCCAACTGCCTGCTTCATTTTTAATTAATGTGCCGTCATTTAACGACGGAGCATGCACAGTGTCGAACCTGTTGGTACAAAGGATGAGCAGGAGTCACGCTCTGTAGACGACACTCAGAGAGCACGACACGCTGGATTCTGTTCGGTGTGAGCAACCGATCCTATCTGAGGGCCCCTAGTAAAGAACAAACATAAAGCGGGCAGTAAACAAACAGGTGGGCTCTGCCTCCGGCCACACTCCTCTCACAGATAAAGTTAACGGCCTCTCGGCTTCTCCAGCCTTTCGGCTCTGTAAACTGACTCCGAGTGCGGCATGCAGAAATAATGAGTGGAGTTCAGTCCTGGAAGCCAGCAGTCCGGCACTCTGACAGGATGATCACTCGATTTGTATTCATTTAATTGAGTCGTCCCCCGCCCCCTCCCCACCTGCTCGCCATCAGCAAACCCTCATCTCCTCTTAGTGCTGGGTGACAGTGACTTTGAATAGAAGCAGAGACTAATGTGATGGTAGGAACGAGGGAACAGTGAAGGTGAGACCATACCGGGCTTCCCAAGGTTGTCCTGCAGATTTATAAGCCGCCACATAGACATAAAGCTTTCACTGTGGCCCAAACATTCTCAAAGAGAAGCTGATCGAACGGGGTCTTTGCCGTCCTGTCAAGGTAAGGTGCGGAGCTTGATTCACTCTAAAGAATGCATCTCTAATTCTCAACTCAGTCCTTTGCACAATTTGAAACCATTGAAATAATGATTGTCTTTTTATAACTTGGGACAAATTGTTCTCTTGAGATACGTTAATTAAAATTGTATATTTCTGCACACAAAGGGAGAAGGAGCATTAATGCACAGAATATCTGAGTAAAATGGTCTCATATTATCAAAAGCTTAAGGCCAGATGGTCAGGCCTGAAGCTGCTTTTCTACCCAATACACACGTGTCCTTTTCTCTTGACCCTCTCTTTGCAGAACACCCAGCCATACTCCCCTTTTTAGCTTCCGGAAGCAAAATGCAGAGGATGCGTCAACAGAAATTGAGCTGCATTCTTGCTTCTGTAAAGGTTAGTCTTTTTCTCAAGCTGTTGTTTGCTTTTGTTTTCCCGTCTCTCTCACATCACTGTAAATGCACTTGAGTGTCGGGCGGTAGGAGTGGGACCAACTCATGTTCAATGACTTTTCATTAACCCAAATACTCAGTGCGAAATAATCAAGTGTGTGTTTACATGCTGTGCATGATTAGGCAGGCGTGACACAAATACTGAACGCACCGCCACCCACTGTAAATATTTATCATCCAGCACAGGCAGCGCACGCATACATAAAAAGGAAGTTGCTGCATTTTCATATAAACGCTGGGACGACATCGCTGAAATATATCAGTCAGTCCATATAGAGTAAAACACAGCAGCAGCACATTTATGGTGCAGTGTAGAAACACACACACACACACACACACACACAAAGAGCCAGGTCCACCCCTCAGCAGAGCCCTGCTGTCTGTAAACAGAGTGTAATGGCAGGATCAGTCTCTTTTCCTTTCATTGCCTCCTTTGTTCCATGTCCTGTTTTCGCTATCGGCCACTGTGTGGGTTTGATTACAGTGCCTTACACTGGTCTGCCAATCCCATTAGTCACTAATCTGTGACATGCTACTTGCTCCTCTGTGTGTGTGTGTGTGCTCCTGGTTGTGTATGAACGCACATGTTTGATGTGTTTGATATGTCTGTGTGTGTGTGTTTGATATGTCTGTGTGTGTGTGTGTGTGTGTGTGTGTGTGTGTGTGTGTGTCTGTGTGTGTGTGCGTGTGTGTGTGTGTGTGGATGCTCACATGTGTGCACGAGACCCCCGGGCAAAGCCGCTTCCCTTTTGGTTGTGTGGCTTCTTATCAGAGGCCACTTGATACCCTGATCCCCCTCTGAGGGTCTTGTTGAAGCAGCTATCAGCACACAGCATAGCCCACAGGCTACATGAAAGGCCTTTTATCCTGCACTCTGCTCCCTTTTTAATCAACATTCCTCATTCACCTGCCTCTCAGGCCAAATTGCCTCATTTGTATTTGTTTCGTAACAAGCCAGCGAGCCCACAACACGACATTGTTTTTTTGTTTTGATTTGGCTTTTTTTTTTTTTTTTTTTCCCAAATCATCAGCCATTTCATTTCACCTGCAGGTTCTTTCATATTGCTCTGAAAAGTGTCAGAAACAGGATGAGGCCGGCGCGCTCACATGCAGACTTCATCGCCACCTCTCATAAAAAAATTGGCATGAAAAGTGAGAAGCCAAGCAAAGCCAGTGCCTGACATCCATGTTTCTTCTTTTCTTTCTCTATGTCTTTCAGAGAGGGAGCCCTTCATTGCCTGTTCTGTAGCAGCAGACAAGGCAGGCCCTTTTGTTTGTGGAAGTCACAGTGAGAGCGAGGCTGGGGAGCACCTTCCAAAACACTCGCCCACCATAGAACTGCATTACATAGAACTCCACTCGCTAAATAGATCAATCCATTTCTGCTCCCTCCAGACAATTATACACCTTAAGAGAGACACGCAGGACAAGAGTGGCTGTAATGGAAACATGTTTTCTCCCACTTCTTCTTCTCTCCTGCTTTTGATGATAGTGAAAAGAATTAGGTTCATTTGATCATCTCACTGTTAATGTGCTCGAGTGAATATGAATTTGCAGGAATGTCATACATACGTAATACAACCCTCATCGGACACTCAGTGAATCTTAATGACTTTCTTAGTCATTCACACCCCGACATAACCATTCATGTCCAGGAGCTGTTTTTACTGTATAGTTCATATCAGTGAGTGCTAACCATCTCTCACACGTTACAGCGTGTCCCCTCCAACTAGTCCAACATGATTTACTTGCTGCTCAGAGACTCACATGTCCCTTATTAAAGGGAGTTTTTCAAGTAAGATAACACACTGTGACAGGAAGCCCGTCTGTGAGACACTTTCAGAGCAAAAGCAACCTACCAGCAGATGCATCACCGTCTCATTTGTCAAAATCAGGAGGCCACATACAGTTCAACTTCACCCAGAAATCATCTGCTCCACCTCTGTGCTTGACGCCTCTCCTCCTCCTTCAGTCCTGTATAATGTCACCATGAAGACAAACATACGGCCACAGACAAAAACAGTGGAGATAAATAATGAAATACTTCTGAGGAAAGTATGAGGTCATGAGGCAACATGTGCAGCCCAAGCTGCCAACAAAGGCCAGACTGTCATCCCTGTGATATGTCTATACAGATGTAAGGTGGAGGAGTTCATTCCAAGTGCTACTGACTAATTTATATCAGTTTTCTTTGCTTTCTCCATTGTCAATGTCACATTAAATGGATCTTGATGTATTTTGTTGTCTGGAGTCTTGTGTATTTTCGACGCTGCTCTTTAGTGCTGTTTGAAGAGGTTTCTTAGGCGGCATGATTGATTTGTTCTGCACTAAACGAGAAAGGGGGAAAGGGTAGGCAGTGTTTGCACTAAATTCTTTTGCTAAGGCAATTGTCCTTGGCTCCTTTTACTAACTGAAGTCTGAGTAAATTGCAATTTAATGCGGCCAGCAAATTAGAATGCAGACGGCTTAGTTGCCAGCATAGATGGGATAGGCAGGAAATCCTTGAGCAATCCGCTGCTACCTGCTGCACTGTTCATTTGAAGAGACAGAGGACGAAAAAGAACAGAGGACACTTTGAGTCACACGCACACACACACACACACACACACACACACACACACACACACACACACACACACACATGCATGCATGTGGGCTGAAATGACAGCATTTGCATACAACCCCTGTTCTCCCACTAACAAACCTCTGGTGGATTGTGTCTGAGACGGAGAGTGAGCCGTAATGTGTAACCTGTTACTGCTCTTGTTCTGGCGGAGGTCAGTCTCTGCTCCAACATTTTGATAATGTAGTCGCACAGTAGATGTTGGACACATGAGCCCAGAGGATTACTGTGTTTAAGGATCATGGTGGGGGGGGGTGGGGGGGTGGACCAAAGCTGTTCAGAGAGAGACACTGACAAGACCAGAAGGAGAAATCAACGTGTTAAATCTGAGAATTTGAAGCTCTTTAAGACACAAAGAGGAACCACCTAAACAGGCTTAATGTGGCCAGCAAGGGAGGATACATCAGTGCTATTAAGTGTTTCCTTAACATGGGCTTATTTGGCATCTGTCCTGATGACGACCTCAATAGATATCTCTTTAAAAAATTGTCAGTGGGAGTCCCTTTGTTTCCAGAGAGGCTTCCTTTGTTGTGGGACCTTCTAGAATCAGGATCCTAAAACAAGATAAAGCTCTTGCAGAAAGTGTTCAGCACATTATTTTGCAAAGCCTGAGCGATTCTACAATTATATTATTTCAGTGACTGAAAATGTTTAGAAGTTATTACTGGAGCTGCTGTGAAATACAAATGACAATGGACAAACAGGTGACAGATTTTTAAATTCAATTTTCAAGTAAGTGCAGAAGTTCAAAATCTGAAAATTGTAAAATTCCTGGATTCACATGGAGTGCAGCAAGAAATAACACTTGTTCATTGAACAGTGACTTAAATTTACTCTGCTAGGTTTTTGTTATACTAAGCAAAATAAACAGGACTCGAAATATTCATGAAGGAGAAAAGGCAGAGCTGCACATGACACCTGATTCTAAAAAAATGATTTGGAAGTTGATTTTCATTAAAAATTGGTGAATCAGGTTCACCCCGCTCTTTTGCAGGTTTGCAACTCAAAAATGGCCTAAATTGCTAAAACTGAGACTTTTTGCAGTGTATGAAATGATTCAGCCCAATCAAACAGCACCTACAATATAATTTCACAGCATTATGTTTTCAGACATTCTCAGTGTTGTGTAAACCCAACTTATAATTAGTCTCCTGCTCTCTGAAGCCTAATCTGAAAATAACACAGAGTCCAGTAGGTGAGTGCAGGTGCACACAGATCTACCCTCAGAAAACGGTTAATGAAATCTTTTGGCTAACGTGTCCGACACATTGGAGCTGTGAGACTTGAGTCCCAAGCAGCACCCTCCGCAATCAAATCCACACACCTGGCTACCACCTGCCAAGCCTGCTGGAAATGTCATGGCTGTATTTCTTAGTTGAACAGGATTATGGGATTTCTAATTGGCCCCACGGTGTGCAGGGGACTTCAGATTTCTCCACAGCGCAGTCTTAACGCTCTGAAATAACTAGAAAATGTGATGAAAGCCAGGTAAAAGAAATGTTACAGAAAACACGGCTTCGCTGCACAGACAGTCATGAGAGGGCAAGGAACTCGATGGCTTTAACTGTGGCAGACGTCGTGCGCACAGTTTTTATCGAGCTTCAGGTTGAGCAGGATGCTGAAAAGCAGGACATTCAATAGCAGTCTCAAGGTTGCACAATGTACCATTGAAATGTGTCCAGGTCTGCAACTGAGGCTGAATAAGAGTCCCTGAACCAGAGTCACGGAGAGACAGCTCAGACTCCACAGCGGGTGCCCTGATCCCATTTAGTGATGCCAAAGTCATTTTATCGGGTTGGAGGAAAATCCTCTGCCGTGATTGGCTGGCTTGGCATGAAGGTGCAAACTGGGGGGGGTGGAGGGGATGTGGCAAAAACGGTCTGAAATAAAGTCAAAAATATGCCAAAATGTCAGTTTGTGAAGCAGACATACACAGCATGGAAACACACAGGGGCTGGTTTTGTTTTTTTGTACAAAGAGCCTTCCTGATATATCCCAGTATACCTATAAATGCCAAACACACCTCCATTTTCGACGCTGTTTCCACTCGCATAAGCTGTCTGTTTTTAGTAGCAGCAGGAACCAGGAGGTGAGACGGGGCTGTACAAAGCCTCCACAGTTCAAAAGACTCCCCTTGTTTTTGAAACACGCGAACGGAGCAATTCCTCTGGGTCTAATCCTCGCACACTTGTATGCCTTTGTTCTATCTAAGTGTATGTGTGTTTTCTCTCCTCTTCCTCTTCCTCCTCTGTGTTGCAGATTCATCCCAGGACCTAACAGAGAGCTCCCATCGCAGGGCTGCGTGCCAGGCTCTTCCCCTCATCTACCCTTTCTCTTCCACACAACGGACTCAAACTATTACATCCACGGCTGCTGACTGGATTACCTGGGACCACGGAAAGGATATCCACCCAGATAAAACAGCTTTGCTCGTGTGGTGCCAAGGATTTGAAACCAGACTAATCCCCTGTTTGATCAATGAGCCCCATGTTGGTGACTCTCCTCTTCCACACAGCTGTGGCCAGTTTCCCACCTACTCTCTCTCTGTTTCCCCAAAATCTGCCCCCCCCCCCTCAATTCCCTCAAAAACTGCCACAGCTTCGCGGGGGTTATTTACAGGTTGTTAAAACGTGATTTGATAGACATTGGCACCGCCTGAAGGTAAACCGGCTGAGGAGCTTAAGCGGACCTGAACATGGACACGGAAATGAGAGCACGAGGAGGGAAATTACCTCCATATCCTTTGATTTCTGTGAGAGGAAGGCATTTGTATTTGACTGGCTGCCCCACAGCAGGACGACTCTACTGCGGCTACATGGAGGAGGACCAGGTGACAAACCATGGATTGTCAGTGACAGAGCCTGTAACGAGTTAATGAAGAAGCTTTGAGAGGCTTCAGAGTCTGTCGTCATGGTCTCACCTTCATCCTTCACCACGGACATTTGGACTTTTATTGGAGGGCATGCCCGCTGTAAATCCATCAGCACTTGTTTTCTTTGTATGTAAGATAATTTGTGTATATATACATATATAAATACATTACATATAAGACGACGGATCCAAGAAGCTGAAAAATATATTTAAATCTCTATTAGGCGCTCGAGTCACATGGTGGAATATTGATGAGCCAGTGAAGCATCCAGAGGCTGTTGTCCCACTATGGTGTGTATAGGTCTGCTTTGCAGCTGCACTGGAAGACGACAGAGTCTTAAACATAAGTCACTTTCGTCATTCAGCAACGTCATTGGTTAATAAGCCAGAAAAATGTTTGTAGTTTCTGTAAAAGATGAGGAAAACACTGTATAGAACTGCCTCAAAAAAAGAACGCAGCACTAACTAACCCTCAGCTTTCCACTGGGATACAGCAGGGACACAGAGCAGTGAAACTCGTCCCATCATCGGACAGTTAGTCTGCTCGACTGTGTTTCACACCAGAGAGGGATGATTTATTCAAAATGACAGAGAGGAAGTATTAGTCACAGCGGAGAAACATACAGTTATCCCCCAGTAGATTAAAGTACATTACAGGACAGCCTTATGAGAAATAAAAATGGTTTTCTATACTGACGTGCTGCCTCTCCTTCCTTTTCTATTGTAACTGATACTTTGAGAAATGCTCCTCTCATGACAATTTGATATGTTGTAATATGTGGGCGGAAGATCTTGTCAGAATTTCATTTATATGATATGTTAACATTGTGAAGTTTTTGCTTGAGCAAACAAGCAATCAACGACGGCACGAGGCGATGTGAAAATGGCTCACGGGCAGACAAACACACACACACACACACATGCAGGAAACACACAAACGAATCTGTGATGCTTCATTTATACAATTCCCTCGGTGGCAGAGAGGATTTATCAGAACAGCGCATTCAATTCATTCATGCAATTAGAATAAAGATTTCCAATATCGTGCCAGGCAAAATTCCAGATGATTTTCAATATCAACCTCCTCTCTCGGCTGATATGAGATGCCTTTCTTCTCCCAGTGGACGCGCTGGTGTACATTCATCATTTAGGAATTTGGCTACTTTGGTGGAGCCTTGCGCCTCGCTGAGCAGTCACAGAAGGTACGAAACAGACAGACACATCAATCTCCCAGCGGTCCTGCCAGATTCATGCAGGAATATGCAAAGGGAGAGGGAGAGGGAGCGTGTTTTTCCTCCTCAATGAGCCGTTCCCCTCTTTGTTTTCCTCATATCTAATAGGATTCACTGTCCTGCAGTCGTATTGAGCTCGTGCACAAGAAAAAAACGAGTCGAGGACCAAAGTGTCTCTGGTGCTTTGTGCTTGCTGTAAATGAATACGTCTGAGTGTATGTGCACATTTGTCTGTTTTGCCTCTTTGCTTCTGTGAGTATTTTTAGAGAGGGTACCAGGAGTCTGTGAGACAGGCGTCCCGCAACGGCACACTGTGAAGATTATCCTCAAATTCAGTGCTTGTGTAGGAAATCAAGGGATTTCTCCCTCCCTGCTTATGCAAGTTCTAAGTGGATTTTTGCTTAAAAGGTGCTTGGGGATCAGAAATGGAAGAGGTGCTTTTTCTTATTCTCTTTCATGCACTCCTTAGCTCTATCCAGAACTGAAGGAGCCGTGCTGTGGAGGGAGGTCCTGCTCCATTTTAGGCAGAGCAGAAAGGAACACAGCATGAATTGATAACAGGGGCCGGGTCCTCCTCCCTCTCCGCGGTGCTGTGCAATCTCAAAAGAGAGACATCCATCAAGTCCTGCCGACCTCCCACCAAGACACACAGACAGCCATGTCCACATCACGCCGGACGGCTAATCAACGCCTGACAGCAAGGACAACCTTTTTCAAACAGCCAGGACGTGTGCACAAGACGCCAGACAGTGTTGTTTATAAAACTTGCATTAGTAACTTCCAAGGGTATCTCAAGTCAAACGCAAACTTTTGCACGACGGAGCAGTTAAATGCTCGGCTGCTTTTCGGGGCTTTTAGCAGGAGCCTCCACTCCTGTCTGACACCACTTCCTGTCTTTGCACTTCATCACATTCACATTCTTTAATAATATTGCATAGCAACCTGTAATTTGTGGAAAGGGCACACTCCTTACCTGTGGGGGCTTTGCGGTCTATAATTACAGTTATTACGGGCATGAGTCACTGTGAATGTCGCCTTTACAATTAACATCCACTGGAGCCGGACAACTCAGAGCATCTCACAATCATTAATGACACTAAAACTTAAAGTCTCAATGACAGCTGTTCAGCGGCTGCAGGCGTTATTACCTGAGGCCCATTTGATATGAAAGGTAATGAGTCTCATGTTAGAGTCGACTTGAATAATCATTTTCATCAATAGAAAAATTGCATGCCATTATGCGCAGCTGATGATGAAGTTGGGAACAAAAAGTTGAATAGAAAGCAGCCGCACTTCTTCTTAAGTCTCTTAAACTAAACAGCAAACTCTATTTTGCGAAACACACCAGTGCCCTGCTGTAACACCACTGTTTGTAACAAATGAACACACACTCCGATGGGTACATAATACATCACTGTCACAGTCCCATGACACTGCGCCATGCCCGCCAACCACCAATACACTTGTCAGCGAAATGCCTTGCCAGTCTATGATTGTCAGCAGCTGCCATGATGACAATTTATTTATCTGCTGCCTTACCGCTTCCCTCACCTTATTTCCCCTCATGTTTCAAACCTAAAGCACAGCAACTCAGCCCCCGCCAGAGGCACCAATGTCGTCACAGACCGGCCTCCCTGGGAGAGTTTGAGCGTCACGCTTCCCCATTAAACAGAGAGCATTTTTCATAGCAGTGTCTCCACACAGCTGGACAGACATCAACACACAGGCTCTCAATTGTTTGCCGCTTGAGACGGAGTGGCTGAGAGCTGGATTGTGAAAAGAGAGGCAGCAGGTAGAGAGAGGAAGCTAATACATTGTTCTGAGCCTGGGGGGAGTACACAAGCAGGCGGTGTATATTTTTATAAGTCACATAGATTTAGTCTCATTCCACCCTCCAACTTCACATCTCATATCAAATGTATAGAAATACAGAAATGCACAGAAACACTCATTGGGTTTCATTGCTTTTTGTGTGAAGGTGAAGCAGAAGCCTCCATGGTCAGTGTGAACAGCGTCGTTGGATGAGGACACACAGAACATCTTGCAGGCTTAAAAAGCACTTACCTGTGAAATTTTCTATTTCACATGTGAAAACTATAAAGTGCATGTGGGGGTTTTTTCATGTATATAAACTGACCAGAGAATAAAAACCCCAGTGGAATGTAATCCAGTGCAATAAAAATCACCTTTGCGCCCTGGTGTTGCATTGCATTACATCATCATCATTTATTTTTAAAACTTTTCTGCTCACTGGGTGTATTTATTTATCTATTTCTGTATCTATCTATTGTTGTTTCTAATTATGTGAAGAACACAACTGGCTGCATAAGTTTCTTCTTTTAGCAAATTTGCTTCATGCACCAGTAAGTGAAAAAACAGAAATATATATATAACGTTTATAATAACCTAAGAACAGATTGTACTGGTATTTTTGTAGTGGAGGTCAGATGGAAGTTTCATGTTGTCTGTCCAAGTTTGTATGGAGAGTTCACATCAGCAGCTTGGCCTTCAGGCTGCCTGCCAGAGACAAAGCACCGTGCCGTCAGTCCAAACCTGCCCACACACACAGTATGCTGCAGCGAACTTAAAGTTTGGACGATGGAAAGGAAAAATTTGAGCATTTGTGTTGCCTACACACTGAGCGAAAAGTTTCGCCATGTCACAGGGTTCACTCAATATCACTCTCTCTTTCACTCTATGGGAAGTTACCAGTGCTTGTTAACTCATTTTATTCAGAAATGTGAACACGTTTTTAATCATTAGGGCTGTTTAATAACACCTTTAATATGAATCTAAATATAAGCCTTCATATTTAAACAGGTTTTGCCACAGTATGCAGACAGTTCACATGTTATTTGATGTGATTACTTTCACTTTCTCATTTTCTCTCAAAACATCAAGACTGTATGATCTACATGATTCTACAATTTGAAATAAATTTAATGAACTTAAACTCTCACAGCTTCCACACCAGGACCATTAAGATTACATTCATCTTAACCGTTTTTTGTGTTGATTCACGGCTCTGTCTCGTCTACATTATCGCTCCCCAAGGACTTCTCACTAAAAGTCCTTTACATTCTGTTCCCTTTGAAACTGAATCGCTGTCCTTGTAATGAAAATATAACACAAAACTGCAACCATGAAATCATAACCACAGTAATTCATCAAGACCTTTACATTCACAACATTAAATTCACTAAAATCCCACAGAAAAATTGTTAATGCAATATAAAAAAAAAAAGCACTGAGACGATGCAGTTTTAAAACGAAATGATGTGACATTTGGTAAATGGATTTGCAAAAGAATGTATCTTATTTTGCTCTTTCACATCAGACACCACATGAGAGGGTTCATCTATCAACATTGATCATTTATAATGAGAGAATAATTAGCTCTTCAAAGTGCTGTTGGAGCACTCCTTTCATTTTGCTTTGCAAAAAAAAAAACTGGCTCTAGTTTCCACTGAAATTCAAGCGATACATTTAATCTGTAGATGTGAATTTTAGCATTTAAAAGACTACAAGAAGTTTTTAACTGGTTATGAAACAATCTAAATTTAATAATGATGCTTCTATATGATCTACATAAGCAAAGAAGACCATCAGCCAGAAGACTGGCTATTCCAACATACTTATTCTTAATACGATTCCCTGTGAAATCAGAGGAAACTCGTTAGATCAAATATTTATAATGGCTGATGCTAAGGCCGGATTGGCAAAAGGATTGACTGAAGAACAAAAAGCAGCTCATTGGGAGAGCAATAGAGCACATTGGTTGGTCATCAAGATGAAGACAACTGTGGGATCTGAGAGGACAGGTTCTGAATTGACCTTTCTTCTATACAGGTATGTAATGAAGCTCACATGTGTGTGAACTGTAGTAAGAAAAAATCTAATTTGTTACATCATCATCAAATTACAGTTATTAATCTTACATAGCCACAAATAGATACATTACCTTATTATCTCATAATATAAATTCATTAATGGCGTATTAACACACTGATGCAGCCAAGCTAGAAACAGCTCTCAGCAGAGTCTTTAGTCTGGGTTAATGGTAAAGGTGATTGTCTAATGGGTGCAGGATGGAACCGCTTTTCCCAATTCCACCCTCAGCCAATGAGCTGCTTAGTTCCCTCCAATGCAAATGAGAGGCACAAGGGCAAGCAGGGATTGTGAAGGACGCAGTCTTTGGACCGGGAGGAGACAAAGCCACCCTGGAGGGCCAAGCTTGCCTCATTTAAATTCAACACTATCATTTCTCTTAGGCAGGTGAAATCTAAGACCCACGCTTGCACTCCATACAGTTCCAAGAACACGAGCAGGCGTTCCCTGCATAAGCTGCACAGACAGTTATGTGTGGCTTGCAGTAGTTTCCCAAGTCTTGTTGTAGGCTATCAAACTGGAATTTGGCGTGAATTATCATAATGTGCTATCTGGGCCCTGAATGCATGTAAGTCCCAGCAGCCTACGCTGTTCAGTAAATCACCATAACCTAGCAACAAGCATGCAGACACAGAAGCACGCAAAAGGGCAAAACACCTTCCTTCATCTAAGTAGCCGGGATAGCAAACTCTGCTGCTAGAATGGAATGTTAACATGAGCATGGTGCAGAAATCAATTTAGATCTTATTCCCATGACAGCGCCTGGGTATGACCGTCCAGGGCATTTCTATTTTGTATTACCTTCCCCATCTTGTTTTTCCCCAAGCTATCATCCCAAATAGAATGGTGTCTGTGTCTCAAGGCGATGGCCATTGATCCACATTGGAAGAGAGATACTACTGTCTGAGCCATCAGCGCAATGCATTTTATTCGTCACTGATGAGTGCAAATAGACAGACAGCCTGTACCAAAAAAAAAGTCCTGCCGTCACACATGGCAATGGTGTTAAAAATGGCTGCTACACATTGATGCTTTTGTAACCTCCTCCTGTAACCCGAAAAGGAAGAGTCTTGATCTAGGAAATCAAGGCTACAATATTACATTCGTATCTCAATATCTAGGCTTCTGTATAAGATACTGGATTCAGGTTCTGAAGAACGGTACGTTAGGCTACAGGGTTTCTAGGTCCACTGAATTCACTAGGTCATTAAGGAGAGTGGCAGTAGCAGACTCAGTAAGAGCAATAAGACCTTGTGCCCACCCACAAAACACACATACACACCATATTTACGAATAACAGAAAAAAATGTAATTAAACAGATTTGGTTCATTTAGATTTAAAGGCGTACCATTTCACACTGGGTGTACTCAAACCACCATAAGGACCAATTGAAACTGTCCAGAAATGAACATACAAGCCCAAACCAAATTAGATTCTCTGAAATGTTTAATGTATTAAATGTCTATTAATTAATGTATTAATAGTCTCTGTTCCTTTAAAGTTGTAGTTTGTGTTGGGCGCCCAAGACATACTAAGAGCTCAGGAAAAAAAAGTGGAAACAAAATAAATTTCCCTCAGTTAGATTCTGTGTGAAGTGCTTCCTACCACATGAATCAGCATCCCCGTGACAACAGCATCCATAGCAGCAAAGAAGATCTTGATGGCAGTTAGTTCACTGTCTGGACACATGTGTGCAGAACAGTTAACATACAGGTCTCTTTACATTCTATACTGGAGCTCAATAGGTAAAACATACATTAACATATTAAACATAAGTGAACTAAACTGCCTCCACAATTATGTGTGTGTATATATATATATATATATATATATATATGTATGTATACTGGTTCAAAATATTTTAAAGATAACACATCCACATTTGACATTGTTTTTTCACTTTTACAGTGTCTTCTTATCATGTTTTACACAACACAAATCCACACCAAAAAACAAACAAACAAACATGTGAGCTAAGCATGTAACCAAGCTAAGGCGGTGACTGTGGGTGGAGCATGTAGCTTAGCTTGTAGCTAAGCTAGCTAGGCCGTAATTAATCCAACAACATGGGCGGCTAAACAGCTCGGAAATTTCGACCACAATATATCATGTTATTATCTCAATTCACACAAAATATCCTGACTGGTTTTGGCTCTATAACTTCATGGGATAAAATCACATAACCGCAAAGTGTTTCACAACAGATTGTCATGCTAATGAGCAAACACAGACAGCCAACTCACCGGGATATCCACGTTAATTGGAGACAACGCCCAGGCAAAAATCTTTCTCAAGGAGTAACTCGACTTTTTATTCCTCTAGCAACTACACCGGTTCTCCTCAAAACGTTGTCCAGCTCTAAAAATTTTATCATGGACTTATCTTTCTTTCTTACTTTCTACAGGTTTCACTGAACTTTTTATGACACATATGCTTTAGCCACATGCTCTGCCATCATCATGGGAGACTGCTGCTTCTGCGCGCAACCGCTAGGGGCTTCTACGCAACTCGCTGGTGATGCATTCACCGAACACCCGGAAAATTGGAATTCTGTAAACCACTGAAAATAACCTGGGTTACATTTTCTTAAGGACTGCAAATTACAGTGCTTTACATGACTTTTTGCTGCTCACTGTACTGCATGTTCACTGGTATAAAAAGAACCGATTAGAAGCAGCCTACATGAATTATTACGCAACGAACATCTCATAGGCATGGTATTCAGTTTGATGTCAAGTAGGACAGTTTGGAGGATTGCACCATAATTTGCTCTATAAATCTGTATGATCACAGTTTTAACATTTTACATGACAACAATAGAAAATCTGGCTAATACAAATTTGAAGTGGCGCTGATGCCCAAACAAATGGTTTGTACAAGCACACGGATGAATAGGAAATCAATGTGCAAAGAGTGGCCTGGTCATTCTTTGTCCCTCATGACTCTATTAGGGAGAACGAGCTGACAGTCTCTTGTACATCTCAATATTATCTCATACAGTTTAACACCCTCATAAAAGAGAATATCCAGTGTCCCTGTTTCACATCAGACCTGCTCAGAACAGCTTCTTCAAATATACTGTAGTTCTGCAAAGCTGCTGTTTGAGGTTGAAAATTGGTGACTTTGGACAATGTGGCATTATATTTTTATGTATTAGCTTTTCTGTTAGCTGTCACAATGTTAACTTACAGTCATGTCCTACCCTCCCTGGCAGATGGCAGGTAGAATACAAATAGGCCTTTAAATAAATAATAGCTGCAGGTGACATGAAGTTATCATAATGCAAACTGACAAACTCAATAGAGACAAGGTGAGTTATTTTTTCCCATAACGTACATTTGTTCATCAGGTCATGCTCACTTTACCAGCGTGGTGGATAACATGGACGTTACAAATTATTTTTCGTCTGCAAATATTTCACTTAATGGTCTTATTTTTCTACAGTCAACATCAATATTCATTTAATAATGCTACACCAAAGAAGAATGAGAAGCTGAAGCACTTGCTCTTGTGTTCAGTATTGTTTTCAACATCATGCTCCACTTAAAGTAGCAACTTTAAACTACGCTTTACTGAAACCACCTACAACCTATGAAAGCAATGCTGTTTTACATGGAGCATTTTTCTGTATAGCAAAGCTTTAACGTGAAAGATTCAACCAGAGTGAAAGTGTGGTTCCTGACACAGTCCACTGCAGGCTGGTACGGGGATGTCCCCTGTCGCCGCTCTCATTTCATATAACACTGGCACTGCATTTTTCTGAAGTGCTCAGAGCAAAACTATTTAAACTCGCTCCCCAAATGAACAACTTAGTAAATGAATGCCTGGACTGTGTCATCGATTAAACAGCACAGTCTTTCTCCTATGATTCATAGGCAGGGTGTGTGCACTCAGCCACATAATCTCTCTTTTTCATTTCAGCACCTCCAGAATTGCCTCCTAAACACAAATAATGACAGTGGCAGCAAAGCTGTGCGAGCCTATCCACCAGCTCGTGTGAAATGTGTTGATCATTTGGCTGATTCATAATTTTCCGCTACCCGGAAGCACAGTTCTGTGCTGTGGCAATCAGATATTTGTTTTACTGCATGCTAAATAGCAATATATTGATACCAGCCAGGGTACATATCTGAGGCAATTAGATTACACCCTTCAAGGATGCTGCCGTGCACTGAGAAGC
>JBBMOC010000211.1:0-24323 GCA_037975185.1 Centropyge bicolor | reverse complement strand
AAGTCTAACATGGAAGCATCTCCATCAGTGAGAAGAAGTGAGAGAGAGGGTGATTGGTGGAGATGTTTATGTTGTAAACACATGTCTATTACAGCAGGAAACATAATCAATATGAACTTTTATAGAGCAGTGAGCAAACAGTGCGACCTTCCCTGGTGCTTGAGAATGCCACCCAAATTATTTCCCCCCTCCATCTCCCTCTTTTTTTTTCAGCCCCTCTCCTCCTTTCCCCATCTCGCACACCCTCGCCGCGACAATATGTCATGCAATGGATATAATTGCAATAATGCAATTTGGTTTGGAGGCGGATTGAGAGAATAATTGGACTCAACCCCAATGAAGTGACAGGCTAATGATTTAGCATGGCCACTGGCTATTGTGAGAAGCGAGCGCTTTCAACGCTACTGAGCTAATTTCCTCTGATGATGGTCTTAGCGCGTCGTCTTTGTGTCGGCACAGAGGAGCGCATGGCCATGAGGCGGACAGCTCGATGATGTAACCCACCCACCCAATGCCAAACAAACACATGTCTCTTGTCTGGGAGAAGCCACCCACTGTTCTCACTTACTTCATGCACAAAACGGGCCTCATTTGAAGTAAAGATAAAGCAAATCCCGGAGCAAGACGAGGTCCAAAAAAAGGCCTCATCTTTATTCCCTGTCCCCAGACACACGAGCTCTGCAGGAAACCACAGAGACGCCAAGAGGAGGGGGAGCATTAGCATAGCCATCACAGCTAATTGCAAAGTGTTACGGTGAGGCAAGAGCAGGCCTTTAAATTACTGCAGCAATCGCAGCGAGGAAAGTGTGAATATGTCTGACTTTGAAGTGGAAATGACTCCGGTGTCGTACTGTACAATATGTTTGTGATGTATTCTGATAAAAAAATAATAATAATGCTAAAAAAAGAGGAGGCAGTATACAGTGAAAGCACCTGATGGTGCAGCTGCACAAGTTGGTTCAAAGAGAAATTAGCATTTGAATGGAGCGAGTGTCCGTCACTTCCACAACAACAACAACAACAAGGCAGTGACCAGCAGGAGAAATGTCACATCTTCAAACCTTCTCCTGTTAGATAAGACCAGAATGAGACTTCAAGACATTTCCTCCTACTTCTGCAAAGTACAGCTCAAGTGAAACAAGCACAGATAAGCTTGTTTCTCCGTCTGCGGACATGACGTGAATGAGAAGCACGCCGAGCGAACAGTGTGCGCTTGTGTCAGTGTTTGTGTGCATGCATGTGTCTGCAGGTCTGCATAGTGTGTGTGTGTGTGTGTGTGTGTGTGTGTGTGTGTGTGTTGGCAGACGAAGGCTTGAAACCAGGCTGGTGCATTTATTTATATCAGCGTGTTTTATGGGCCCTGCAGCTGGCGAGATGAAAGGGTTACCACAGCATGGATGATGTGTGTGTGTGTGTGTGTGTGTGTGTGTGTGTGTGTGTGTGTGTGTGTGTGTGCATGAGCGGGGATTATTAATGGCTTTCATCCAGGTAAAGTGGGGAAATCTCACACACTTATATAGTTGTTTTCTGACATGTTGTGCCAGAGGCAGACATAATGAAATGTTGTGCTGTGACAGTGTTCCTCTCTCTAATATCATTTCTCCTTCTCTCTATCTCTCTATCATTTCCTATTTGTCTAGTTTGTCCCTCTTCTTCTCCTTCTGTAGTTTGTCCTGCATCTCTCTTCCTATATTCCATCGCCTGCTCCTCTTATTACTCTCTCTCTCTCTCTCCATGCAGCCATCTGCTCTTTTGTCTCTCTCTGGCTGTTGTTGTCATGCACTGGCATGATGGCTTACCCACCAGTTCACACAGAGAAGCTTTACAAAAGGAGAACACAGCCACTGAGGCTGAAAAGGAATTTTAAAAAAAAAACAACCTATACCTGGCGAGCACAGAGTCACCAGGGCTGGGAGAGGTGAGGGCTGAAGGAAAGAGAGAAGCATTAATAAAGGTTAGCACCAGGTAAGCCTCTCTCTCCCCCNCACCGGGGCTGGGAGAGGTGAGGGCTGAAGGAAAGAGAGAAGCATTAATAAAGGTTAGCACCAGGTAAGCCTCTCCCCCCCCCCGCTCGCCCCCCCCTCAGCCAGAATCAATGCTCCAAAATCCCCCAAAGCCAGATCCTCTTACATCCTATCAATTATTCAAGCTGCCTCTTTTGTACAACCACTCCTGTTTACAAGGACTGCCTGGCCAATGGTAAATGTTTGCGTGCCCGCTGAGCCCCCGTCACCTCCTAACCACACACGTTGATTACACAGTGATTTAGCCCCCACACCACTCACATCTGTAGTGACGGGGGCATCTGTCGGGCTGGCACAGAGGCAGCCCTGAGCTCTGAGGGCACGCCGGGCGGAGCAGGCATGAGCGACGCCAGTCAGCGCCCGTGGAGCCGGTCGTCTGGGGCCCAGGTCTGGCTGAGGACACGGCATCTGGCGGGCAGGTCCCGGCAGATGTGCAGCCACGCTCAGGAGGCTCTGAGGATATGTGTATCTGAACGCCTGTACCACGGCAGCAGCATTACAGCTGCTGGACTGAAAATATGAGCCATTTCTCAAAACATGCCTTTAATATATAATGAGACTAAGCAACATCCCTCTGAGTCTGTACAGCTCCTGCATCTCATAGATGTCTCATAGATGTCTCATAAATGTCTCATAGATGTCTCATAGATATCTCATGATGTCTCATAGATGTCTCATAGATGTCTCATAGATGTCTCATAGATATCTCATAGATGTCTCATAGATGTCTCATAGATATCTCATAGATGTCTCATAGATGTCTCATAGATATCTCATAGATATCTCATAGATGTCTCATAGATATCTCATAGATGTCTCATAGATGTCTCATAGATATCTCATAGATGTCTCATAGATATCTCATAGATATCTCATAGATGTCTCATAGATATCTCATAGATATCTCATAGATGTCTCATAGATGTCTCATAGATGTCTCATAGATATCTCATAGATTTCTCATAGATATCTCATAGATGTCTCATAGATATCTCATAGATATCTCATAGATATCTCATGATGTCTCATAGATATCTCATAGATATCTCATAGATGTCTCATAGATGTCTCATAGATGGATTTCCTCATCAGTATTTCTGAATCATGTTTTCATCCATATTCTCATCCATTATTTCCACCTGTTCTTTTGTTTGCAACACATCCCATAACCACAGTGGTGCAGTCCAGGCTGGCTGCCGTTCCTCAGTATAACACAGTCTCTTATTGCAAGTTTCTTTCTTCAGCTTTTCTACGAGACGTGTTCCTAATATCCATTTTCTGATAAATTACTCTCTGCTGTACAGTGCTTGCTATTAGAATTAGACCCCTTTTGTAACTGGAACAAAAACCAATAATTAAATTGATAGCATATAAAAACTACAGCTCGCATGAAAAAAAAAATTCTACCATATCTACAAACACACTCATATCATTTCTCCAGCTTCTTCACAGTAATTTCTGCTGTCTAAAAAAAAAACGCCATCGGCCCTGTCCGCAGCCGAATTAAACTGTAGATGGAAGCTTCATTATATTTTTCGCAGAGACCACAAACCGAGCAGTACTTTTATACTGATATACTACTTAGCCTGAGGTTTTCTGTATGCCAGTTAGTTTGTGGGTTTTTAATGAAACCCAGTGTTATTTAGGAAAATGCACCGTGTGGGCACATTATAAACAGGGTTCTCTACAAGGCCAGCACAACACCAGCTGATAATACAGGACCCCAGTGATTTTTTTTTTTTAGTGAAGTGATGCAAATTCTGAAACAAATTTGTGGTTAATTACATTACTAGAAACCAACTGACAAACAGTGAACCTGGCTCTTTCAGGGCAGTGGCTGGCTTTGCTTTGATCCAACCTCGTCCCTGTCCATTCTCACATCCCATCGCTCCAGCAGCCTCACACACTGTTAAAGGCAGCTCATAGCAAATATCAGGTTGACAATGACAATACATAGGATTTATCCCTGTCAAGATAAATGAGGTCAAACCCATCACAGGTTTGAAGTGGCATTAATTTTTTTTGTAATTTGTAATTATTATTATTAATTATGAAGATGACATGGCACACGTGTTTCACTGTCCAGTCCAGTCGTGGATGACCACACAGCTCTTCATCACAGGAGCATGTTTCAACTTTGCAGAAAGACGAGGGAAAGAAAAACTGAACCACAAACACCAACAGGAGCAGAATCTATCGAGCATGGGGGGGGCAGGAGTTTTCTCAGTTATACAACGAGAACATTGTCGAACTTGTGAGGCCTGTGCTTGTGGTGAGTTTAAAGTTGTATCAGCCGAGCGCAGGAGCAGCGGAACTAATGGTTTCTGTGTTTGATCCTCCCTTGTTCTGTCTCATCACTCTCTCCACACCTCACCTGCCAGGGAAATTTATGAGGACGCTGCTTCTCCACCCAACGCACCAGACAAGCAACATTTCTCCGGCAAACAAACCATTAATTTGGTAAATAAGGAAGGAGTTGCACATTTGGATAATTAATTATGAATAATGCATGCAAACCTAGCTGCTGTTGTCACTGGAATAAACAGTGAAACACTTACTAGTAGGCTATTCCTCTACTTAGCATAAGTGGGGGCTGCTTGTCTGACAGTTAGATTCATATTTATGTGTCATCTTAATGTTGTCAGGGAGCTCACTACGTAGCTGGCAGTAATACAGTGTGACAGTAAAGTAAATGCAGTTTTTTTCAAATGAGAAACAGGCTTTATATAGTTCTGTTCCTATAGCAGATCTGCAGCTGAGTGCCACAGGCCACGCTCCACACCGTGGTCGCTACAGCTAGTTGTCAGCAGTGACAGCAAACAAAGCCTTTCCCCTGCAAGCACTGCAACTCATTACATCGTCATGTGTCTGTGTGTGTGATCTTATAGCACTGCGAAGCAAAATTAAATCTGTCACCTCTGTTGCCACATAATATAATGGAGAGATATTGTGTTTGGAAATGTATACTGCTGCTGTCTGATAGCTGTGTTTACATTATCAGTGTTACTGTCCATTCAGACTTTTTTTTTTTGCATGTCGTAGCATAAAGGCTGACAAAATTGAATTTACACACATATGAATTGCTTGCATTTGCTGTTATTCACACATCCCTTGTGCAAACAGGGCTACAGCACACACACACACACACACATAAAAAACACACAAAGAGTATAGAGATGCTCGTTACAGATGGCTCAATGGTAGCGGTCAGTTGATATGTATGCAGCTCCTGGACCCACACACACACACACACACACACACACACACACACACACACACACACACACACACACACACACACACACACACACGCTGCAGGGCTCCTCTTTATCAGCCATGCTCACATTGGCACCGACACATGCGTTGCCAAGACTGCCAGGCTACGGCCATGCTAATGTAGCCCGCTAGTCTAACAAAGGCTCAGGTCAATGGAGCCTCCAGTGGCTAATTGCTTCAGAGAGATAAGTGAGTTTGACGACGCAGCAAGGAAGGGCTCAGCGAAAGGAAGCGGTGAGGGAGAAGATGTTAATGAATCCCCGTTCACTCCACCGTCAATATCGGCCCGGCGCAGGCCTGTCGCACGATGAATATTAAAGACACTTTGGATTGTTTGGCCTTTTTTTTGCTTGGTTTCATTGAATTTTAATGGGCTGTGTTGTGGTGTTTTTGTCACATATTCTATGCTGGGTAAGAGAGTGGAGCTAATGTCATTAATCCCACACCATCACCTGACAGCTAACCAGCTGTGCTAGCCAATAAACTCACGTGACCGTGTTCCACGAAGCAGAATCCTGAGTGAACGAAGGGGGGCGGCTGAGTGATGATAAAAGCCCTGAATACAATTAGGTGGAGTTTGAATGATGTATTTTTGAGAGCGCGTGTTCGTTCCAGTAATTATATGTCACGGTTGTTAGGCTAAAGATTTGATCTCTTAAAGGAAATATTTTAGCTGGAGTTGATCTGCTCCCACTGAAGTGACAGCGACGAGAGCGGCGAC
The DNA here is from genome assembly GCA_037975185.1 of Centropyge bicolor. NCBI lineage: Eukaryota > Metazoa > Chordata > Actinopteri > Pomacanthidae > Centropyge > Centropyge bicolor. The sequence goes on along the minus strand of JBBMOC010000211.1, from coordinate 18,302 downwards.
TGCCACCGACACGATAACACCGATCAGATCTCCTTCATCAGCTAATCTCCCTCTGACTTATATTAAATCACTGTCAGCTTCAGACAGCAGGACTGCGGAGCCTGGTTCCTCCTCAGTGGAAACGCTCTCTCTGTCACTCGTCTCTCTGCCTCTGACACACTCACTTCATCTGAACAGGAATCCTGAACCCAGATTCTCCAGGATATGGCTGGAGGCTAATACAAATTGGACTTGACAAAAGATGATGCATAAGCCGAGCTGACGGTGTTTCATCCCGTTATTTCTCCCGTTCCAGGTGCCGATCGTGTGACTATCCGACGAGTGTGATGATGGACTATTGCAGACGTTTGGTTTGTCGAGGAAATCGGCCTCTCGGGAGCTCAGCACATAAACAAAGACATATTTAAAACACTCTCCACCCCCCCCTCTCTCTCAGACTGTATAGCTTCACCTCTTCATCTCCCTCTGTTTTTGTCTTTTCGGCAGCTTGTCGCTCTTGTGTGTTTCCACTATCTGCTCTCATTAGCATGTTCTTCTGCAGTCCTGTCCTCCATGCTGTTTGTTTGCCTCAGCGGGCCCTGCCCTCTGGATCCCACATGTTGCTCACCCATGGGGATCAAAGCCCCCAGTCTCCGTGGGACGTTTCAGAGGTTAGTCCCCTGTCGGCTCTCTACAGACACGTCCCCCTCCAGTTAAAAAGATGATTATTTTTTTTACGCTGAATAATGTTTCTGTAAGTACAATTCATGCGGTGAATAAATTTCTGTCATTACTTTTGATGGCAGCTGGTTACAAGGATGTTGGAAGTGGGGCTGAGGATTTTTTAAACTTAGAGTCGGACAGTGTACCTGTGGATCGGCACTGATGCCTGCTAAATTTGCATGAATTCTAACATCTCATTAAAGGTGAATATGCTAATACGAAATCCCTCCAAGATACCTCGAGGCCTCTTAGCGAGTTCAGTCGTCTTCCTTCTCATAAATTGGCGAAGGCGGAGGAGTGTGCGTCGGCTCTGCGGCGGGGCTGGCGAGCCGCCACAGTTCTAAATAGATGTATGGTGCACTTTGCAGATTTTCTTGTTAAATAGCGGTGACCTGAGATGAGCTGTGAATCTGTCCTCGGCAAGGTCTGAGCGAGCGAGGCTGAAAGCGACGGCGGAGCTGCAGCGTCCAACCCCGGCCACCAGGGAGCAGCGCAGCGCAAATTGTCCTCAAATATTGATTCTGCTGCAGAGCGATGTAGGACGGAGGGAGCGAGGCGCCGGGCTCATCTGCAGAACACCGAGCCTCTCGGGGAGAGAGAGAGAGGGGGAGAGAGGGCGAGGGAAGGAAACAGAGCTCTTATGCTTTTGGTTTGATGTTACGCAGCTCCGGAGACTTTCTGCCTCACGTTGGCTGTAATTAAGACATTTTCTTTCTCTGCTGATTCCACTTCTCCCACATCACGTAGGTGTGAGTGGGCGGCTGCTGAAAGTTTAAAAATGAGCGCTGATGTGAATGTAGGTGTATCGGCCTGTGTGCGAATGCTGAATGTCATCGTATCCCCGCTCGAACTGGACCATTGTTGCTGAGACGCTGCTCAAGGAAAGAGGGCATTGTGGTGTGACTGGCCTAACTGCAGTGCTGCACCGTGGGCCTAAAAATATTCCATGTCAGTGGTCCCGAGAGGAGCCCAGTGCGATCCAGGCCTCTCAGTAATGAGAGAGTGGAGCTGCCTGCCACTGCTAGTCCTGCTGTCCCCCGGCTCCCTCCGGCTCAGAGCTCAGCACTGGAGCTGGAGAGGCAGCGGCTCGGCTCCCACAGATTTATCATAGCTCACAAAGCAGCATGTCTGAAAGCAGAGGCTCTCATTCGCCGAGGAGCAGCCCCCAGCGGGCTAACCCCTGGGCACACTGACCCAACACACTCCCACATCAGAGAGGCAGACAGAGAGAGTTTGAGAGAGACGTGCATGTGCGGGAGAAAAAAATGGATCTGGCAAAAAGCGTGTGTGCAAACAGCTGAGAAATAGAGATGGAGTGTGTCGGACAGTGAGTGAAAACTACTTTAACTGTGCAATCTGTCGTATGATATGAAGACAGGGAGTGTGTGCAAGAGAGGGAGCGACAGATTCCAAGTGAGGAGGAGTGTAAGAGGGAGAATGGACGGAGATAATTGAGAGATGTAAGGTGGCTGTTTGGGGCACTCTGCCATTGTAGCCGTAATGATCGAGGCCTGAAGGGAAAAAAAACATGTTTGCAAAGGGTTGAACTGCCATTATCAGCTGCAATTATTTCAGCATATCTCACTGGAGCATTGATGTTGAGAGGGATTTTGGAGGCAAACAAAAACATACCGTGCCTCCTTCTGAGGGTAGTTAAAAAAGGCCTCTCTTCGTACAATCGTCTTCTACAGCGCTTTTAAAGATTAAGAGGCTGAACATTTAGAGGAAGAAAGAAGAAAACATTTGTGAAGTGAAATAACATAAAGACAAGTCGTCCTCCTTGTTTGAACATTTTATGGGCCTCCTTTTAACAGTTAACATAAGAGATGTCACAGACTGAATATAATAGATCAAAGATATATAAGTTTGAAGGCTGAGCTTGGAAATGTTTCTGGGCAAAAATGAGACGGATGAATCACACTTTGCTAGTTCATATTGTACCAAGCTGTATGTAAGCCAGGCTCCGAAGTCTGAGCCATTTTTAACCAATAACTACTCAGGAATAATGGGGCATGATATATATATATATATTTATCTACTTCAAGTGTCAGACATCTTACAAAAAGCTCACCTTCGTTTTCATGTGACATCCACAGCGAAAAGATGGGAGATATCTAGAAAAACAAAACATTCCCAAACGGTTTCAACTAGTGCAAATATCTTACATGAATTTTTAATATGTTGTTATGATCCTACGCTGCAATTCCTAATTAGAACTGCAAAATGACTCAAAAAACAGTCTTCATGGTGGTGACTTGACCCACAAGAGCAATTTGATGCTAATTTGCTATTTGCTAGTTATAAGCTGCTATCGCTATCTCTCTTCTCTCACATCCTCTCCAGCTGTCTCCAGGATAAGCGCTACGTGTCGACAGCAGGTCAGGGCTGCAGCTCTCAGTTCACGTCTCTCACTCATCCACAAATGCTTTCTTGAAATATATACTTTGAAATACTTAATCGGTGAAAGAATTCAGCCGTTTCTTGATCAATCCGCATGTTGTCCATTAGTGGAAAATAAGAGTCCATCTGTGTCCACATGTACCCTGGGCGTCCATGATTGTAGGCCACTGGTCTGAACAACCAGCACTGGAGATGCCTCATGTGTGGCTCCATGTAGACAAGAGTACATGTCTGTGATGAGCACGTTTTATCCCATTGGTTTGTGATGGACGGTCCTTTCCTCGATAATCTCCCCCATCGTACAGTAAATATGTGTGAGTCATCCATCCTCTCCACACGGAGAGCTTCAGGTTTCCTCGCGGCTCGGCGCCTCTCTCGCTATCGTGTGACCTAAGGAAGAAACAACACGGCAGATAAGAGAAGACAATCAGTGTCACACAGACAAGTAATTACATGGAGTGACTGGCTGAACGAGCGCTTCCCTTAGAAAGAGCCAATCAGAGGTCAGAGGAGAATATTCCATGTCGAAGCATTTGTTCTCTATTTCTGGCTCTGTGTGGTTTCACTGGATTGAAAGTGTGTGTTTGCCGTCTGGCTGGCTGACTGATTGCAGGGACCTCCAGTGTCTCAGCTGCTGTTTCTCACATGTCTCCGAGCTGTAATGGTTTGTTTACACTTGGCCAGTGAGTTGAAGGCGTATAATTGCAGATGTATAGGAGCTTGTTTTCCATCAACAAGCCCCGTCCCATGTGCATTTATAATGAACACATATCCTGTTTGAGCCCTTAAATGTTTTCCCACCAAGCCAGACGTATGAAGTGGGACACGTGGAAATATGCATCATATGGAGCGGCGTCTTTGCTCTTCCTTGTTAAGCAGTGTTCCCGCGCCTCGGCCGGCCGATCTATGCGTCTCTCTGCAGCACACCTACGCTGCGTGGGAGTGAAGCAGATGGACAGATACAGATCATCATGGCCAATGAGACACTGAGGTGGAGAAAGGAGGTCATGGGTAGAAAGAGAGCCGAGGATAAAGGAGAGAGACAGAGAGCGAGCGAGAGTGCAGGGCCGTGCGAGCAGTTGCCAGGGAATCGATGTCTCATTGCAGCTATCTTCACTGACATCTGCCACCAAGTATCCAAGTAACTGCTCACCGCTCCCGAAGCACCTCGCAAACGCACAATTAATGTCCACTGATGTAGTCGGCCATTGGCTGCTCGTGGTCTCTCAGCTGATCGGCCTCTCCGACACGGGGGGAGAGACAAAGCGGAGAGAAAGGAGAAGGAGAAGAAGAAGAAGAAGAAGAAGAAGAAGAAGAAGAAGAAGAAGAAGAGATGGTAGCGTACAGCAGAATGAGGATAATTGCACCTATCAGTCCCAGAGTTGGTGTTAGGCCCAGGGTCATTAATTCCACTGCCTGAGACTGAGCCCTGCAGTGCCTCTGTTCCTCAGTCTATCCCACTCACCAATTTAATTATGACTCTTAATTGTAAAGCCTCAGTGGAAGGCCCCAGCCATAATGCATTCTAATGAATGCGACAGATGTTGTGCTGTTATGCCATCTCTCGAGCAATTACTCTTATGGCGCCTGCGCCGCTTCTCTCACAACTGTTTCTTTTTTTTACACCTCACCTGTAAATAAACTGCACCTGCTGCATCCCACGACACACGCGCCGGCACGTACGTACACACACACCCCAGTCGTCAGTCCCGCAAATTAACTTTCACACTTCGACAGCTTACAAAGGGCCATGAAGGACCCTCATTTAAATCAATTTATCTAATCTGAGTAGCATCACTTTACATGGCACCACACAGCGCCTGTGTGTGCTATACAGGATACACAGGTCTGGTCTTTTCTCCATCACTTGTTTTGTCACCCATGCCTGAGGAGATACAGTTACAGCAGATTAACACATATGGCTCACGGGGGGGTGGGGGGGTGTTTGTTGATTAGCTCTGTATTTTCTTTGTAATTTTTTTATTGATGTTTAAAATGAATGCTTACAACACTCGTCCCCAGCCTTTGTTTAAAAGATTAGTTTTAATTTGCTTGGTAAGCACTTCTAAGATTTCCTTTTCAAATACACTCATATACAATATGAAAAACATGAGACACTAATTAAGGCAAGATGTTTCATGGAAGAATCACGGTCAGTTGGAGCTACATCAAATATTAGTGAGCTGGAAGACGCTCAGTGATTCTTCTTTTTATTCTTTCTGGACATCGTGTCTTTCTCTGGGGACTTTTTTCATGTGAACACTGATATGGTTGAAAGCTTCGTGGCTGCCTACAAATTGGAAGTTGTCACATACTCTGTAACAATTGGAGTTGGCTTCATGTGCATGTAGATGGCACCGTGCAAACAAAGACAACAGCACCAGCAACAGATGAAAGGGTGGCGTGTGATTACTGATCAGTGTCACAGACAGATGTCGAGAGAGAGAGAGGCGGGCATGAGAACAGGACCAGAAACACACAAACACACACAGGGATTCTTCTCACCTTGGTGGTTTTGACTTTGTTGCCGGTGCTGCAGGACCAGCCGGTCAGGTCAGGCAGGACCTTACACTCCTCTCCGTCCATGCACGGCTGCATGTGACACCACCACTTCTGCGCTACGATGGAGGCTGGAGCAGCAAGGTACGGAGAAAGAGAAAGATAGCAGGTTGATGAACACTGAATTAATATTAATAAAGAACAGATGTGCAATAATTCAGTAACATACTAATACTGTATAGAATTTACTTGATATCCACAGCCAACATGAACTCTTGTTTCAGAAACAAAGGCAGAGGCTGCAGCATGTCTGTACAATGTGAATGTACGAGCGCTGTCCGTGGTGCTGATCCCAGTGCTGAGACCACAGTCCAACCAGCACCATGAACACAGCAAACCTCCAGTGTCTCTGAGCAGTTGTGTGGTTTTTTTAATCTCTAATATGATTACTGTGATTTTCAAATGTATAGCAGTTACCTATTTTTCATTTTAACCAGATTAATATAATCCCTCAACATGGGATCTTAAAGCCTGGATGGCATGGCTAAGTCTGGCATCTGCAGGGGAAAAAAATTAGACGTAAGAGGGGAAATATGACACAAGAATTCACTGTCAGACACATGTGGTGGAAATAACCAGTCAGATGTGGCTACTGTGAATTTTGTGCAGACGCATAAGTCACTTCCTCTAATTTAAATGGAGCGTCATCATTCAGTCAGCTTCCCTATTGTTTGTGGCACAAACAGCAAAACACACTTTAGACAATGGGCCAATGAGCATCATTCCTACTGCACAATACAGAGCAATGCTATCCATTCAAACAGTTTGACACTCAGGTTTTTGTGTGACTTTTGCAGCTATAAAAGCTTTTCCTGTCACCTCTCTGTCTCTTTTTTTAAGGGCTGAAATCAAATATCCATAATTGTACCTCATTGTTTTAAAAAGGAAGTGATGATTTGCTCTGTGGAAGAAAATGATAAAACACAGCTTGAGAACTGATCCACAGTTAATCCAGTGTCAAAACCCAAAGTTTTCTCAGGTCTTAGAAGCTGACACTCAAATCTTCCAGATCATCTGACCCACTGTCTAGACAGGAGAGAGCCCGGCAGCTGAGAATAACTCAATTCCCTCTCTCCTTACTTATCATCCATCCATGCTTGTGTCTGGAGTGTGGACACAGGAAGGGATAAAAGAGCACACCTCCAACTTCATTACGCTGGTGGACTGATGGTTTGGAGAGAGAAATTTTGATCTCTAGTGACTATTGTTTCCAACAAAGGCAGGAGATGAGGTGGTATTGGCAGGAAAATGGGCTTTCAGCTGCATAATGCAAAAGAACATGGACAAATCCTCTGAAGCATCATGCAGGAAGAAAGCGCGGTGACGGACAGAGAGAGATGGAGGACGAGGCTAAATAAAAGGTGTTCACCGAGAAAACATCTTTTCAGTGTGGAAATGAGCAGCGAGGGAAGAGGCAGAGAGAAAAGGGCGGGGAGGATGTTTGAGGACGGCTATCGCTGAGTCCAACGGAGAGAGGAGCAGATTAAACAAAGGGAGAGAAGAGAAACAGAGAGAAGTGTGAGAAACGAACTGAAGCAGGCTGGAAAACAGGCAGCACAAATGCAACGATGGAGACAGGACGACGTAGAAGGGAGAAGAGGAAAGCCAGCTCCAACTTGCCAAGTCACCACAGGAAAAAAAAAGAAAAAGCCTCAGAGCTATCACGGGGCGTAATGTTGAACACACTGTTATGATGCATGAGCTCAGTGGCAGTAAGCGGTTCTAAAAACCAATGGCTGTGTAATGCTCGTTAATGTGGCCATTATGGTGTCGACGGCGGTGCTTTGCACTGCAAGAGTGTTATTTAGAGCTAATAGGCATGGCCTCTGAGTGCCATTATGGAGTTAGCGTTCCCTGCAGCTTATCTCATGCGAGAGTGGGAGGGCGGGGTCGGCGTGACACACAAGCACCTGCCTGTCAAGTCAGGAAAATTAACAGGAGCCGGGACAAGGCCTGTGATGTCATGGCGGTTCGGATGTTGGACGGCACTCACAGACATGTCTCAACAGGTCAATGGTAAAGAGATTACAGAGGGTGTAGTTCATTGTGAGCTCATCGCCTCTGGGAGCATGAGCGGTGGATGTGCAGACCTCACCCTATAACTGTGACGGCTCTGAGGTCAGCTGCTGTGCCAACAAAAGTCTGTTTCTGAAAGAGTAACCTCTGATTTACATTATGAATGAACAACTATAAGATTTGTTCAAAACCAGGGGAAAGAGAGAAGATATTAGTCCCATTACAGGGAAATATGCAGAAGCCGAGCCAGCCAGGAGTCGAACCTAGAATCTTCTGATCCGTAGTCAGACGCCTTATCCATTGCACCACTGGCCCTACATCAACTGATCCCTCTGTATGGTAAACAACTATCTAGCTTGGCTTTGTCCAAAGGATAACAGAGCCCATCTACCAGCACCTCTAAAACTCACATCTTGTAATCTGTTCAAAAACCAAACTCTATAAACAGGAAGTTGTGGTTTCAAGTCCAACACATAAGCAAAACCTCAGCATGTCATTTTTCACACTATAAGATATAACACATCCATTTAGCTCACAGTCATGAGAGTGTTAGACAGAAAACAGAAGCATATGTCCCAAAATGTGCAGCTATTACATTTATCCATTCACTGCTTGGTCTCATCAACACTGTGCCGTGACTCACATCTTGTTCTTCATTCAGCCGCAGTGGCCGACTCTGAAGAGCAGAGCACACTTGAAAAAGCAGTATTAGCTCAGTTGCAGTTAAAACGTTTGAGCTAATTTGACGTTGACGGTCTAATTTTGTCCACACTAACCTCCCTGTAAATTTTTCATTTGAATTTTCAACGAGCGAATGTGAAAAATGAATCGCTGCCAAGTACTTGAAATAGAAAGGGGCAGATATTCTCCAGGAAAAAAAAAACAGAAAATGTGTTTAACACATGGAGTATCTCTCAGGCTACCTACTTTAATTGCATCAGTCTCATTAAGGGTCTACATTTATATTCACAAAAGGTGCATATGCTAATTAAAAAAGGTTTACAGCTCCGGCATACGTTTCATCATAGTTACTATCAGCTCATTACGATGGAATCTGCACCCAAAATGGCTCCCTTTTAAGTTCTCTCTCAAACTTTGAGCGCCGTCTCGGCTGAGGGCAAACGTCTAGACAGAGCTTTGCTTAAGGTGCAGGTGATTAGGCAACACCAGGGACTGAGGCTCTGTTATTCCCCAGGTTCCTGCCGAGTCTCTGGGGTTCTCCACGCCACCAGGCCGCCTCCAGCTCCGTCTCTGCTCCTGATGATCACAGCACGTCAAGCTAACGTTCACCCGGTACGTGCCACTCATCCCCACGCCGGCTCCAGCTCCTCATCCCAAACATCACACTCCTTCCTTCCTGCACAGCCCCATGAACTGTCATTGTAATGTTGGTGACATCAAGTGGGCAAAGCTGAAACTGCAGGTCCCCCTCGTTCACATGTCGACGCTGAGACTGTGCATGAACACATAACTGACGTACTGCCAAATATACACCTGCAGGCTCTGTGTATGCGAAGCCTTGTTGGTGGCCAATTAGCACTTTGATGATGCACCATGTCTTCTGCCTCTGCACGTATTTTCACACACAACACTCCTCGTGCAACAAAAACAGAACAAACAAACTTCAAACTTGATTCAGTTCTTTAGGTGCAAGAAGAGTCAAATTGGAACAAACACAATAAACAAGTTCACACCTTGATGTCGGTAGACAAAAACATGACATCACTCAGTTATATCTCACACTGTATCAATGATCATATTTCACCTGTAAATACACACACATTTTTTTCATAACACGCTGAGGCAGCTAACGACCGTCCAGCTAAGACACGGAAAACCTAAGTCACAGGATGAATTTGAATGCATCACTAATTATGCAAGTTCAAAGGAGATTCCTTCTCTTCTCACCTTTTCATCTCAAATCGTTCAGATCACATGATTAATAATAACAGATATTAGTCTTTGAATTTTTCTTTCATACCTGCATATCCCATTGTATCATTCAAATGTAGCCTGTTTGATGTGAGCAGGCCAGATCCATATGTGCACTCAGGCGTGTGTCTGTTAGAGTGTTTGTCCATGAATACTTTACAAAGGCTCTGCCAGCAACGCAAACTGCAACAGGGAGTTTACTTTTACTTTGCATCTGCGTGTGTGTGTGTGCGCACACATATAGGCCCTTTGTGTGTTTTATGTGTGCATACGCATGCGGCCCCCACTGTGCAGGAAGTGTCAGGCGTAAAAGCACAATCACAAGCAGTCCCGTGCCCTCGCTCCCAGGTCATTAATATTTAAGGAGAATATGATGTACCTTCACACACACACACACACACACACACACACACACACACACACACAGAAGAAGAAGAAGTTGGGGATGGGCCCAGAGGTATAGATACCCTGAGGCATTGTAACTGTTCCACTCAGTGATCCTGGAGTGCAGGAGCAGTTGGAGAGAGGCATCCATCTCTTTCTACAATGATTTACTAACACACTGTATCTCTGTTGGTGCGACTCACACAGCCACGGCAGCACAGCCAGGTATGCATGACGAGAAAACACAAGTGGAAAGCGTGGCGGGAAAAACAGTCCGAAAGAGCTTATAGAGGGCGAGCAGTCACACACACACACACACACACGCTCACTCGAACGGACCGACAACATGACAAAAGCATGACAATGTGGAGCAGATGTTAGAGTCAAACAACAGCAGGTCGATCTGTGCTCAAACACTAAACTAGATTTCTGTTGCCCAGTAATGAAACACAGTTTGTCTGTGGCTGAGTTCAGCGAATCACACACAGCAAACTAAATCCACTGTTTTCATCAGGTCTCAGTGCTGTCTGTCTGTCTCCACCACCAAACACACTTCAATGACTGTGGAAAGACTTTTTTCTTTTTACTGATACTCACACACATATTAATGCACATTTGGTATAATACTATCAGTCGAGTACTGAAGTACAATTTGTTGGCACTTATAGTTAACCTGAATATTTCCATTATGTGCAGCTTTCTGCTCTACAACATCTCAGTGCTCTAACACTACATTTATCCAGTGGCTACAGTTACTAGTTACTTAAAGGTCCGTTTAATGTGAACTGTTAAAGCAGTGCATGAAGAGGTTCCATTCAGCTCTGTCACCTACACATCATGAAACCTCAGAGTAATCACTCTTTTTTTACCTTTACAATCGACACCCTGGTACGTTTTACACTTTTATTAAAGTACAGTTTTGATTTTGCATTTTATACATTGTTGTATTGATAACGACACTTACATAATGTGTACAACTGTATTGTATGCATGCACAACAGCTGAGCATGGAGGAATAATCCACAGACCTGATGTGAGGACAGATTTCTTATTTGGACATTGCACAGACTTACATCGATTCCCTGAAGGAGCACACAAGCCCCAGCCATAACCAACACGTTCCTAACTAACCCCGGGAGCTAAACCAAGCTTGGCAGAACCCAAATTGAGACAGAAAAACATTTTATTTATCCTGAATGCTACTGCAGTAAAAGCAAACCGTGAACACCGCTGGTTTGTTCTCTCCCAATGTGAAATCTATGAGATGCAGACGCACACGTGGACTCAGTGCATTTCTCCAGGACAGCTTCTGTCTGTCATATATTATTAATTCTACCTCTGGAAACTCTCCATATCATCATACGATTTACAGCATTAACTCTTCATTCACACACTCATTCTAACAGAAAGTGAATCAAAAAGAAGCATGTTTCAACATTAATGAAGAATGAAGTAAAAGAGTATTCTGATAAATGAAGTTCACTTCAGACAGTACTGGAACCTGCTGTCATTTACTCCTCTGTCAGCCACCATCAATAATGTAAATCCATTCACACGGTGGCTTTTCTGCTGAGAAGAGTTTGTCTCTTTCCATCAGAGCTCGAGCCTAAAAGGTGAGAGCAGCGTGTGCGGATTGTGTGTCAGTGCGTGTAAGACAGTGTCGGAGGGGGTGAGATCTTTTGCAAACCCGAGCTCAGAGGTCAAGCGTGACTCATGAGGTAAGTGCTGCTGAGCACTGGATTTGGATGTGAGAGGTGGCGAGACAGGGAGGTGAGATGTGAATGGGAAATTAGAAAAGCTCATGACTGGTGTGATGGAGGGACTGAGCTGTGTTTTTTTTGCAAGAGAGAGAAAGAAGGAAGAAGAATAAAAGTGATTAAGACCAAAAAAAGAATTTATCACTGAATGACTTTCAGCAACACAACAACAACCATCAGTCCATTAGATTCTCATCAGTGTCATTCCTTATTCTTCTCAAACCATAGCAAGTGTTTAAGGAGAAGTGAAGAAACAAAAGCAAAAAACATCAGGGCCATGCCTATTCTGAAAGTTTCACATGATTCCTTATTTATCCCAACTTTCATTATAAAGCCAATCATCTTTGCTATGGTTGCCTGATTTCATCATTATCAAGCAATTGTTCCCATCGAGGAACTCATCAAAGAGGTTAAACAACAAATCTACCTTCTTATTGGGTGAAAACAGGGCTGAAATGAACCATCAGGTATGTTGGAGACAGAGTCATCTGAATGGGAAAAGCACCGTCTACTGGACACATGCAGGAACAGCAGCAGGTGGATGGCCGCTCTGTGGACGGTCGGGATCACTAAACACTGAAGGCCATGGACATGTGGGGTTTACTGGTTTGATTCAAAGGAATAAAATGAGTCAGTGAAAAACTCAGTAGCACGAGAAAGTGTGGCAATTAGGGTGCAAATGAAAAACAAGAATAAATAACAGTCAATAACAATTATAGTAATTAACTCAGATGTGGTGTTTTGGGTCCTGGAGACTCTGGGCTCTTGTTAACAGCACAAAAAAAACTAATTCAATATTGTAAGCTTTGATATTCAATTTCCCTGAATTTCTGAGACTTGCTTATAAACACTTCTCTTGAACTAAAGTAGCCCAGAAATGATGCATCAATTCTTCTCTGGAGTACAACTGACTATACACATAAGTAACATTTATGTACTGTACATGCTCTAAATGTCTTTGTATGTGATTGACTTTTGTCAAACAACATGACATATTAGTTATTACTTTATGGTCATTTCTATCACCTTCATCAATGTTGTCGGAACAGTTTGGAGAAAAACAGAAGGGTTACAGCTAAGGTCAGAAAAAAAAGCAAATTATGCATTATTAATCTTGGTGGGACTTCACACAATGGAAGGAAGTAAAGTCACCGTCAATGAAACACAACAGCTAGATCATTAACCAAATACTCAAATATATATATATCTTAATGTACCAGGCTTCATAAGCTTCATTTACCATACTATATTGAGTTTGTTAACAGGCGTAAAGAAACTAAAGCTAGAACAGTGTGAATCATTTTCTTGGTTTTTTCTCTTCTTGATAACTGTCGTTTGATAAATTTACTGCATTGGGGTGATAATGTGCTGACTCTCTGTTTTCTTAAGACATAAACAAACCAAAAACGAATCTAATCTGATCAAGTCCCAAATCTAAGAAAACTCATGGTTTCATCTTTGCCTGCACATCTCATCACAGTCTGTAGTTGAGCTGGTTTATCAGTGACTGGGCTCTGAGAGAGTGTGGATTGGGTCCCCCCCCCACGGCTGACCTTAACAGTTTGAATAACCCGCACGCTTCGGAGAGTCACTGACTCTGCTCACATATGAGAAAACTATGTATTTTCCTCTGGTAGGGGGCTAATACAGCGTGATTGGATGGGCTTGGCTGACACTGGGTGTGTGTTTGTGATCCCAGCGGAGCGTCTGTGGATGATAGGGGTCAGTGACACTGCTTGTTTCTTGCTGGGCAGGAGCTTGGAGATCGGACAAACGAAGCCTGTGAGCACAAGCAGCAGCTTTCATCTGTCTGTCATGGCTACACTCACACACACAGGGCACACATTAACAGGCAAATACACACTCATGCATGTACAGTATATGCTCACTGAGCATGTGTGAACTCTCCCTTGGATTATTAATTTGCACTTTATTATGAATAACACATTGATCTGATGGTGAAATCTTACCTCTTACCAATGCTTGTTCTTTATTCTTTATTTGAAAATTCCTTCTTCATCACCATCTGTCATACACTCAAGCAGCCCAACTGGATATAAAAAGGAATGCTGTCCCAATCAACACTGGGCCTTTTTACACTGCACTAAATGTTCAGTGTTGAGGCTGAGGCAGTTCTGGCCGACAGCTGTCGTATATCTGCTTCTCCTTTCATACAGCACGGGGGAGTGAGGTGGCTTCCATTACCTGCCTTAGTGGCTTTAACCTGATCTCTTCAGGACGGGATGGACCACACTTTGCTGGACTGGCAGGACAGAGATGAGCAGTTTCACTTTATCTCAAGCATAAAACTGAAAAACACACTTTTCGAAGGCGATTCAAAAAATCTCTCTAATTAACTGTGACTTATTTGTGCGATTATCATAAACAAAGGAGACATTTCTTCTTCGTCTCAATTTCAGATCACGGATATTCTTAGCTCCAAGTGATGAGAAAACATGTTATTGTTTCTTCCTCATGATATTTGTTCATCCGCTGCCTGTCTCTGCCCTCGTGTGTTTCTTTGTTGCACGGCTTTGCTAAGAAGCACAGAAAGGCCAGGTGTCACTGCTCCATCAGCTTTTCATGTTTTCAACCAACTTTAAAAGGTTTAGCTCTGTTTGCACTCGAAGAACAGCGGCGTCCTCCTTTTTTTTTTTTTTTTGGTACCATAAAAAAAAAATCAATTTTCACACAGAATCCAGTCTGGCAGCAATTTAAAATAGTGCGAGCTGTAAATCTTTGCTGCAGTGGATTCATTTATGCAGGTGACTAATATCACAAAATGAGTGTGGTGTAATGATTTGTTTTAGGTGAGATGCTTCATGTAGCAACTTTAATGATGCAAGATGATTAAAAATATTTTTTAGCCTCTTTGACCCTTTCAGATTCAGCAGTGTGTCAATCATTGTAAAAAACACACTGTGCAGCCAAGCACTGCCCAAACCTACAAAACATCATTTTGTATTCCACTCGTGTTTCTGAGGTTTGCTAGAAATGTGGAGGCCTTGCTGCAGAATTGTAAGAAACTGTCTATAGAATGATGCACAGAACATCTCAGATATTTGTGTCTGATTTAGTGGTGCAGCATTTGGGGTTTGAATATTTCCCTGACTCTTTGTGTTGCAGAGCTTCAGTGTGGTGTGTGTTAAAAAAGGTACAGAATAAACAGCATATTTTCATATAGTGCAGAAATGAAACGTTAGTGCTACTAAAGGTTTCAAGAGGTGACCTCAGCTGAGCTTGAAGCCACACTTACAGCAGACTGTAGCTCAGCCAGGATCAGTGTCATGTAGTTGAAAAGGTGTCACACATATAATACAAATTGATATTTATAGCAGAAAGGAACCAGCGTGTTGTCACTGTTCAGAAATGGTCTGATTGTGTGGATACAAATACTTCACCAGGATTAACAAATACGCAAGTCATACACGGAGTGGAGGGGTTTTTACCTTCGACACAGGAGGGTCTGGCTCTGGTGGTGCCGGCGACCTGCCCGGGGAAACAGGAACACTTGACGGTTTGAGAGCGCTCCTCAATCTTATTCTTATTACAGCATCGATGGATGGCCACCACCTCACACGTCCCCTGCTTCACCTGGTAGGAGACTGAGAGAAATCAAAAAAAGGAGGAGGGAAAGTGGGTGTTATTTAGAATTCATGGACTTTTAAGATGGCTTATTGGTGTTTTGATGGTTTCTTGCTGCAAAAAAAAAAAAGAGTTTAAATTCAAATAAATGTGTGCTGCAAATAACAATGAAACATACACAACAGCTTCTCTGAGGATTAAACAAATCTGCTGAATTATTTACTTTTCTATAAACTCTTCCATTTATTCCAGTCTCACACTCTTTGACTCAGAAGTAAACACTCTTTAGTGATACTTTGCCTTTATCCTCAGCCCAGTGCCCTCATTAACTCAGACACACAGGCGGCTCTGTTGTTGTCATCGCGTGCAGGAGAAACAAGAAAACCGGAGCGGGAAATGTTGAAAAAAACTGTAATTTCTTTGGGCTCCTTTCCGACATAATAAAGCACTTGATCTGAGCGAAGAAAAGACATGCACATTTTATGAGGGAGTTGTGTGGCAGAGCAAGCCATGAACAGGATATACTCCTAAACCCTCATGGGTTCTGGCCAGAACTCATCGCTGTTAAGTGTATGTTTGTATATGTGTGGGTTTATACAGTACATCTGTTTGTGTGTGTGTGTGTGTGTGTGTGTGTGTGTGTGTGTGGCAGCACCTGTGCATTTTTATCTCTGAGCTTTTCTGCATTTTGTGCATCTGTGCTCGTGATCCTGCGAGTCATAATTCATATGAGGATAATTGCTTTTTACCTGACACCTCCAACACACAAACAGCGTCTAATCTCCCTTGATTACCTTCACACTTCCCTGGGGATCTGGGTCTGCTTAATTATAACATTGTCTTGACAGTAATGGGACAGAAGGGCACACTTAACTTAAAGTAAATTCTATCACAAAGCTCTCTGCCTGGTGGCAAAATGTGTTTTAGTGTGTGTGTGTGTGTGTGTGTGTGTGTGTGTGTGTGTGTGTGTGTGTGTGTGTGTGTGTGTGTGTGTGTGTGATGCCACTGAAACAAGCTTTTAATCAGAATTATTTCAAATACTTCAAATAATCTCCCCCCTTTGTCACCCTGTTTGTTCCTATGGGAAATATACTTTGCTATACCATCTAGACTTCACATGCTAAAAGATAAATGTTGCTTCACACCAACCAAAAGAACTTGCAGTCTCAATAACACACGATCCAGTGGCAAGTGTGAGGATAATGTGTGAATAGGCTTATGTTGTATGTTCATGTTTAGCAGTGTGTCCTGTATAATGCCGATGCTAATGTCGCATTAAAGCCATGAATGTCTCAGGAGGAAGGTTTTGTTGCCACCTAAAGGAAAGCACGTCTACCACACAATGTTGGGTGAAATGTTTAGTATATCTAATCTTTGCTTATGGCTTCTGAACAGATTCCAGCCGCCTTATCTTCACTCTCAAAGCTTGCTGTGCACTCCTGAGAGTGTCTGGCACCGTTTCCTGAGCACAGCAAACCCTCCTGGCGACATTACTACCTATAAGCCTCTTTACAGCCCTGGAAAAACCTTGGTTATACTGTACCATAAGCCCAGATTTCATTTATGTACGTGACTTTACCCAGACTCCAAAACTTTTCATGCTCAGCTCAATGAGCTTTGCAGGCACACACACACACACACACACACACACACACACACACACACAGAGCAGTAAACACACAAACACAAGTGCACACGGAGCACACACACACACTCTGTAGAGGGTTCCATTTCTGCAGGCCATGGCCCCTCTCATCCTTTCTGATTTAAAGTTTGTTTGTTCTCTTCTCCAGAGAGCCCCATCAATGATCCCAGGCTCTCTGAGGGCGCCCCTCCGCTATCATCCCTCCACTTTCATTTCCCTCACTCCTCTGTCTCGGCTCTCCTGAGGCTGGAGCAGCTGCCAGATTACCCCCACCCCGTGCGCACACACACACACACACACACACACACACACACACACACACACACACACACACACACACACACACACACACACACACACACAGAGCCTATATCTACTGATAAAAACCTAGAACATAATGAAACTGAACTCAATGGGACGAGAGCGATCAACGAAGCTGCAATTATAACATCAATAATCACAATGAAATCACAGGGTAACAATGTTTAAAAAAAATGAAAGTCTAATTCAGACACAATCAAACTGCCTTTGTTTTAATCATACGCGTGCCCTAATCATCATTACTCCGTACTGAGAATGAATCCGGCTGTTAGCGCCGAGAGGAGAGCGGGTGAGACCGGTCAATGGGCCGCTCCCATCTCAGAAATCAGGCAGCTTGTTAGTGAGAAGGAGAGAGAGAGAGAGAGAGGGGGATTCATACAGGAGGAGGGGAAGTGGTGTCACAGGCAGCAGAGAGAACAAAGAGCCGCTCGCCTCCTGTCGGCATAATGAGGTCACAGGGTTCACAGGTCTCCTCTCTTTATTGCCTACATCAGAACCGGGTCGGAGCTGTTTGGGTTTGAAAACTGTAAAGCTTCCAGGATGTTTGCGAGCAGGGATNCAGCTATATCCACACAGTAACAGTGTATCTAATGTCTCAATGTTGCCTTTAAACCATTCTGTTATGGCCATCTCAATGTAATAGAGCCCAGCGCACGCTGAGATGAAAAGCCTTCTCAAGCATGGCTAAATGCTTCTATTCCCGCGGCAGGCAAAGGGGAGGGGGGGTGGCAGGTAGGAGGGTTGGAGGGGGGGTGGCAACAGTAGCTGGGCAGCCAACAAACCAAGCTACCTTGAACTGATGGGTTAGTCAGGCGATTGATGTAGTCTGACAGACACAGGCGAGCAGCAGCATCGTGCAATTTATCAAAAAGCCATGTCTTTCCCCTGTCAATACCTGACAAGCATGTCCTCCGCTACGAGAGACCAGATATCTGGCAAATCTGTGGGAGGGCGGGGAAGTCAATGTGGAGGGGACACACCGTACATCTCAACACAAGTTT
>JBBMOC010000210.1:268145-288622 GCA_037975185.1 Centropyge bicolor | reverse complement strand
AGTGTAATGTGACCACTCACTCTCTCTGCCCACTCGAGGCACGGTGCAGAACGTGGAGGCATAATGTAGAGTAATGTGCACAGTGTGTGTGTGTGTGTGTGTGTGTGTGTGTGCGTGTGTGTGTGTGTGCGATCAGAGCAGCTCTGTGTGACGGAGAGGCCTCACATGTACCAGCAGAGAGTCATAGTATAAATAGAGTTCAGTAGACACCAGAAAGGACCTGGTGTGTGTGTGTGTGTGTGTGTGTGTGTGTGTGTGTGTGTGTGTGTGTGTGTGTGTGACGTCCTGAGTCTTCGCTCGCTGGGGATTCACACGATTCTTTTTGTGTCTCAGAAAAACCAGGTTACCCACTTGCTTGTCACTCGTTACTGGACGGCCTAAACTCCCTCTGCTGCAACTAAAAATACCCGTGCACGCTCTGAGAATGCCCCGCCGGTGGTTTGTACGAAAACGTTGTTGACGTTTCAGAAAACGTTTTTATTCCTGCTGTGACATTATTTCCTGCTCGGGCAGAGTCACGCGCGTTGTCGACGGCGGTGTCTCAGAACAAAGGCGCTCCCGTCTGGAATCCGACGTGACAAACAAACTGTGATGGAATTGACTCGGAGGATACAAAGAATAATTTCATCTGCGAGATAATCTGTGTGTTTGCGGCAGGGCCCGAGCGCGGCGCTTACTTTCCCAATAATTACGGAGCTGAAAATACAGCGAGAGTGACAAGAGCAGAACTGAGAGGAAGCTCAGACGATCTGTTTGTCTTCTGCGAGCTGCAGAGGAGAGGAGAGCGGCTTCGTAAAGAGGAGCAGCTGTTTTGTGTTTACAACCTCGTGGTCGTTGATGTTTTCGTGGAGCTGCCTGTTAGCTCTCAGTGCAGCTCAGGAGGACGGAGGTGTCAGGTTCATCCGTCACTGCAGCGATGCTTAAAGGTGCACTGTGGTAGCTTTGAACACTAGAGGCACTGTGGAGCAGAGCAGATCTCTGTTAGGTTTGT
Organism: Centropyge bicolor; assembly: GCA_037975185.1. NCBI lineage: Eukaryota > Metazoa > Chordata > Actinopteri > Pomacanthidae > Centropyge > Centropyge bicolor. The sequence goes on along the minus strand of JBBMOC010000210.1, from coordinate 287,631 downwards.
ATTTTGTGCTCTTATCTTATGCATATGAGGAGACGTGTTGGTGCATTGACAAACAGGGAGGAAGTGATTGGTTTTGTAAAACTGATATGAGGACAGACCATAGACTGTATAAAATATGGACGTAGTGTCCGTGACGTCACCCATAGGTTTCTGAAGAGCAAAAATGAAGCAAATCGTAGTGCGTAGCCATCTTGGTAGCCTACCTCCGGTTACTCCAAATATGGACAAAGAGGTGGAGCGAAGGCGGAGCTGAGACGGGTTGAATGAACGCTATTGGCTGAAAAAAGCCTCTTTATTCGAAATAATCAAACTAGCTACGGCTAACCAGCTAGGTTAAATGCTAAATATCGTTGCTAGCCGGCTAACCCCACGACGATCTCTTTCCCAAACTCAGTGACTAGAATTAGCCGGGGTGACGCCCTTTAGACCGTCAGTGGCTAGTTGTCAATCAAAGTGGCACCACTTAGATTGACAGCTATGAATTGTGCATAATGATGTATGCTGTATATTTTAAATGAACGCCTTATAAAAAAATTCGCCCCCCCAGAGTTGTCATGAAGTAGAAAAACAGCTTATGAGACTAGAGCCATGTTTTGAACCAGGCTGTAAATATGTTTTTTTCTGTCGTAAAATCGGACATTTTAACATGGGGCTCAAATGTATTTGACTCCCTTCTGCGGCCTGCTCTAGTGGTTATTCGAGGAACTGCAGCTTTTTTGCACTTCCGCATTGGCTTCATTTTTCAGCGGCGGAGGTTGCTGCTTGGTCTAATATTGCTGTTTGACATCATTTCAGAATAAATGAAAGGTCTGTCCTGGGGCCTTTATGAGTTTCTGACCCTTTGACTCAGCTGTTCTATCTGATCTCCTTTTGATAACCAATGTGATAACTACTGTAATTTTTTTTTTTACGAAAACACTTAAATGCTGCTGAATTCAACAGGAAATACTTTGTTGTTGTTTAAAAAAAATCTCTGTGCTGTAACGCAGAGATGTGAAACTGATATAAAAGAAAGCGAATCAGCGTTATTTCCCAGGATGTCGAACTCTTCCTCTAATTAGTCTTGTGCTCTTGAGCTGAAGTACACGATGAATCAGTACCTGGATTTACTACCAGTCACAGTGTTTCATGCCCAAACCCTTTTTGTGTAAGTCTGAAGTGAGCACTCCACAAGTCGTGATACGACTCGGCCGCCTCCCACAGACTGACTAATGCAGCCCAGTGAGTAAGTGAAGGACCTCATGTGATGTGTCCTGATGTCTAATCGTGTGTGTGTGTGTGTGTGTGTGTGTGTGTGTGTTGCCCTTCAGCTCTGGATGGAGACCGAGGAGAGCGACATGCGGAGCTGCCCCCTCTGCCAGCTCATATTCCCCGTGGGTTACCCCGACGACGCCCTCATCAAGCACATCGACTCCCACCTGGAGAACAGCAAGATCTGAGCGAGGCGGCGTCCAGCCCGCACGCCTCTGCGCTCTCCTCCTATAGATGACGGAAGAGACCGGCGGACCCGGCCAAACAGGAAGTCAAAATCACAGGCGGTTCATCTGACGGCGTGAGGCTGTGTGTGGTAATCTATAGGTAGGGATGCAAAACGGGTGCAGGGGCCTGCTCTATTTGAGACGCGGGTCCGTGCTGGATTTGTGAGTCCACATGCAGAGTCCTTCCCCGATCGCCCCTGAACACAGCTCTGCCTGTATAATCACTGGCTCTGGTTGCTGCTGTTTTGTTATGAGTCTTGTCGTGTGGTTTCAGACAGTTTCAGGTGTCGTGTTGTTTTTCGCTTCACAGTGTACTACACTTTGATTTCGTAAGCCAAAGACGAGGTAGGGGGGGGCAGGCTGGAGGGTCCGGGGGCTCTGCATGTCGCCAGGTTTCAGTGGCTCATGGGTAAACGATCAGGGAGATCCGACACGTCTTTTTATTTCACACAGCAGCACTTAGCTTTAAACACTGAACACCTGCTTGGACGTTTCTATCTCACACACTCACACAGTTTATTTTACAGAGGATTCTGTGCAGTACGTGCCAAGGACAGTGATCTGGCTGGAGCCGGCTGGTCGAGATGACAGAAGTCATGTGGGATGGTGACAAGTCATTTTAATGAGGATTAAGTCAGGATGAAATGACTGGTTGTCTGTCGATGCCAGTTCGCTCTCAAACGAGGACGTTGGTCTCAGTTTAGAAGGTAGAAAAACATTCCAGTCTCACATTTCACCTACTGACACATCTGGGGAACACGAATGTGAAAGCATGTTGATGAAGGCGGTTGGTGATGCTGTCCTGCAGGGCGGGGCACTGATGTGGCTTCTCTACGAGTGGAGGGAATATTTTTGACAGAATTTACCTTTATGCTTGCGGCCTGTTCAAAAAAAAAAAATCTAAGTATTAGCACTTTAAGTTAGCATAGCCTCTATCTGTTTTCAGTCCCCGTATATATTTTCCATGTATAATTTACTATTTATATTGTCAACCTGTAAGGCAAAAAAATATGAAGATATATTTTTGCAGATGTTAAGGCACGGCGTGTCTGGCGCTGGTGTCTCTCCCATGTGCTCGCACACTGCTGTATATAGAGGAGTCGAAGAGCAAACTTTTCTGTACAAAGACTTTCAGCCGTCACCTGGGATTCTCAGCGGTCTTCCTCAAGATCTGACCTTGGAAACAGTTTGATGTCACGACTGCCCAGACCACCCAACAAAAAAAACCGACACAAAACACAACTCGCTCAGCTGGCTGCATGAGATCCAGACTCCGGACCTGCTCGGAGGAGACGGCGGCGGCGGCGGCGGCGGCAGGATTTTTAGCTGTACTGTATTTCTAACTCGGAGATCCGATTCCAGAAACGTCGTCTCCAATCAGCAACGTTTTCTCTCTGCAGGGTTTCAGCAATGACAATACTCCTTCTTTTGATACATGGGTTTAGTTTTTATCACAAGCGGAATCTTAACTCGCGGGGGACTTGAACTTCTTTTTTGAGAAAAAAAAAGAGAAAAAAACACAAAGTTACACTGATGTCAGCTAATCTGAGGCTTTCGGTTACATGTGCAGTTTCTAATGTGGGGATGTCCCCGCACAACCACCCATGCATTTAAGCCGGTTTGAAGTCAGTGAGGAGGTGAAATGCGGTAGATTAGAGCACATATGACAGTGATTGTGGCGGCAGGATGATGTAGGACACAGGTTTCAAGTCCTCGCGTCGGCTCACTTCTGCCCACCTGAAGTACTCTTGAGCAACAACCACCGAATGTGGACGAGCTCTGGAGGATTGGTTCCAGGCCGAAGGTTTGAAGAGTCAGGGATTTTTAGACTGAAGGATAACTCCACTTTATAACCACTTAGACCTTATTTTAGTCCATTTGGATGTTGGTTAAATTGGTTATGATAAAACTGTGTTCACCCACTTAGTCGATGAGATTTTTTTCAACTGGCGTTTTGTTCAATTAAAGGTTATTGAAGAGGGAAAATAAAGCTCATTAGCTAAAGGATAAATTCCCACACTTCAGTCACATGTAGTGTCTCATATTTAGTTTTTTCTCTGACACAGTTGGTTTCAAGTGAAACCAGGCTTTATAATTGAACTAAAGAGCAGCTTCTCTATTATCAGAAATTATTATTATAGAGGCAACATATTTAAGGAGTGAGTAACTGAATTGATCCCAAGACGAGATGCAGCAGTATTGATTGATTGATTGATTGATTGATCCCATCAGACTTGCACCAGTTGATAAGAGCTCAGTCAGCCACATTTAATCTGACACAGCCTGTTTGAAGTTAATGTAAGGTTTGATTGAACTGGATCATTACCAGCTCGTCTGTGTTGTGTTGTTTGCATCTATGACTTTATTACTTCATGTAAAGAGTAGCTGTGCGTCATCCTGTGGTCGAACACCTCCACAAACCAGTTCCTGTGAGTAAACTGCTCAGAATTTCACAAGAAAAATGGCAAAGTTCAAAGTAGTGAGAAAAGTAAAGATCTAATTTCCTGCCCTGTTAATGCTGTCCGTGACCTCTGGGTCGGGGTCGGGGTCGCGTGTCTGCTCGTGATTCTTCCTCAGCAGACACGGTTTTTAGCAAAGTCATCACACTCAGATTTTGACAAGACTGGAGCGAGGACTCGAGCCCAAAGGCACGACTCAGACGAGGGAAAGTTCAAATAAAAAATTCTTTAGTGACAAAGTGGCAAATGAGAATCACTCATGAGTTAAACAATGACTGTGGAAAAAGGCGAGGCAAGGTAACAAAAAAAAAAAAAAAAAAACTTGACGATGACTGCTCAAACAAGACAAGACAAACTGGCACAAGACAAAGGGAGACACAGACTATATATACCCACACAGGTAAGGGGGAACAGGTGGAAACAATCAGGGCGGGGCCAACAATCAGACGGGAAACACAAGGGGCAAGCTACCTTAAACAATAGGAGAGTGAGATTTCAAAATAAAACAGGAAGTCACATAGACACAAGACATAACTAAATATAACTGAACATAACTTCCTGGACATGACAGATTTATAAGATAAGAAGATAAGTTTTTCCTGTGGTGACTGCAGTTTTATTGTCAGGTCAAATAAAGTGGAATTATCCTTTAAGGCATCCTGAGGTGTACAATAAGGCAGCACGCAGATACTTGACCATTAAATCGAAGAGGGCTTTAACGACTCCCAATTATTCTATACTGTATGTATGTTCCTATATCACTCTGTGTAAAAATATTTAAAGTTGTGTACAGGCAGGTATTTTGCAAGTGTGTAAGGCTAATGCAACATGTACTCTATTACTCAACAACTTCAAATTGGAGTGTCTGTAAATCAGTATATATAATCCTAGCCACCACCACAGAACTATACACCAGTTATATACAAGTACTACCCGACACCTTTCCTCTCTTACTCACTGCGTAGTGGTGCGTCCTCTAGTCAACTAATATCCAACCACCAAGAAAAGTCCATCAGTTCTACGCTGTGGGATGTGTAAGAGTGAGCACTTTCAAGCTCTGTCACATGTGACATCAAACGACCGGGACTGAGTCTCCAGTCGCACACAGTCACTGTACAACCACAAGTTCACTAAAGAATCAAAAATGAATGTTGTCGTGAAGGTTTCAGTCTTTATAAAGAAAGTCTCCGATGCATATTTTTCTAGTCGGGTTGTTCTTGCAGCAAAGACAGGAAGAAGCACAATGATCCGAACGTGCAAAGTCTTCACTGATGATGGTGAAATGTTGCATCATAAACGACTCAGTCAGCTTCAGAAAATTGAAAATCACAAGAGCTTCAACTGCATTTACAAACTTTATGTTACAACTAATATCAAAGTGCAGCTTTTTTTGTGTAAATGCAAACAGTACTTTCTCCCCCCCCCCTCAATCAGAGAACCGGCTCTGGCTCATTAAAGCATTTCCTGTTTTTTTGAAAAGCGGAGGACGGGGTTGGCAGGTTCTTCTTCACGTCGCTGTGTGGAAGGATGGCGTGTTGTGGTTAATGGTGCTGGGATGTTGTTAGCAACCACAGCCCTGTTGGCCGGCTGCAGCGATGCAGACGCCCGTATGAGCTCACACACATGTTTGTCCTGCAGCACATCCTCACACACACACACACACAGAGAAGCTGGGCTGAGGTCCGTTCAGAGGTCTCGTTCAGGGTCAAGATTTTGTCCTTCAGAATCTGACACCATCTCATCTGTTGTTGCTCTTTTTCGTGTCCGAACTGCAAACTGACTCCCTGGTTCACTCAGGAGGTGAAAAGATACATCACATCTGTCAGCCTTAGATTATAACGAAATCTTTCTTTATGATGAAATTTCCCTCAGATGAACTCAGGAGACAAACGGCTAGGTCCAACAAAGAGTCTGATTTTTCATTTCTTGTGAGGCTCCGCTCCTCCTGTAAGTAACCACGTGAGTCAGGTTGTTCTCCTGAGTAACATGAAGCGCACACGGAGACCTCAGCACTAATGAACTCTCCACAACACTAATGAGAAGTAATGGCCACTCTGCAGCACCGCTGGCGTTCAAGGACTGCACCAGGAGGAAAAGAAAGCAGCAGCAGAGGTTTCTGAAGAGTCACTTTTTCTTTCTCTCTCTGTCTGTAAATATTCCTATAAATAAACTGGAACTTGCACTGAAGCCACGAACGAGCCGGCCTCTTCTTTATGCACACGCGGTGATGTCATTTTGCTCTGGGCTGCTTCTTTACATCCTCTCTCTTTGCTGATGTTGGTTTTAGAGCCGGTGACGCACGCGGAGCTCAGAATCGTTTCAGGAGTTTGTGTGAAGAGGATTTCAAAACAGAACAGATGTGGGTGAAAATCTGGCAGGTTGTCTTCGATTTACATGCTTTAAAGACATTTTTAGACGCATAAATATTGTGTAGATTTACCCCAAGTACAAAAAACAACAAATAAACGCCGATGTAAGATGGTAAAGAAAGTTTGGCTTGGTGCAGTGAGGAATTAGCTTAGTTTAAAAAATCTTATTAAGAGCTTCAGATTCACACAGCAAACTCCTGTCTGGAGTGAAATTCAAGCCTGGAATGTATTCATAAATCTCAGTTTTAGAATGACATGTTGATATTATGTTATGAACAAACATCATTCAGCGCTTGACAGATGCGATTTCTGCAAAACTGCTCAGCAGCAGAGAGGTGGGCTTTTCAATTAGCTTTGACAACAGGACACAATATGCACACACACACACACACACACACAGAGGTTGTGATGGACGTGTGTGTGTGTGTGTGTGTGTGTGTGTGTGTGTGTCTTGTGGCGGCTGAGCAGCAGTAATCATGTTGTTAGTTTCAGTCAGTCGAGCCGGAGCTGCTGCTGAGAGAAGGCGAGCTCGCTGTGAAAACATCCACATCAGCCGGCCACACCGCTCAGGTGCCGCCGCCATGATACACCCCGACTATCTCATCAATGGTCCAGAAACAGACTCGAACAGATAGTCGTTAACAGCTAACATTCGAAGGTCATCGATCAGAAATAAGCTGCATCAGTAAAATGTGTTCATTTGATTGTCAGCTCATATTAAAGTGCTAAACTTTAGTTTGTCTTTGCAGCTACTTATTTATTAATTAAAATCTGATTTAGATCTTCAAAGCACAGATGATGATTCAATCCAGCCTGATGTGCATTCACTGTATAAAAGTTCATATTTCACACCACGGATTGATCAGAGAAATGAAGCTATTTTTACCACCTCATGGCCTGTTGAACCTGGTTTAGACGAAAAGTCCCACGACTATCAATGACTTACTGTAATTAATAACTGAAACCTGATGCCTTTGATAAATGAAACTTTGTCAGTTCCTTCATTCAAATGTGTTCATGAGGTAAAAACCCCGACATGTTTTTATTAGTCATTATAACATATTGTCACTGTTACACATTAATAAGGATTTATTAACCACTGATGTGTGTTTTATACAGAGGTACAAACATGTTCTGACAGACGCATTATTTCAGTAACGATGAACCAATTTACTGAAAGTTCAATTTACCAACATTTTCAAAATATTGAACTTGACGAACTTAAAAAAAAAAGAAAATCCCCCGACCCGTTTTGTGTGAAGTCGAGGTCGTTTTGTTTACCTCAAATCATGGCCTCCCTCCCTCCGTCTTACCAAGCTCCTTTCCTACATCTTCACCTCTGTGCTGCTAACCTCAATACAAAGACTACCCCAGGAAAAAGAAGAATGCACCCACCCATCCGGGGCCACAAAACCACAAGCCTGGTAGACTAGAAGCTGCATGACAAGGCTGCTAACAGAGAAAAACCACAGCACTCAGTCAATAAGTGATGAAAAGCAGCTTTCTGCTCACCGATCAAAAACAACAACCCCTCTGTACACACACACACACACACACACACACGGCTCAGATACTGTACACACACACCAGCATCGCACACACACACACAATACACAATTCTTAGAAGTCACAGGTTTTTTGTCATTTCTGCTTCCTGTCACAGTTCTTCAACCTCGCTCCCTGTTACAGTTCCAATAATCCTCCGGTCGCTTCTCGGCTCCTGGCACCGAGGTCAGCGAGGAGTTCAATATCTGCACGTTCAAGATCGCATGTGCGTTATCAATGATGACCTCACATGAATATAACAACATGCCAGAGTGTTATCAGCTTAAAAAACAATTTATAGAATAAAGTGTTCTGAGCTGTTGTTTTGCTTTCTGTTCAGATTCTTATATGAGTGCTTTTATTCATTTACAGGAATGACTCAGCTGGTAGTGACTCAATAAATGTCTCAGTGTGTTTACTATTTATTTGTACGTGAGACAAAAACCCAAATGCAGGTAACACAGGTGAGTTCAGTCTGTGTTGTGTGTACATATGTTGACCCCTCCTATTGTTAATAAGTTGACACTGGACCCTGACACAGGTCACATCAGCAGCTCTGAATGATAGAAAACAAACCAATCTGAAAAACCTGAATAACTAAATTTCTCCCTGCATTAATGTGAATTGAACAGAAAGTAGCATCATCATCAACATATGTTTTTTTCTCTGATAACTGAAAAGATTAAAGCAACCAGGAGTGTGTTCATTTTGGGGCTGGGGGTTAATGTGAGTCATGAAGGAGTTAAACACGCTGAGGACGTTTCCTTCTGCTTCTGTTTCTGTATTTTTGATCTTAGTCCAAACCCGACTGGAGGCCTCAGTCAAAACACTTTAATCTGACACTTAATCCAAGTCTGCATGTATTTTAGTGACAACTGCACAGTGAATTGTTTTATATGTTGTCAGGGAAACTGTAGATATTTTGAAATATCTATAGTCAGCTTTTTGATTTGGACAGAAAGTAAAAATTATCCTTTTTTTTCTCTTCTCGGACTCAAAGCAACAACGTATCACCAGTTCAGCAGCTGCGCGAGAATTTGCAGATGAAGAAAAACATTTTCCATCCCATGTTTGGTTTCCATGTGGGAAGTGTTGCAGCAGCCCACTAGATGGCCACATAAACCACGTAAACCACAGACCTTTGCTCTGCTTCGCTTCACACCGCAGACGCCTGGCCAGCTCACACTCACACACTGGTTGTATATGTCTAATAGCAGGACTCCGTGTGTTTGTGCTGCTCAAAGACAGGAGTCCAATACATTCATATATATAAGTGATAACAGAGGTTTAATAGAAGAAAACTGCCTGAATTTCCACTAAAATCTGACAAAGATGTGATTAAACATACATTTAAAAAAACATCCATCTTCACTTTCCAAAAGACGACATCTCTGTCCAAATGTCACTTTACTTTGAAAATATGTCCTCACTTTAGAAAAGACGTCTTCACCGTCCAAAAAAGTCCTCAGTTTTCAAAAAGTGTCCTGACTTCTAAAACCATCCTTACTTAGAAATAACGTAGATTCCACTTCCTGTTGCATCACGTTAAGCTGGTTGCTCTAAATTTACTAAAGTTGCTGTCTGTTCACACTAAACCGCCATTTTTTCCACAGGTAAAAACAATGTTCTAGTGTGTACAGACAGACAGACAGAGTACTTTATTAATCCCTTTGGGATCTCCATCGTTTCTCCTATATTGCACTGTTTAGAATAAAAAATATAAAGTAGAATATAAAAAGTAGAATAAATAAAAAAATCTAAGAATAGACACAATAAATTAGGCAGTAGAGATAACAGAAGTTTGAATGTGTATACCTGAGTGTGTACAAGGTGCAATAGCAGCAGTGGTAATGCTAAGAAAAACGTTAAAATAAGATAAAAAACAGGTAAAAACAAAAACAGTGCTGAGGAGCGACTGGAGTAGCTGCCGTCACCTACAGCGCCATCTTGAAAAGTTGCAAGAAAAATCTGTGAATGAAAACTTTTGAATTTGCATGTTGTTGTTCAGCTTCGTTCCTGTTGAAACACGTCACTGTGGCTGGAGATGAGGTTTGTGAATATGACCTGGAAACACTCCCAGCGTGTCACATGCATGTGCACACAGACCCTCAGTGCAGCAGCAGCAGCAGCAGCAGCAGCACTACTACCGTAGTATTGATGGTTGCGTGACATTTTCCTCCCAGTGACTGAGCCCTGTGCAGTGATACAGCTGATCAGACACAGATTCACCACCTGCTGTTCTAGTAGGAGTCAGTGCTGCTGCCCCACATGCCTCACTGACAACATGTTCATTATGTCAGCTGGCAGAGGGCCCGGCCACAGATCGAAGCCTCTGAGAGCGCCAACACGCAACAAGCACACAGGTGACACACAAACACATATTCATGCAAGGACGAAGACTCAACACACACACACACACACATATACATCCTAACACACACACATACATTCAGTGGCATCGACACACGTCATGTGAACGGGTGGAGCCCAGCCGGCGTCGGCGTGCAGCGGTGAACTGCGTTTGAACCGGCGACCTCTGTAACTCACCCATATTGATGGCAGGCAGAGCACTCGCTCACTGCACAGCGCTTCAGCAAGCATCGCGTGGCCCCGGGGAGCAGAGGCGTCAATGGGGGGAGGGGGAGGGGGAGAGGGGTGGAGGGATGGATGGATCAGCAGAGTGGTTGAAAAATATTGCCAGTCGAGTTTATGTGTGGAGGTGTGGTGGAAAACAAAGAGACAGTGAGAGACATGAACTTGACCAGTTCACAGTAGGTTGTAAAGATGAAACACAGATGTTTGTGCTTCACTGTTTGACTCTTGCTCCTCAGGGAAGAAGACGAGAGTCAGGTGAAGCTTCAACATGTGAGTGACGAGAAGCAAATATGCAAACAGTCACTGGATTGAATCCAGTTTTCAGACATTAACTGGTGGTTCCTTCTGTCTCATAATGAACTGTGAGCATGTTGCTGTCTGTGGCCAAAAGTATGTGGACACCTGAACGTTACACCCACATGTGACTGTGAGCATCTCAAACCAAATCCATGGGCTTTAATGAGCTGCTTCAACAGCCTCCAAACACTTCACATTCAAAGCCAACTTTGGTGTTTGCTTTAGGTCATAAGTTTTTGCTGCCAATCAGACCTTCACCATATTTATATAACTGCAATTTTTCCCAAATCTTCAATCATGCAGCAGCTACTAAGTTCAGATATTAAAGTGAGAATTATAAAACTATTAGATGCAAAAAATAAAGTTGCCATTGAACAGGATTCACAGAATGAAAGTTGTTGTCTGGCTCACAGTTTAATCCAGTTCCATCCCAGAACTGTTGGATGGGGATGAGGTCAGACGTCTGTGCAGGTTGGTTAAATTCTTCCACAGCAAACTGGGAAAACTATTTCTTGGAAGCTCACCATATAAAACAGTGGTTCCCAACCTTGTGGTAGTGACCTGTCATAAATCCACAGGGAGACAAGATGATGAAAAGAGATATGGAAGACAAACAATGACAGACAAAATTCCTCTAGTTTGTTGCATTTCCTTGTGAAGGACTGGACGCTCACAGCTTCAGATGCAGACGAGGCTGTCCACATACTTTTGGCAAAATCCAACTTTTTTCCCGTGACCCCTCCTGCACTAACATCAGGGGTGACACAGAGGTGAAGCGCCGTCTCCATGAATCATTCATTTCATTTTCATGTATAATTGTCTAATTTTGCATTAAGCGTCGCGCTGTAAAGCCGAAGACATCCTCCAGGATCCTGTATGAAAAATTTAGCCTCACGCAGAATCTGAATGGAGCGCAAACATCCATATTAGCATGTTCTTATCCACAACACGTCATCCATTATGGATGGTAGGAGGTAACAGCAGTCGGTATTAGGACGGAGCTTTTCTGAGAGGTGCCGGGTTTGACTGTCAGCGCGGCCCCCTACTTTAATATTTGATCAAGAACAGGCAGCCGCTGACGTATCACAAGGCTCCACACACAGAATCCATCCAGATGAAATGGCTCTCAGACGCCCGACACACAGCAGCAGTGAGTTCGTCTTTGCCCCACTGACATGGAAGAAATGACCTTTCTGAAGGCAGCCGGGGTTCGTGGCCGACCGGCTGAGACCACGCCGGCTGAGAGGGGGTGTTTTCAGAGGAACAGGAAAATAATGGTAAACAGGATTTCAGGGTGGAAACTACAAAATCATCAGGTATTAATTCAAAGTATGATCAATGACCACAGACTCCACTCTTCTGGTTTCAGGCTTCCTCGTTCAGCCACAAGAGGATTTCAACCAAGGCCTTAATGAGCTGAGGTGAAAAGGATTTTTTTCATATAATTTAATATAAGATAGAGCTGAAGATTTGGATTCTATCAGTCTCAATATTGATGAACTGTCACAGCAGGATTCACAGATGTATCTCAGGATTTTTATAGAAATGACTCTGTCCACAGAAATGTTTTTCAATGCACACAAACAATAGTTATTGTTTGTAAATGTAAAACAAATCCACACAAATTCAGGTTCAGAAATGATGCACATATTAATATTTCTTATTTTAAATAAATAGTAAAAAAAAAAAAATCTATATCTAGAAATATATAATATACTTAAAAGTATTTGTAGCTTCCATCAAAAAATGAATTGTTTGTCTGTAGCCAATCAGACGGCTTCATTTGAGCGTAGATTTGAGGGCTTCATTTAATGTGATGATGTAGTTTTACATCTGCACAGTCTGAGTCAGATTTAAAACATAAATATTTGTGGATTTGTTTCACATGTATATATAACAACAATTTGTATACATTGGAAAATTTCTACATGGAGAGAATCTTTCAAAGCTTCCAAATCATAATAATGATATTTTGATTGATTCTACATCAAATGTGTTTTCAATACTGTTGTACAATTTGAATGAGTTATGTCAAAATGCTCCTTTTCCATTTTTCACTCTCATCAATGTTTATTAATCACAGAAACTCCTAGATCAATATGGAAATTTCTCTGGAGCAGTAAACTGGACTCCGATCACTTCCTCTGCTTCTCAAACCCACTCGATACCAACACTTTCAAATTGTCTTTGAGCCAAACAAATGGAGGCAGGTGCTTGAGAATCTGCCAAATCAACCATATGGCCCCTGAGGTGGAAGTAACAGGAGCGAGTGCACAGAAGCTCTCCAATCCGTTCACCGGCCAAACGTCCAGCTCAGCGGACGCCGTCCAGGCTGCGGCTTCTGGGAACAGATGTGACAAAGGTGTTGTAGCCCGGAGCAGCCCGCTTGACCTCGGCCGCTTTGGGTGAGAACGCCGACGTCTTCCACGAGAAAAGTGTTGATCCTGTTTCAACACTTGTAGCTTTATTGTCAGTTACAATATGGAGCTGAGCATCACTGCGGCGAGGAGCGAGGCCGCACCGCTCTCCGCTCCGCGACGGGAGGGAGATATGTCTGTCTGCGCGGCGGCTGGTGATTGGTGGGCATATTGCTCGACTCGGGGAGTTTTCATCATTAGCCTGCACTGCATGGCAAACGGGCGGCGTGGCCCCTTTTTTCCCCCTTGCAGGCGGCAGTATCACAGCTCTGATCTGTCACCCTTCGCTTGCCTTAATGTGTGAAAGCAAGACGTGTTGCGCCTATTAGCACTTCTTGGCAAGGCTGGCATGCTGATCCCTCATCCCCGGGGAGCCCGGCAATATGGTGCCGCATGGTGACCGCCCGCCAGCCCCGGCTCCCGCTGTCACAACACATCACACATCCCCAACAACCACCGCCGCCGCCGCCTCTTCCGCCACACCTCCATCACTGGGGCTGGATGAGTGACAGCGGCGCCCAGCAGCCGGAGCCGGGGGTCCTGTGGGTGGAATCAAAACAAAAAGTTTGACAGGGAGGGGGGGGGGCAGCTCGCTGTTTCTTCAATTACCGAGAACATAGGAGTCGTGTTTGGTTGAATGGAGAGAGTGCGGCTCAAATGAAGTTGGAGACTGCAGCTGAGATCACACCTACCAGATACGTCTCCGTGTATGGATCCATCAACGCCTCGCCTTACTTCTGAGACTCTGGTGCACACACCCAAAACCAGTTTACCAGCTGGTTTCAAGACCCCCACCACTGAGCTCACAGCTCACATTTTAAAGTCTGGTGAAGATGGTGTGCAACCATGCATTATCTCATACCAGCTATCCTCTGCAGAGTCAGGCAGGGCCGGAGCCGATCCCAGCTGACGTCAGGTGAGGAGAGGACTGGACGGTGGTCAGGTGAGTCACAAACTAACCTGCGTGTCTTTGGAAGGTGGGAGAGAACATGCAAACTCAAAGACAGGGTTCAAACCCAGAACCTTGTCACTGTGAGTCCACTCCTGCTTGAAATATATATATTGTCTTTATTAGCTGACAGGAGATTGGGGGGGGGTCAGGCTCAGGTCAAGAACCAGCAGGATGCCACACTTCCATTTTCAGCAGTCAGTATATTTTTGTGTGTAATGTGATTGGTTGGATTTGGCTCAGGCTAAAGTCTGAACTTATCAGCTGTGTTGTTTATTGTGACACATATATACCAGCTCCTCTGATCTGACCTCATCTGTCTTCTCTTACAGGAACGAGCAGCCTGAACCTTGACCTACAAGAGTTGGCAGAGCATCAGACTAATGAACCACGAAAAAGGATAAACCTCCCTTTTTGCATTATTAGTATCCAACCACAGACAGACGCCCCCTCACATCAGCCTCCTGAAGATGAAACCATTCATAACCAGACACCTGCAGAGGTGGACACCCACAGCACAGTGAACCGAGAGGCCTGTTTGTGGGACGGTGGAAAAACTGTATATTTGGAGACCTGAACATAGCAACTGCATGTAAACACAAAAATGGTCAAATCGATGACACAGGAAACAGGAGACAGGATATTAATGAAGTGTAATAGTTTCCCTTCTGTATTCATGAAAACCTGCTGCTTACACAGAAGCTGACTGTGCTGTCTGGATGGTGATGAGTGGTCTCTGCCTCTCAGTGGGTAAAATATATTGTCATGTCTGTGAGTCATGAGGCTTCCACTGAGTGAGTATCGCAGACCACCAACACAAACAAATCAGCCAGGATGGGATCCACCCACAGTGTCTGCGTTTTTGTGGTGACTAGAAACACTGACGGTAAAAGGAAACGAGCCGACATTTAATTCTGACCACAGGTAGATAGAAACTCTCTAATTTTGTCTGTTTCAGCTGGAATAACCCGACATGTCCATTTGTCAATTTGTGTTATACAGTATAAAACATTATGAATGCAGATATCATTCAGATACAACATGCAAAGTTTTTCCAATGTCACTTTTGTTTATTTCACATTTTTTACCTCCTCGGTTTGTCTGTTTGTTTGTTTGTTTGTTTGTTCGTCTGTTTGTTTGTTTGTCTGTCTGTTTGTCTGTTTGTTTGTCTGTCTGTCTGTCTGTTTGTTTGTCTGTTTGTTTGTCTGTCTGTCTGTCTGTCTGTTTGTTTGTTTGTTTGTCTGTTTGTTTGTTTGTCTGTTTGTTTGTCTGTTTGTTTGTTTGTTTGTCTGTCTGTCTGTTTGTTTGTCTGTTTGTCTGTTTGTTTGTTTGTCTGTTTGTTTGTTTGTCTGTCTGTCTGTCTGTTTGTTTGTTTGTTTGTCTGTCTGTCTGTTTGTTTGTTTGTTTGTCTCTCTGTTTGTCTGTTTGTCTGTTTGTTTGTGTGTTTGTTTGTCTGTTTGTTTGTTTGTTTGTCTGTCTGTTTGTTTGTTTGTCTGTTTGTCTGTCTGTCTGTTTGTTTGTTTGTTTGCCTGTTTGTCTGTTTGTTTGTTTGCAACATAACTCAAAAAGTTATAGACAGATTTTGATGAAATTTTCAGAAAATGCCCTTTCTGGGACAAGGAACAAATGATTACATTTTGAAGTTGATCCGGAAATGTGGATTTTCAGGTATAACTATTAAACTAAAAATGATATAGATGTGATTCCAATTGCTAAGGGTTATTTTTATGGATCCATTGAAATAGATAAATCAAAGGTAGGACTAATATTCTGGGGTGTAAGTCACAATAAGCTGGGGGAACTGTGCTGCTTGGCGGAGGTCTGCGCTCTCCGAGTGCCTTTCTAGTTTCTTCTTGCAGACGTCATGATTTCTTCACATGTCTCTCATTGATCAGCTGGCTCAGAGTCAGTTTTGTTCAGATTTCAGTCTCACAGATCTGATAGTACCTGATGACTCTAGCTGATCTGAGGCCCGAACGAGTCGTGGCAGTTTTGAACCCTGCAGGTTGCTGATGCCATATTTAGACCAGTACAAGCTCTATCTATAAATCTCTTATCATGGGACAATCTGAGGTCTGCATCTGCTTTGGTTTTCAAACATTTTCTCTCATTTCAACATCACGAGCAGCGCGGCACAGTCTCAGCCACAAAGCCGCGGCGTTCAGTGCCGACATGGTGTTCTGCACACAGCTGTGTCGTGTAAAGGTCAGCTTCACGGAGGGGGCTCTCTGCGGAGCATTATCAGCATCAGCACACCTTTCCTGTCTGTCTCGACCAGACGTACCCACACTGGCTCTGTACCCACTCTATCGTATGTGCTGCTGTAAGAGTTTATGCCACAGGTTGAAGCTGCAGAGTGCTGATGTGACTCTGCGGCTGTGAGCATGCGATCACCGCTGATCCTCTCTGCCACCCGGCGCCGCCCACCGGGCATCTGTGGAGCATCGCCGCCCGAGCACCAGTGACGGACAGGCTCTGAGCTGAAATTAAATAAAAACTCCATATGCCAGAGGTGACGCCTGGACAGTAAAGGATATTTAATCCCTGAGCTGAAGGCGGGGAGGCAAGGACCGGAGGAGAGACAGGGGGGTGAGAGGAGGTGGAGGTGGGTGGGGTAGCAGGGGTCCTGATCTGTCACAGCTCCACGCCTGGCTGGCCATGCTCACATTAACACTGACAAGACAAAGAGGTGACACATCCCGGCCTGCAGGGGCCCGGGTGCACGGACACGCTCCTGCACATGCACATGCAGGCGTTTACTCACATTCACATGCACACACATGCATTTACAGTAACACGGCTCAAAAAGCCTTATTAATACTGAATAACAGGTTTTTAATACTCTCATTTACTTCTTTATATGAGAACTGCTGCCGTCACTATGATTCAGATGGTCAGTCGAGTGTACACACAGAGAGAACACTTATAGTATTATGCAAACATGACCACAAAGGAAAACACCCATATTGACAAGCACAAAAAGGAGCAAACACTCTCGCACATGTACCAGATCACACATGAAACACAGATCATACATGAGAAACAGATCATACATGAGGCACAGATCATACATGAGAAACAGATCATACATGAGGCACAGAGCATGAGGAACAGATCACATGAGAAACAGATCATACATGAGGCACAGATTATACATGAGGAACAGATCACATGAGAAACAGATGATACATGAGGCACAGATCATACATGAGGACCAGATCACACATGAGAAACAGATGATACATGAGTAACAGATCATACATGAGGCACAGGTCATGAGGCACAGATCATACATGAGGCACAGATCATACATGAGGCACAGATCATACATGAGGAACAGATCATACATGAGGAACAGATCATGAGAAACAGATCATACATGAGGAACAGATCATACATGAGGCACAGATCATACATGAGGAACAGATCATACATGAGGAACAGATCATACGTGAGGTACAGATCATACATGAGGAACAGATCATGAGAAACAGATCATACATGAGGAACAGATCATATATGAGAAACAGATCATACATGAGGCACAGATCATACATGAGGAACAGATCATACATGAGGCACAGATCGTACATGAGGAACAGATCATACATGAGGAACAGATCATGAGGAACAGATCATACATGAGGAACAGATCATATATGAGAAACAGATCATACATGAGGAACAGATCATACATGAGGAACAGATCATACATGAGGCACAGATCATACATGAGGAACAGATCATGAGGAACAGATCATACATGAGGAACAGATCATACATGAGAAACAGATCATACATGAGGCACAGATCATACATGAGAAACAGATCATACATGAGGCACAGATCATACATGAACAACAGAGATGCACATTATGGTTCACAAACGGTTTGGCTGACGGATGAGTGGTGGCAGAAAGCGATGCCAAAGCAGATTGAACTCTGGGACATCTCCGCTGTGGACAGCTTCAACAAGCAGAGGGCACGCGGCGGTCACCGGGGGCAAGGCTCCGGTCAATGGGGGCTGGCACAACATCCTGAGGAGGGTGTCGGGCAGCGAGGAGGGGGTGGGGTGGGGGGGAAGTGAGGATGGCGCGGGGCTGGGGCGTCATGGTGTCACCGTAATGTCAGCCCGTGTCAAGTGCAATCATCGTTAGCTGTAATTTTCTGAGCAATTAGAGAGCTTATATTGAGAATCCTCGCCAGCTGACAAACACCGGGAGTAGCTGAAGGAGTTCCTCACAGCTACACTGGACACACACACACACACATGAACGAGTCATTGAACAACAGCCAGTCATCAACACTTTTCTGCTTGTTATGCTGTTCTGATCTGATTATACTGAACTGAATATTAATTTAAAAACACACCACGTACACATTCAATTTTGCTAAATTTAACACAGAGATGACAAAAGAATGGAAAAAGAAAACAACTGTGCAGACAACACAACCTTCTAAAAATAAACCAGGTATGAAACATATGAAATATTTGGAAAAAAAAACTGAGGGTGCAAACTGGGGTGTGACAGGGACATGATTAGGAGAGACCACCTCGATCTGACACAGTTAAAAGAGGGGCATGTGGTCCCAGTCCTCTCACCCACAAACTGGGTGATGACTGACTGACCCCCCCATCATCACTTCAACCCCTAAACACACACACACACACACACACACCTGCAGAACATGTGAACAGACAACAGATGCACACAAACACAAAAGCCAGTGCAGAATTAGTGCATGATGTGACAGTTTATAGGATTTTATGCCTAAAATAATAGATAAACCTAAAAAAAAAAAAAAAAAAGGAACAAAGATCAAGCAATAAAGATAAATCATGGTTTCCAGAATTACCATAGAACTGTTCAGACGTGGTGAAATTGTTCGAGATACACACATTGAAATCATCACTACAAGTAAAATTAGCAGCACTTTGCTTTTTGTTTGCATAATCATTAAATGTACAAAGCCAATACATCATGTAAACATATGAAGACGACCTGTGCTCACTTCATGCATTGACCCCAAACACCCATGTTACAGGGCTCTTGTTCTAATATTGTTTGCCTAAATGTAACACATTCACACTCGTCGTACTCCGAGCAAACCAACCACGCTAGCATTTATTAGCAGACGGTGTTTGTCTGAGAACTGGTGCACAGACAGAAACCACAGAAGAGGAAAAGGAAAAGGAAGAACAATGAAATGAGAAGAAAAGCAAAGATGAACAGTTTGATAAGTTGAATAATCAGCCTGGTGAATCGTGGGAACATACATTTATTTATTTCTGTGTGTGTGCATCCCTGAAGGTTTGCTAAAACACATACTCTCTCTCTCTCTCTCTCTCTCTCTCTCTCTCTCTCTCTCTCTCTCT
>JBBMOC010000210.1:244276-267756 GCA_037975185.1 Centropyge bicolor | reverse complement strand
CCCCCGCTCAGACCAGCCCCCTCTCTCCTCCTTGTCCAGCTCCCTCTTACCCCCCGACTCGCCTCCCTCTTACATCGTCTAATTAGGATCTTGGGCCTCGTTAGGGCCGGCAGCCCCGGGGGCCCGCTGATACAAAAGCTGATTCTATCTGACGTAACAAGTCAATGCCAAGGGGACAGATGCTAATTTTAATTAATTAAATGGAAGGGTCATCTCGTGACAAACGAGGGCCAGAGGGAGGGTCGGTCGCCGGTGCGCTCGGACCAGCCAGACCCGTGTTCCTCTGGAGGGGACGATCAGCCCACTGGTTGTTATTACTGCTGTTGTTCATCTCATAAGCGAGAGGCCGCGTTCCCAGATGAGAACTTTACAGGCAAGTCATGGCTGGTAGGCAGAAGGTGATTGGAGGGGGAGAGAAAGAAGTTGGCATTCCACCTTGTTAGCACGAATTAAAACGCGGCGAACCTTTACACCAGGGTGACGTTTTTCGAGAAAACAACGTTTTACCTCGCCACAATCTCCCCAGCTAATTTTCATTAAAATGTCGAATGTGAGCAATTATATTCTGTCTTTTTGTGAAACAGCTCAGTAAACATGGAGAAATCTGAGCTAAGGCTGAAACGGGAAAATCCTTAATTAGGGCTCGAAACAGTTATTTTGTTCCATCCATTGTTTGAATCCTTGGAGGGTTGAAGGGAACCAGAGCTGATTCAAGCTCCAGCATCAATGAATCTGTGAAGTACCTGGTCATGAAATCCAATTCATATTTAATACCTCTCAGTCTATGACAACAATGACTGATTATCAAAAATATTGTCTAAATATTCCGTTGATTTCCTGCTTGATTCATCATCATTAATAATGATAAGTTTTTCATTCCATAAGTCTTTGTATAGGCTACAGCAGAGGATCATGTTCTGACGTTTCAGGACTGAAATTAAACATAACTTTGAGAGAAATAAAAGTCTTTCCTACAAAATATTTTATATCTCTTCTTTTCTTAACAAGACAAGCAAAAGTTCTCAAACATTAAGTACTTGATATTGAGCACAAACAGGTGTGGATAACTCCCTTCAATATTCTGTTTTTATCAACATATTGAGCACATATTAAAGAACAAAATCACAAAACTTATCTGCAAAACATTTAGCGCCAAATCTACATTCTACACTAACCTTAACCTGACCACATGCAGGATTTAGGATGTGACCCAAAGGTCTCCAGTGGTGGAGTTGTTCACTTTGTCCACAGTCCACAGGACACGTGTGGCAACATTTTGCAGTTCCTCAACTGGAAAAAACTTCATTAGTGGAAAATAATGCAGGCAGCAGTTTTTCCTTCAGAATGTATTTGGCAAAAAATTAGTTGCAAAAATTGACATTGAAGAAAAAAAACTTTGAATCCGAAACTATCTGATCACTAATATGTAAACATGATTACATTTATGACAACTTTCAGTACTTTACAATTTGACAATTTGATAACATGTGTGAGGAACAAATATCAGTGGTTTGACACGGAGCTCAAATAGTGACCGATGCTGATTGTGACTATTTTCAAAAGTCAGTTTTTCACATGTTCTTTATAACATCCTGCCAAACATCTGAAGCAGAACAAGTTGCCTGTGTCAGTATCAGTTGCTCTTTAAGTGTGAGGAGGATCAACCACAGGTGTCTCCTCATCAGCACAGACCATCAATGACAGCGAAACCACAAGTCTGCCATTATCTACTGATGTCGTCTGATAAATCAGCTCTGACCTCGGCAGAAATGTCTGAATGTGACTGGTTGAAAATACTGCATTTGACTGACTGAACACTAAAATAAACTGCCATGATTTTTCATAATATTAAGAATCCCCCCCTCCCCCCCCCTCCCTCTCTCTCTCTCTCTCTCTCTCTCTCTCTCTCTTCCCACTGACCTAGTTTTGGCATTTGATCCTGACTGGAAGATCAACCCCTAGAGGGTGCACAGTGTCAGCCTTGTACCATGTCAATTCCCACACAAAGGGCACCCTTTGTCACTTCATATTTTCAAGGCTCCAAAACCCTGGCTTTTTCATTGTTGTTCGTGGCAGGGGTCATTTCCTGGTGGTGGCCCGGCCTCCCTGTTGTTCTTCCCTATGGTGCACCTGCTGCCGCTGTTGACCGTCACACAGCAGGGAGCCAAATGTCTCCGTTCACAGATTAGAGATCTGAACTTGATCCACCTCAGACACAGGGTCGCCTTGATTTTTTTAGATCATCTTCTAAAAAAAATGTCTGATTATAATATCTGATATTGTCACTACAATAAATTCCTATAAGATAGAAGATAAGATGTTCCTTTATTTATCCTTCATTGCACAGGAAAACCTTTGCAGTAGAAGTAGGTCGGTCTAATCTGACTGTAAACAACAAGGTGATCTTATATTGTTCAAGCTCCTGAGTCAGGACAGACAGACATGCAATAGATATGATGTGTAGAACAGACCAACCTGAGTCTTGTCCTGTTGGACTTTTTTTAACCAATCACATCATGAGTCTGATCTCAGCCATGATCTTGACTCATAGAATGTTAGAGCTGATAGAATCAATGGATGAATGTATAAAATCCAAGTCCTAATAAATCATAATCACCCTTTAACTCGCTCTCAAAAGTTTTGTTCAAACTACTTTCCCGACGCTCCCTCCCTCTCGTCCATCTCCTCCTCGGTCTGTGACTCAGAGACACGGGGCATTTTAACAGGGTGTCCTTGATGAGGCCCAGCACAAATTACCCAAAGTGCCATCTTTGCCATCGCCACTTACTACTTGACAGCAGGAGAGTGAGGGCTGCTCCTGGCAGGAAGTGAGCCCAGAACCTGGCATCATCGGTGCCCGACACCGGCCCAGCGCCACGGCCGCCGCTCCGCCGGGGGTCAGCAGCCATCACGCACGGCGGCCTAATGCTGCTGATGAGAGAGAGCCCGCCTCGCAGGCCTGCACGCCCCTGAGGTGTGGCCACTCAGCGTCAGCCTAACCTGAGCTGACAGAGCGGCCGGCGCTCACACGGCCGTGCACGCACTCACACAGGCAGCGATTCATAAAAATACACACAGATGCACACGTGAACACACACACATGGAAGTTCATAAAAATATCCACGGTCACACACACACACACACACACACACAGGTTTGTTTTGCTATTCTTGTGAGGACCTTCCATTGACATAATGCAATCCCTAGCCCCTTACCCTAACCCTAACCATCACAACTGAATGTCTGACCCCAACCTTTATCCAAACCATAAACTTTTTGTATTTGTAACCTTAACCCTAAAACAAAGGCATCCTAGTATAATCCTTGTGAGGACCAGGCAAAATGTCCTTACAAGACAAAATGTCCTCACAAGACAAAATGTCCTCACAAGAAAGGTTGTTTGTCAAGAGTTGGTCCTCAAAACTATAGCAAAACATACACGCACACACACACACACACACACACAGACACGCATGCACGCATACAGTGCAAACATTAAACACTGTCAACACGCAGGTATAATGTTCACCATGTTCACCATCTTATTAGGACAAAATACAAAATACAGCTGAGGCTGAGGAGGCTGTCATGTTGCAGGTATTTGGTCAGAAACCAAGATATTTGA
This sequence comes from Centropyge bicolor, assembly GCA_037975185.1. Lineage (NCBI taxonomy): Eukaryota > Metazoa > Chordata > Actinopteri > Pomacanthidae > Centropyge > Centropyge bicolor. The sequence goes on along the minus strand of JBBMOC010000210.1, from coordinate 264,131 downwards.
GGAATAAAATGTTCAACCTGATGGTGGCACTGAATGAAAAGTCAGGTGAACATTAATGTTATTACAAATGATCCTGAGGGGAAAATGAAAATCTGATCTTTCTCAGAACCATCGTGTCAACTCCATCCTGCCACTACAGGAGAAGTCAAGGCACCAAGTCTGAAGGTTTCATCCTCTTCCCTTCGTTTCTAAGGAATCCAGTCAACAGTTTCTGAGATATTTCCATCTGGACCAGGGTGGTGGGCAGACTCACATCACTGAAACAATTCTATAAAGCTGATAAGTGAACACAAATCTATCTGAAAATGTAACATATTCACCTCCATCTGATGTCGTGCTGCTGACATCACCAGTAAAACGAACTGTGCATTCACAGAAACAAAAACAAGAAGCTGAAGGGATGTGATGGTTTTCACACCCGGCCTGTTCATGTGAGCATCGTAGTGTGGTTATGGACCAGATTAGAAACAGAGAGAGGAAACTGCATTCAGTCAAATGTCTCTCCAGTGGAGTGGATTTGTTGTACAGTGTTGTAGACATGATGCAATTGTCTTGAGTATTTTCTTCAGTTTTCCACCTTCTTTAAGCTGAACTTCTGTGGCAGAGACCTTTGCTCGTTCCACAGATTCCAACACGTCCCCTCCAAACCCCACAGCAGCTTTGGGTTTGCTGCTTTGCTCAAGGGCTCTGGCAGGCAGCGGCGGTCGCAGGCCAACATGTAACACCAGGCGCATAATGTTCCCTCAAGTTTAAAATGTCACTTCAAAATGTCACTTCAGATCTCGCCGTCTGAGTCATTAGCGAGCGTCGATGTTCCACATGACAAAATCCAAGTCTCAAAGTGAAATTCTGACGCCGACATCATCGGTGGCATTTCCAGCACGTTACCTACTCGTGCCCGAGCGGCAGGTCGTTTCAGCCAGCTCCATTCGAGTGGAGTCAGTTTATTTAGGTGAAGGATGTTTGGTTTCCAGGCTGTAATGCTGGCGCTCCCCACGAGCAAACACTCAGAGCAGCAGATAAAGAACGACCACATTAAGGTGCCGACAGGGCTGTGAAATGTGTGGGCATGTCCAAACAAAGCAGGTCAGAAGAATATGGATAAAAGGTAATATGGAACACAGCTTGAATGTGTTGTTGATAAGCATCAGATGACTCTCAGTGAGTAGTACAGTAAGTGTAATGTGACCTTAAGTATGTATGAGTCAAATTGTGACATAAACATTTTTCCGCAGATGCAAGCATAGTAATTGCAAAAGTAAAACAAGTTCACACACTAATCTGAAGCTGAATAAAATGTGATGCTTCACTGAAGACAAAGCGTGAGAAAAAAGATAAAAGCAACTACCTTTTGAGAGACAAAGGGAACATCTGTAATATGTTATATGTGTATGATAGTATCACGGACCAGAAGACAGCCAGCGATCAAATGAAAAGAAAGTTCAGCCACTTCGAGAAACGAATCTAACAATCAATGTCCAGCTGATGTGACTTCGTATAATGACTCAGGAGAAACAAGTTAAACAGCAACTACTTCACTTGACGAAATGAAGAGGTGAATCTTTCTGAAAGAGTCTTTGGTCCCAGACGACCTCCAGACAGGAAGCTCCAGGCCTCCAGTGCAGGTTTGAGGCCTACAGCTAATATGGCCGACAGTTAACCAGCCGGGTTGCTGAAGTCATATCCCTCCACTTTTCTTCTAGCGCCACCATTAGGCTTTGTATGAGAGATCTCGACAACTGTTGGATGGATGTCAGTGAAATCTCAACACGTCAGGATGAGTATTCACTTTGGTGACCCTTGAATCATCAGGAGGCAGATGGGTATTGTTTCTTCAATACTTTGATTTATGACCATTTATGACCTGCAGAATTAATGACATTACCTTGCAAAGGTTAGCATGCTAGCATATTAGCATATTTAGACCAAAGCGCTGTCTAAGTGCAGCCTCACGGAGCTGCCATCATGGCTGTAGACTCTTGTTCTTGTTTAAGTGTTTTCGGTTTCAGGTATGAAAATGCCTGACAGGAAGTGAGGTGAGAGACGGATGTGGGTTGGAGGGCTGGTTAGGTAACATTTAGCAAAGTGTCCACGTGTCCCAAGTCCTTCCGAAGTCCTTCCAAAACTAATGTCGCTGACACGGATTGCGTCATCGTAGTGATTAACATCTTCCCATGACACAGGCTTGGATGAGCGACAATCATGTGCTGATGGACTGAAATCAAACTATCATCCTCAGTCAAGGAACTCGTCTCCCTCATCGCCCGACTGAAAGTCTGCACAGTGACTCAGCCAGTATTTCCAACACGCACGCATGAAAAATCTGCTTGGTGATTTAAGACGCTTCATAGAAAGGCATCTAAATTTGTGCTGTTGGATTTTTACAATGACAAGATTAAGGTTGATGATCATGCTAAAACATACACACACTCTCTTTTCTAAACAATACCAACCTATAAATGTAACTGAGATATTTTTTCAAAAACACATGACTCTGAAGTCTCCCTCTGAAGGACAGTGTTTTTGATTTAACAAAGCCTGGATCGGACACTTGGTGACATTTTTGATGTTTTAATCATACTGACATTGTCTCTTATACAGATGATGATACTTTATTGGTTTGTTTTTTCTGCTCAATAAAGATTTATTGAAAAAGCGGTGCTGGGGTCTGTGGTGGGCTGCAGGGTGGTGGATGTGGGTTGGGGGTGAAAGGAAACACCGTGGTGTTGATCTCCTGGAATGCGGCATGCCAGAGAGCTGGCTCGACTGGCACCAAACCAAATGCCTTCAGCCTCCTCCCCCTGACACCACCAGCACCACCTCCCTCTTCTCCCACCCTGAGTGTCATGTCCCCAGCCTAACTCCCTCTCTCTCTCTCTCTCCTCACTTCTCTCCCTCTCTCCCTTCCACAACCCGTGAAACAGGAGAGCCGCCATCTCCGCTTCCTCCGACAGGATCAGCCATCATTCTGTCCAGGCCTCCGGACAGACGGCATTCCTTCCCCCTGCTGCTGCTGCTGTTGCTGGCCGGCTGTTGCAGCGGGCTTCCAGAATAGATCTCTGACGTCCGCCTGGTTACTAGAATACGCCAACGTCCCGGGAATCAAAGGTCCAGGATGGACACGCTCACACAGGCAAATTCAGTCACACGAACCGAGACAAAGGTCCAGAAATGCTGATACATATGATGCGTCGCTGTGTTAGCAAGGTTCAAACCGTCATGACGACATCGCATCGAGTGGACGCTCTCATGTGCTGGGTCGGGGGATGGGTCGAAATAGTGACCTGAATTTGACCTCATACACTAATTGTACATATCGATGCGATCAATACAAAACCTCTGTAGCCGAGGTCAACGACAGATACGTGTTCTTTTTATGTGCAAACCAAGCGGCAACCTCCGGCGCTGAAAAATGAAGCCAATGCGGAAGTGCAAAAAAGCTGCAGTTCCTCGAATAACCGCTAGAGCAGGCTGCAGAAGGGAGTCAATTACATTTGAGCCCCATGTTAAAATGACCGATTTTACAACAGAAAAAAACATATTTACAGCCTGGTTCAAAACATGGCTCTAGTCTCAAAAGCTGTTTTTCTACTCCATGACAACTCTGGGGGGGCAAATTTTTTTATAAGGCGTTCGTTTAAAATATACAACATACGTCATTATGCACAATTCATAGCTGTCAATCTAAGTGGCGCCACTTTGATTGACAACTAGCCACTGACGGTCTAAAGGGTGTCACCCCGGCTAATTCTAGTCACTGAGTTTGGGAAAGAGATCGTCGTGGGGTTAGCCGGCTAGCAACAAAATTTAGCATTTAACCTAGCTGGCTAGCCGTAGCTAGTTTGATTATTTCGAATAAAGCGGCTTTTTTCAGCCAATAGCGTTCATTCGACCCGCCTCAGCTCCGCCCTCGCTCCACCTCTTTGTCCATATTTGGAGTAACCGGAGGTAGGCTACCAAGATGGCTACGCACTACGATTTGCTTCATTTTTGCTCTTCAGAAACCTATGGGTGACGTCACGGACACTACACTCCATATTTTATACAGTCTATGGTGCAAACCACGCTGTTTAAAAAAAGGAAACCAAAATCTGAGTTTGGTTCATCCCAGTTTTTTTGGCACGTTAGTCTGGACAAAGGTGGTTGGTTGGTCAATCCACCAATTTAGTCCCAACTATTAGATGGATGACATGAAATCTGACATCCACAGAGCCCAGGGGACGAACAGTCACAACATTGGTGAACTCTGATTTTTCAAGTAATTTTTTTCCCCTTAATCCAGTGAAACATCTCATTTTTTTGTACAAATATTCATGCTTCCCAGACAAAGTAGCTTCATGACTTTGGTGCTAAATTTCTTCTAGCAGCATCATGAGGTTGATATTTTGGGCTATGAGAAAAATATCTAGATAAATGAACTGGCTGTTATAAAGACTGGGGTGATGGACTCAAATGCGCACACAAAAAACCAAGACTGGACAGCAGTTCAAGCCTTCAATGAAAACAAAAGAAATCTCAACAAACAAATCTCACGGCAAAAAAAAAAAACACTACTAACATTAAGTACAACAACAATCTGGCAAGGACAGACTGAACTGGACTGGCTTTTATAGAGTCCTGATGGGTGATAGACTGCAGCTGGGAACACAGGTGATGAGATGAGATGGGAGGGGCTGGTAGGAGAGGTGAGGCAGAGGCGGGGTCAGTGGACAAATACAGAGAGCAGAGGTGAAAGCTATGGCAGGTGAATAGTGACAGAACTTAAACAAGACAAGACTGAAAGAATAAAGACATGAACAGAACCAAACAGATCAAACTAAAACAGAGACTGAAACTAAGGCAGAGGACATGAAATGAGATACCTTGTCTTTAGTGCTAATTAGAAAATCAGTATAATATCAGTACATTAGCTCTGGCATTGTGAGCATGCTAACATTTAGCATAAATACAGCTTGGCAGAGATTTCTGTATCTTAAATACATCTCAAATGTAATTTTTGCATCCATAAAATTTGACACATTGCATTGTGGGAATTCAGCACACAAATTTCACAGACAGACTTTGGCCATTCAAATAAAATGGTGGAAAGTAAATATAAGGTCAAAAGGAATAATTTCACACACACACTGTGTGGAGACCACATCCAGCAGTAAAAATGCATCAAGAGAAAAGATGCTCCGGCTCTTATGAAGAAACTTTTAAAAGGCTGGGGAGGAAACGAGGGAGGGGTTTTGGCGGTGGATGGCATGGTTGTCACTTTTGCTGCCGTCCATTTGCATGATTCATGTTGACTGAAGCCCTGCGTTTGTCAGGGGAGGTGTCTGCAGTAAAAGTGCCACAGCCCTCCAGATTGACACTCATTAGTGAGGGGCTCCAAGGCAGAGGGGGGGCCGCAGGGGGCAAGAGGGCAGCGAGGAGGGCGAGAGGCCACATCCCACTAAAAATAAATGATTTCTAATGATTGATACAGATAGCAGTGGACTGATCGGGCCAGATGAATCAGGGGACTGAGGTGGCGGCGGCGGCGGGCAAGACCTCTGGTTGGCAAGTTGTTGTCAGCTGAAACGCCGCTTAAAGCCACCGCGCCCGGCTAAACGTGTTTGATCTGAATCTAACACACACACATAGGCCACAGCACCTCAGTACCAGTGCACCTCCCCCCTCCTCCTGCACTTCGTTGTGTTTGACCACCCCCAGCAGCGCCCCTCTGCCTCCTGCCACTCAAACCACACACACACACAAATACACACACTCACATTACACACATTGCACACAAATGCCAGCGCTCGCCCAGGAGCAAGAGAAACACACAGGGGCCACCGGACTCCTGCATCCACACACACACACACACACACACACACATGCATGGACACACACACCTCGATCATAGCCTCTTGTGCTGCACTTTCCACAGCTTCACATACCCCACAACACTGTGTCCGTCACTGTGTTGGTGCATTCGCTCAGGTCGTTCATCGCACATGTCTCCAGCTGCCAATCATTCAATCAATCCCGGCGTCATTACAGTGATTGTAATATCGAGGCCCCCAGCGTCGAGCTTGCAGGATGCTAAGAAGCAAAGGGGGCAGGATTATTTTAATACAGCGTTCAGATCCAATTTTCTTCAAAAGTGATTTTCTGCTGCACCTTCTCGGGCGCTGTTCTTCAAAGACTGAGTTAGGGCACGACGAGGGTCAAAAGTTTGAAGTGCAACTTGGACTTTTGTCCAGACTGGACTATCTCAAAAATGATCAGATCGGCCATGAAACTTTGCATCATCATTCATAGAGCCCATTCATGATACATCCCACTGACTTTGGTGATGCACAGTTTTTTGAAGATGTAGGAGACGACCATCTGGCTGAGTGAGACTGGATCAGCTGGTCCTCCCCTCTGACCGACCACTGTCAGCTCTGTCAGCAGGGTGGGACCACGGTGACCCCGGCCCTCCGTCCGAGCCACAGTCAGCTGTCCACAGGAGGAGGAGAACGGTGGTGGAGGATCGAACACTAGGTGCAGCCTTTCATGATCTTTTCTTCTTCCACCATCATGGAGCCAGTGAAGCACTTCTCTTCACACACTGTTTCCTCATGGCAACAAGTAAACATACCAGGGACCTGGCAGAGTTGGACAAAGGGAAAATGGGCTAAGGCAAGAAGAAATGGCTAAGTGCTGCAAGGTCAAGGTCAGAGTGGCAAAAATGTGCAGCTTGCTACTGTTCAGGTTGACAGAAGTATGTATTTTAGTTGAGTTTGAAATTAAGCAACGTCAGTAGAAACAGAAATCAAGCCCTTTTTTTTACTGTGTGATGTAATTCACCAAATTCAACACCTAATATTTCTGATCGTCTCTTATGAACATCTAAATTCCATCAGGCAAGTTACGGTAAGATAAGATAAGATAAGATTAGCCTTTTTTCGTCCCACAGTGGGGAAATTCACAAATGATTCTGGCAGCGGTGGGATTCGAACCCACGCCCCCGAAGAGACTGGAGCCTTAATCCAGCGCCTTAGACCGCTCGGCCACGCTACCTACAATTATTAATTTGAGGATAATAAAGTCATTTCTCCAGCGTCAGTGTTGGATCAATATGGCAGAAAGGATACATAAGGTTCCCACACTGAACCTGTACGAGGGTCAGCCAGTCATCAAACAAACAGACGGTGCCTTTGACTCGATAGGTGACACGGACCCATGGAAACCCTGGGCTGAATTGACAGCACCTGACACGTCGTCCAGCAGGATTTATGGCCTGATAATTAGGCTTTAGAACAAGTTTATCCAGAGTGGCAGCTGTACATCAGCTGCCACTCTGGATAAACAGAGACAACAGAGCTTGGTACTGAAGGGAAAACAGACTGTATTTCTCCACGCCCGAAATAACTTTATTAAGTTAGGAAAGCATTATAAAATAAACACGGTCATAAAAACACTGTCTCTGTCTCTGTCTCTTGTCGTAAACTCGGTTAAATACAAAACTTTCAGGCTTTTCTTGGATGAAACAAAACGAACGGAGACAATGACGACAGGACGCTGCAGGACTCAGAGAGAAACATATAACTTCACATTAATGTAATTTAAGTAAATGTCTGAAATACAAATTGACCTAAATTAAACATTTTTCTATACAATAGTTCAACATTTTGGGAAACGTGTTTGCTTGCTCTTTTGCCAAAGATCAACAAGAGAGTCATTTTATATGAAAATATAGGAAGACGATGATGACGAAACAGATTCATATCCTGTCTTTGTCCAAAGTAACAAAAACAAATAAAAGCATTAAAAATAAAATGACAATTTGCATTTTAAAGGCATTTTTTTTCTCTTGACTATTTGTGGCGAGCCAGCCGTTCTGTTTCCAGTCTTTATGTAAAGCTTCAGGTTAAACAAACAAGATGTGATGTGTTAATCAAGGAGCTTTAGAGGTGCACAGTTTGTTCCCTTTGCTCAGAGCCAGGCTAGCTGTTTCCCCCTGCTCCCAGTCTTTATGCTATGCTAAGCTCACCGTCACCTTGCTGCAGCTTCATATTTCAGATACAGGTATGTCATGAGACTTTTATCAATCGTCTCATCCAACTCTCAGCGAGAAAGCTCTTCTATCACCTCCTGTCTTTCAGGAACTGTTCCTCTGAGTTCTGCACAAAATCATGGATTCATTCACTCTCAAACCCATATTCTCTCTCACTCATATGAAAACATACCATCAGAACCTGGCAACGTGCCAAGGACACACACCAGCAGAAACACAATCGCCCAGCCACAATCGCTCATTCATAAATTCAATCACATGCAGAAAGAAACTCAAGTGTTTAATAGTCAGTAACTCTGCGTGGGCTCAGAGTCCAAAATGTTCAACCTTCTATAAGTTTCTCATTCATCTGTAATTAAACCCCGACAGTAGCTGCAGCCGTGCCGCCCCGCCTGCACCAGCTGACCCTGACAGTAGCACTTAGTATGGCAGGGTCAGCTTGAACCTGACAAGGGTGATGATTTCTTAATGTAGTCAGAGGGCGAGTGGGCGAGTGGGTGAGTGGGCGGCAGCCGAGGTGGGGAGTCTGTCTGCATATGAGGTGGGTGTGTGTCGGGAGGTATGGTGCCTGTAAGGGAGCCCTGGCCATGTTTTGGAGGGGGGTCAGTCGGGGTGGGGGGGGTGTGCGTTCATGGAGCAGGCCGGAGGAATGCGTGGAAGTGCACAGCTGCCCTGTTTTGTCATGGCTGCGCACTGCGCTGTCTGGCTGGATAACATAAAGCTGCCAGTGTTGTGTGTTCATGTGCAGGGACCTCCCGTGGATCAGCGGGCCCCAGATGCACCACCACAGCATGCATGAACCTACATGGGCTCCAACTAATGCTGCAAAGGCTGCACTTGAAAGCAACACCAGCCATCAGTCAGGTCCTAGTTTGTGCAAGTTGTGGCTCTTGAGTCTGTCAATGTGCTTACAGTGAAACCAGTGTAACCTGATGAATGACTCTCTGGGTTTATAATCCAGGTTCAGATTATCTCAGTAATTAAGAAAAACTGACAGATTTTACACATAAAGGTTGACTCTCTCATCATAGTGGGCACTGCTCAGCTCGTGAAAACAGTTGTATAATGTCTTCCGATGACGACCTCACACTTACTTTGGCTTGGGCTTGCAGACTACAAATGTATTACTGAAGGTCAAACTTGAGGGTGTGAAGAGGATCTAATGAAAGGGTTGCATTATGGGAAGTGTAGCATCCATCATTTTGGAGCTTGATCCATATTAGGAGCATTTAGGACATCTTTAACATCCATCTGTTATTGTATTTGTAGCACAGAGCTTTAATATGAATTTGCATTTGGAGAAGCTGGTGTTCTGTAAATGTTGAAAATCGATTTAAAATGAACTAACTGGGTTTTGAAAAAAAAAACAGAGATTAATTTAAATACTTGAAAATCATAGTGAAAGTTCTGACACATGGCTCCGTCTGTGATCAGTGTGTTCATGAGTCAGAGCTGTGCAAACTCCACTGCAGAAAATGCAGCTGATGTATCTCTGCATCAATCACATATTGGGGCTTTAATACTGAACCTGGTTGACTGGGATGGGATCTCATGATGATATCGAAAATCAACATTTGCAGACTTGAACAGACTTGCAAAAGAGAACTGCGGTACAAACGGGTACAAAGAGATTCCTGCAGATAATCAATCAATATATGTTAGTGTAGAATTTGAAATTTAACCAGATGATCTGAGCTCAAACTGGAGACATCCGAGCTCATAAACGAAGCTGATTTAAAGAGCATCACACTGAGGCAGGTTGTCAGTGTTCAGGTCACTGGTGTAACTGCGAAGCGTCAGAGCTGCTTCTCGTCGCCCGAAGCTTACACATTCCCTCTGTGTGTTTATAGGGGTTAGCGAGGGTTCATAGGCCAACGAGCGAGTGCACGCCGTCCCATCACTCTCCCCTCTCTTAAACAAGCTCTTGGAGAAAGTGGCAAATATCTGGGGGTGTCACGCCGCCACATGGAGACGTCTATAAACTCCGCCGGGGATCAAGACGTTTTTTCTCACATTTTTGCAACATATGCTCACATCAGAAAATAAAGCAGCAGCCTCATCTGAATTTAAATTTGACCCGTGTGCCTCCATGTTGTTTCAGGCCGCCCTGATCAGTAAGGAACTCTTTCCGAAAACACGGCTTAACGTCCCGTGTGCTGGATTGTCATCCGAGACCTGCGAGTACAGCTGCAGGTCTAGTGTTGCCCCACATCGGCCGCGGATGTCTGACAGGACAGAAACCCACCCAGCATTGATTACCAGCTAATTATAGGCTGAGGAAGTAGCAGCTTGTTTGTTTCTGGGTTGCTGAGGAATACATTTGCACTTCGCCAAGAGTTCGTGAGCGATCGAGTGTGAATTCCGCTGAGCAATAAGCGCTATATCTTCTCTATCCTCGCTCACCAGATCTCTCCATTCTCTCCTTCCTCACTTAATTCCACCACCCTGCGTTTTCACAGCCTCCGTGGGTGGCGCCTGCCGAAGCCCTCGTTCACACCCCGCGCCCAGATTTGAATAAACATATGTTGCGTTAATTACGAAGCGGCGCCTCAGACAGGAAGCCGTTTTCCAGGAGAGTCTTCGGTTGAGTCGGGCTAATGAGGAACGTTTACGCGGAGATTACGAGGGACATCCTCGCTCCTGATTCTCACGGAGCCCAGACACCTGCTCCCGGCACGGCCTCGCGAACGCACCCCAACCACAGCCAGGCATCATCACACTTTTACCACGGTCTTCGTAAACGTGTCAACACCTCAGCACAGTGTGGAGACAGAGGCAGCTCTGCAGTGTGGCCAATTCTGGGCTTTACACCGGAATTATGTTGCATGAATCAGGGGCCTGTAAGAGACTTGATGGTAATTAAATGCAGATACAGTTGATTGAAATAAGGCTGTGGAGAACAAGGGAGAAAGAAATGGGGATTTTATATGAAAGGAGAATTAAATAAAACTCAGTATAGTCTTCAAGATTCATTTCGCTGTATCAGTAACAGTCAGAATTTTATCAGTACCTGATTCATTAAAAAAAAAAAATTAAAGGTATTATAAAGTGATAACAAATGATGTTGTCTCCATTGATCCAGTGCATAATTTTAAAGATAAAAAAAAAAGTCTCTTATTCTCATTTCTCTCTTATTGTATTGATGCCACTGTGGCTGAATAATAAGAGCAAAGAAATAAGAATTAAAAACACACAGACGGCAGAAATCTGTTTCCTCTAAATTTTTCTTGCATATAATCTGAATTAGGATTTTTCCAAATACATTCTTTGTAATTCAGATTATAAACCTCAGAGAGCAGTGCTTCCCAACCTGAGGGTCGTGACCCCTGAGGAGTCGCAGGATAAATCTGTAGAATCGTGACACAATACAGTTAGTTTTACCAGTTTGAGCCTCTAAAAATGATTCACCTCCACTAATCTGTGAACATCACTTATAGACATCTGGGTGGGCGACTTGTGACACTGGTGAGTAAAAGATATTTACAAGCCAAAGTGATTGAGACCTCCGTGCTGCAGTCATCACAGTCGGGAGCCTCGTCTTCATTTTTAGAAATTTCACCGCGATATCAGGACTGCTGAGTCGCTTTCTCTCCTGGGCGAGCGATAAATCTCTCATCCCATGTGATGAGAACGTCATATTTTTTAATTAGGCCGCTCGCTACGAGCGCCAAACGGGTGTTGGAGTGAAATGAATGCCCCGGCTCAGCCTGTACACCGGCTTTGATTTGTGCACCCTGTGTCAGGCATGCTATGCCCACCCACATCGGCGAGATGTCAAGACGCAGATATTTATGGCCGAAGGGTTACTCACCCAAAAGGCACAGTTGACTTAAATCGGGGAGGATGATGGGAAAAAAATTACACAAAAGTACGACAGTAATTATTATTGTGAAGCTATCAGGTGGTTTAATTTCAGACGCTTGTGGCTGAAACAGTATATAGGAAGTGCATATTAACGACAAGCATACATGAGTTTGACATAGTGAACATTGTGGTCATGAGTTAGAGCAACATGGAGCCTCCTCAGGTTTCACATGGGGGTTGGTGGGTCTTTCCAGTGCAGATTCAGCGGGAACACGCTGTAAACTAAGTGGTGTCAAACTCAAAACTTTATACCTGCCTGAAGGTTACAGCCTGCCTCCGACGGGCTCATGCACCAAGTCAGGTCAGTCTCATGAGACGGTCGACCCAAGAGAAACGAGAACGTCAGTTCAGAAAGTGACCCAAAACGACATTTGTTTGCGTTCAAGCGTCAAAGCCCTCTAGTGACTGAAGGAGCTATGACTCCTGCTTGTTGGAGCAAAGGAGGAAGTCATGTGACGTTAAAGAGCCACAAAGTGAGAGACCAGGTCATGGTCGACAGAACTTTGAATTTTAACTCATCAGACTGTTATTAATTGGTCATTATTCTAAGCATGATGATGAAGGGACCATAACCTTGAACCAGGTGGAAAACAAGTTATAAACACATTTACATATTTTAAGCTGATGTGGGAAACAGTTGCTTATTTAGAAATCCAGTCGAAATTGAACAGTATTATTCTTTTAATTTTGAGCTCTTGACGAATCTGAATATTCACTGTCTTTCAGCTCTGTTTTGGTCTTTTACCAAGTCCTGAGGGAAAGAGATGAGATGAACCTTTATTCCTCCCACAGTGGGGAAATTCACATGATTCTAATATTTGGCTTTTTATCTATAAAATGTTCCACTAGTCATTTTCACATAAACCATGATGTTTCTAGCCTAAACTCAAACATATGGGAGTAAATCACAAAATTCATCACATATGTTGATTGTTAAACTCATAGAGCGACGTCGTCCTGATGATCATGAAAAGCTTCTACGTGTCGGAGGCTTATTATTGTTTCATTTTGAGGACTTGTTCATTTAAATCTCATCTGAATGAATGATGATAGATGATAATGATAAACGATACAACAGCACATCAGAAATGACTCTGACATGTTAATGAAACGTTATCAGCTACAAAGTGACTGAATTAGTGTAAAGAAAGTGAAAGGAAATCTTGAGAAGATCAAACTCAGCTTTGACCAACCGCCGCAAGCAAAATTGTTGGTGTACAAAAATCATCCACAACTCCAACATCAGAAAGTGTTGGCGGAGGTTTCAGACGCCGTTTGACCATGTGACAAACACGTCCTCTGAAGCACGCTGAGACCTTTAATGTCAGTGTCATTCATTCAATCCAATGAAACCTGTCTCATTCTCAGATTTCACTTATATCTTTTTTTCACCAGCTAATGAATTCGGGGGGTAATTCCCACAGTCTGATAATCATCGCCTCCTCTTCTTTTTCACAAAGTATCATCTATTTTAATTGAGCGGTCGGGCGACGCCGTGAATGAAGACATGTTAAGACATCCGCCCGTCTATCACGTCTAAATCTGTCAGCCCACAGAAGCTGCGCGCAGGCCGACCGCGCTGGCTTTTACTGCATTCTCTTACAGCCGTCAAGATTTCAGGTCTGCTCGTGGCTCCTGCTCACCCTGACTGACTCGTCTGCAGCAGCAGTGTGGATTCCATCACAAGTTCGCTGACAACGGTTTAAAGAAGTCATTCCTGAGTTCATGTGTTCATCTCCTTCATCCAGTCATGTGTTCATCTCCTTCATCCAGTCATGTGTTCATCTCTTTCATCCAGTCATGTGTTCATCTCCTTCATCCAGTCATGTGTTCATCTCCTTCATCCAGTCATGTGTTCATCTCCTTCATCCAGCCATGTGTTCATCTCCTTCATCCAGTCATGTGTTCATCTCCTTGATCCTCTCATGTGTTCATCTCCTTCATCCAGTCATGTGTTCATCTCTTTCATCCACTCATGTGTTCATCTCCTTCATCCAGTCATGTGTTCATCTCCTTCATCCAGTCCTGTGTTCATCTCCTTCATCCAGTCATGTGTTCATCTTCTTCATCCAGTCATGTGTTCATCTCTTTCATCCAGTTGAATCTCTCTCCATCCTCGCTGGTGAACGACTGAGTCTTTGCAGGATGAACCTTTCAGACCCAATCATGGTCCTATCACCTGTTACCAATGAACCTGTTTACCTGTGGAAGGATCCAAACAGGTGTTTCTGGATCAGTCCACAACTTTCACAGTCTGTTGTTGCTCCTGTCCTGACTTGTCCCAGAATGAGCAGATATTTACAACAATGAATGAAGCTGATGATCAAACTTTAAATATATTGTTTTTGTGTTGTTGATGGAGGAAGAGCAAATTATCACCTCTGTTCTTTTTGTTGTACATCAACATTAACAAAGCTTTATCCTCCTGAGAATCTCTCCGTTTCCATCATGTTTCGCCTCCCGCACTCGAGCGCCTGCTGACCTGCTAATAACACTCCCAGGAGGAAATGAGAGCTGATTGTGCTTCACAAGGTGACGGCCCGAGGCTCTCGCCGGAAGCTGGGAGAGCAGAAGAAGTAGTGGTGGGTCCAGCCGGAGGGGGGCGGGGGTGGGGTGCGGGCACGCCTGGCTGGCCGTGGCGTCCGTGGTGTCGCTCACGCCGAGGCCCTCTCGCCACCCGTGTCAACACTGATGACTTCAGCCCGTGCCCTTATGAGCTCACCTTGCTAGGAGAGACACAGGAAGTGGGATTAGAGCAGCGGCGGTGTCAGGGGGGATAACTGTGTCATACCTGCACTGGGGGGCTTTCAGCTGATAATGTGTGTGTGTTGGGTCTCACACACACACACACGCAGCAGCAGCAGCTCAGACCTCAGGGTCGGATCCTTCACCTGTGCTCATGGAGCAGATCCTCCGTCCAGACGACCACACCAGCCAGTCACAGAGAGCTGCCGTGCGAGGAACCACTTTCTGTTTCAGACCTGAACCAACTGATGTGTGTGTGACGCCTGACAGTCACAGGAAACATTTGTGAAAGTTAACTTTGCATATTGACTGGGAGTGAAACCTTACCTGATGCTTTCGGAGGTGTTGTGCTGCCACAAATGCCAACTTGTTCATTTCAATTCACTCTCAGTGCAACACCAACATTTAATCTTGGTCATATTCGGGGCCTTTCAGAGGCCTGTGTCGGCTGCAAAATCATTTCACGACTGAAAGGAACATTTCTGGTGTTTTTCAGCCTGTTTCTGCTGCTTGTGTCTGTTCTGACTGTGACACATCCAACTCTGTGTCAGTGGAGAGATGAGAGAGACAGCTCCTGACCTCTGACACAGAAACAATCCTGCATTTACATGAAAATGTGTTTTTGTTTATTCTGCACAAGTTCCTTTATTGTTTTCCTGTGTTAACACAATATGCACAACCTTTTCTTTACAGCTGTCTGTCATTAAATAAATCATCAAATCATATCAGCTAATAAAAGAAAGCATGGAATATATGAACAGTTTACATCACTTTAAGTTAAAAAAAAATCAGTTAAATATTTATTTTAAATATACATTTTTTTTTAATAATTTCCATTTCATGACTCTAAGTAAAAACAACTCTAACAGCACAATGAGGCCATTAAAGCTAATTAATATTGATTACAGGTTCATTAAAAACTTTAAAAAAAAAACACCCTGCAGTTTAATCTTGTTAATGATGCAACAAAGAAAAGAGAGAACAGTGATTTCAGTTGAAAGATGTTTCACTTCATTCCTGACGAATTAATATCTTTTATTATTTGGCTATGAATGATGTTTAACTTTAATTTTAAAAAGGCTGCAAAGAAAAAAGAAGTCGAAATTAATCATCTTCTTACATAAAAATAATAAAAATAAATATATTAACCTAAAGCGCAATAATCTTTTATTTATTGTTAAATTATAAAGTAAATTTAATCAATAAAACACGCTGTTAGTACTAATAGTTAAATTATTGCCCTAATTAATGATAACTGATTTGTCTTTTAACAACTTCCACGAAACTCATAATTAAAATATTTGATTATCGACTATAGAATCAATATCATAACAACATTAATTATTCATGTGAGCTGATTAACAAACATTTTTCCAACAAGAACTTTGAGGTATTTAATTGTATTTTACCAGCTGACATTTGACTTGAGTCATTCTCAAACGTTCCTGTCACGTAAATCTGCTGAAAGCACTGACAGAGCTGTGTGTTTAAAGGACAGTGTGTCTCAGTGTGTGTGTGATGAGGGGACGGTCTCTGCGTCTCTGTCTCATATCTGGAGCCTATCACGTCCTGACTCTGCATCAGACACACCTCCAAAATATGACCACTCGCAAAATGTATATATCACAGGATGGAAAACTGAGCATGTGTTCGAGTCACTGGTGGCGACTCCAAAGACACAAGACAATCAGCTGAGGGGTAATTAAAGAAGTTAATATATGAATATTCTCATGAGACAGTGATGGTTTTCAGATTTTAAATCACAGGCTCTGGCTGAAGGTGAAGTTTGTGCCATGTTGGTGCGTCGTGCGTAAAAGGCGCAAACCAAGACTTGTGCCATTTGGTGATTGTATTATTGTGCACGCTCTCATTCAGCTGGACACAGGAGCCTTATGAGTCCGCGCACAGACCCGGATCTGGGCTGCAAATGGGCGGCATAGGCGCCAACCTCTACCTCAGCATGTTGAATGGGACTGAGACGCAAAGTTTGGGAAAGAGCGCCGACATCAGCAGCCACCTCCACCGCGGCGGAAAGGACCTGGCAGAGTTTAAAATGGGGATCCAGGACGCGAGGTTTTACTACCCGGACTCGGTTCCAGGCGGGCAGGACCCCCTGGCTCTGCCCTACCACTCGGAGCAGGCGGTGGGAGGCTACGGAGCGCAGCCCGGCAGGTTTTACGCACAGACTCTGAGCAGCTGCCCGTACGGCGGCGTGCGCTCCCCGCCGAGGAGCGCGCCCGGCCAGGGCTACATCCCCCCGGCGGGAGACGGCTTTCCAACAGGGGGCAAAGACTTATACTCCCCAGCTCCGGAGAATTACCCCTCAGGCTTCCAGCACGGCTACCAGAGGCCGCCTCTCTACCCCCTACCTGGGCTCCAGGTGTGCGGGAAGACCCAGGCTCTGCTCAACAACTACCCGCTGTGGGCCAAGTTCCACAAGTTCCAGACCGAGATGATCATCACCAAACAGGGGAGGTAAGACCGACAACGAGCCGCTCTCATGTTTCCACACTCGTCAAATCTGTGCATCAAAGTGCGCTGGGCAGATTTTTGCAGAGAAAAAGGGGAAAGAAATTACGCATGAGATGCTTTTTGTTTTTGCGCACTTTCTAATTTCTCTCCAGCCTCAAAGTGTTTCCTCAGTGATGATCACCTCCATCACACAACCCTCATGTAATTTAACATAAAGACAGTTTTTCTGAGATTAAAAAAAATATATTGTTGTCATGCAGTTTTGATTCCTGAGGTCATGGTTCACTCATCTTTAGCCTGTGTTTACTACCAGCTCAGAGCTGGTCAGGTGAGGTGGTGGCAGCTCTCAGGTTTTATTTGAGAGGTGGAAACAACCTCTGAACTTTTGTCATGATAAAAGTCGATTTTACACTTTGTTCTTTTTGTATAAAATTGATCACAGCTGAGTCATAATTAGAGTGTGAAAGGAAATTGTCTAGAAATTATTTTAAATGTGTCTCAGCAGTGGAATTAAAGCTGCTGTAATCGACACCTTTTTATAAAGTCTTTTCTCTCACTGGTGTTTTTCCACTTTCTCTTTTTATCAAATCATCAATATTTGCTTTGGGCAGAAGTTGTGCAGGAGCCAAAGAAAAGGATGAAGTGGAGCTAAAGATCAGTTGCAGGCTGAGTTGCTGGAAAACATTTTGACACCTCTGCTTGACCTCAGAGTCGCAGGCGTCCCTTCACTTCAACACAGCAGGAAATTCACCCCGAAAAAGAGGCCAATCAATTAAATTTCACCTCTTTTGTAGCAATAAAATATCACTTCATTATTACTTCCTGGAGGCAGAGTTTCAAAATATTTTTTCTTTAATGTAATTCTTTTTTCTTCTTCTCAAAAATCTGCAAAACACACTCTCATCTGCTCCTGTGATTTTAATATTAACACCCTCAAATCAGTGGCGAATCAAATGTTTTTTGAAGTCTTATCTCTGCTCGGTTCTTTAGAACCAAGAGGTGATAACGTGAGAAACTTTTTGATAGTCAAACCTCAGCCTGATATCTCGAGTAGGCGTCTGCAGAAACGACGATAAACCTCCTGAAACTGAGACTTTTAAACAGCCTTTCTGGGGGTCCTGACCTGAGAGGGAAGACGTGGCCCCGGGCCCCTCTGATGGGTCAGCGAGCATTAAGACGCAGCCACGTCGATGAGGATTAATTCACTAATGTGCCACACTTGTGTTTGACAGAAGGTTTCAGGCCATGAGTTTCTCAGGGCTCAGATCTGTGCACACAGGAGGCGACATGTCACATTATAGGACACTGATATTTCAAACCGCTTCACTCAGCTGCAGCTAGCTTTTTTATTACACTATTTCAATTTGAAACAGTCTCGTGTTATTTTAAAAATGTCTTTTCGTTGTTGCTTTTTAACAGTTTTTGTGGGGTTTTTTTTTCCAATTTTAAGACAAGAAGCTTTCACAGTTTTAGAGGAAGAGTTTCAGTTACAGCCTTGTAAAATTTTCCCCTTTGACCTGCTGGGTTTTCTTTACGTTTCTGCCGAAGTTCGCCTCCACCTGCTGTCGGAGCTATTCTCAGTGCAGGGAAATTATTTATTTTTAAGTCAGAAAAGAAGTTTCATGAGGTTGAACAAAGACACAAAAAACAATATAGGCTCTTTGAGCGTTTAAGAAATTTTGACGTTTGTAAAAAAAATTTTATGGCGAGTGTAATTTTTTGATTTTTTTTTTGTGAAGGCGGAGAAAGTTTCAGGTGGTTTGTGCCACAAAATGCATTTTGTTTCTTTGCTATATTTCATGAGTGTGTGTGTGTGTGTGTGTGTGTGTGTGTGTGTGTGTGTGTGCATAGTGAGAACTGGAACAAGTTTTTAACCAATAGAGTGACGACACTGTGGTCGGCAGCTATTATCTATCAGTAATTAAAATACTTCATTAATTTTTTTATTTTAAAGAACATTTTTTCAACTGCTGCAAAGGTGCACACTCACACACACACGCACACACACTTGCTAGACTTTTCTGCACAAAAGTGTAAATAGTACCCGCAATAACAGAAGGATGGGTGAACTGGGCGCGGAGGTGTTATCCTTCCACATGAGACAAAAAGCAAATTTTCATGTTGCGCAAAAACCACAAACCTCATGTTACGAAAACGTCAAATCCTGATGATGGAAACGTTCTCACCCTTTTATCTTAACACCCTCCTTCACATGCACAAGTATCCAGCACAAGACGTGATGAAGAGGCCTCGAAAACTGAGAGGGTTTTTTCTTTTTTTTTATAAACATAACAAAAACTCCTGCAAGATTCTGGAGGAGTTGAGCTGAGAAAGTAACAAAAAAAAGGGGGCGAATGTTTCAATATCAGAGGAAACATCCTTCTTAAATTTTCATCTTGGGTTCAGGCTTGCACAATAATTTTGCTGTGATTTTAGAGAAAAGTCTGACAGTCTGCAATCTTAATCAAAACCCAGGTCTCTGTGAGAGAAAGGCTGAAAGAAAGTGTGGAGGAAAGTATAGAGAAGGGTCAAACACCACTGAGCCTTTAGATGGCCACACTGAGGAGGTGAGACACCTTTGAAGTTCAGGAAGTGAAAGACCAGCTTCTGTGTGTTTTCTGCTTTCTTCAGCCTGCACCAGAAGCTGCTGTACAGCCTGACAGATCTCTCAGAAGTCGGCCTCATGTACCACACCTGGCCTTTGAAATCTAGAGACATCTTCATGGCCTGTGGCGGGGGAGGGGG
>JBBMOC010000210.1:0-239276 GCA_037975185.1 Centropyge bicolor | reverse complement strand
AAAAAAAAAAAAAAAGACTTCAGCTATGAGTATCGATGTGCGTATACACCTGTATCAGGAGGAGGGAGCGCCAGCCGCGTGTCATCACTGTCAAGTTTCCAGTGAATCAGAGTGGCACGCTGGCAGCCGGGTGGGGGCCTGACTGGTGGCTGTGTCCCTGTGTCTGTGCACCAGTCTGCTGCAGAAACCTTCTCTAGCGTCTCGGTGTTGCTTCCTTGTGGTTGTGAGTGTCGTGCAAAGGCCAAGTCCTGCATGTGTGGAGCTGTTGGCAGAAGGCGGCAGACCTACTGTACGCTTCAGCACCGCCGCTACGCCGACGACACCTGCCTCTTCTGCTGCTTCTCGGTGAACTCGGCGTGAAGCTCGAGCGCCGCCCACGCACGCAAATACCCCTCTGTGTTGTGTTTTCTATGGTTTCCCCCTCGCCAAGTTCTGATTTCCTATAAAGGCTCTAGTAGAAGTGAAGCGACAATATCAGTGGAGCAAAAACGATAACTACTCATCTACTTTCTAGATTACTCCGGTGCAGTGTGGGAGGCTTCATCCATTCATATGATGAACAGGCCAGTTTCTGTTTTCACTTGTATTAAAGACAGTGATGGAAGAGGAGCCCGTTCACCTGTTCGCTCTGAGCCACTAAAGAGCCGCTGCCACGATTCAGTTTCACCCAGAACTATGATTGATTGTTAAACTGGACACGCCATGTAGCCAGAAAGACCCAACTGGGAACGCTGGCGGCTGGGCTTGTCTTACCGCTGAAGGGTAGAGTGTGTGTGTGTGTGTGTGTGTGTGTGTGTGTGTGTGTGTGTGTGTGTGTGTGTGTGTGTGTGCCCTCAGTCCACAAGCATGAAGCCGTCAATTAAAGACACAATCCAGAACTTTTTTGACCGTGTGAATGTTTCGTCACATCAGTTCTCGAAAAGTCTGACTTGTGGTTTGTGAGACGAAACTTTTAAAATTCAGGCAAAGTTCAAGATTTGCAAACACATGTTGACATTTCCTCATTAAACCAAAGTGTAGTGTAAAGACAATGTTTTTATAAATAGCAGCTTTAATTTATTATCACATATGTGAGTAATGTCAGCTGAGTATTTTTAAAATATTTGACAACCTTTTTTTTTTTAAAGCCTGAATAAGATCTTGAAACAGCTGCTGTAGATTTCAGATTTCAACTCAAACAGGAGAAAACATTTACATACATGTACATTTGGTGGGGACTATTTTCAGCAGCGGATGAATCTGGTGAGTATTTACAGCAGCAGGACGATCAGAAATCAAAAGACTGGCTTGTTGGACAGGGAGGTCAAAATAGAAACAGCAGTACATAGAAGCAAACTAATCCAATAAATGGTTAAATGTCAAGAGTCCAAAAACAAGCAAGGTTAAGAGAAACATGAGGAAAAACGCCAGGAGGTGCTGGAACATTTGAAAGAAAAAGAAGTTGGAGAAAGACAAAGGAACACACAGGCAGAGTGGACGAGGAGCACAGGTGAAACTGATTAACCAACCTGAGGGCAGGACAGGAAGTAAAGACACCTGAAAATGCTCTTCAAAATAAAAGAGTAAACACCTAAACCATGACAGATGATGTGTTTCTTTGATACACAGAGAAAACTTGTTGGTCAATTCATTCATCAATAAAAATATAGAAAATTAGCTGCATTATCCTTTTAATATTTTCAAAACGCAAGAAGCAGTATAAGACAATAAAAGTATAAAATTGGCTTAGTGTGAGTAAACTGATCAATTATAAAAACATGTGAAACTGATTCAGACGTCACAGCTGTCCTGACTAACTTTATGAATTCATTACATACACAGACCGAGGCAACACAAATCCTCATCAGCACCGACGGGCCCTCCAGGTGTCCCCACCAACAGGGGCCCTGAACGCATCGTCTCTTTACACACCTCACTTGTTTTTACCACTAAATGAACAAAGTGCTTCAGGGAGGACGCACTGAATTTAAATGAGATACATTTCCATCCAGATGAGATAACTAATATTTCAGTTCATCTAAACAACACTGACAACCTGCAGGATTCTCTTCTCTGTTTTACACGTTTCAGACTGAATTATTTTAACTTTATGTCATGTTTTTGTCAGAGAGCACTGTGGTTCTTTTATTGTGTTTATGCCTGTGATTAAATAGTGTCGACTTCAGATCTTATCTATTTGTGCCACCCACACCAAAACGTTTTACAAAAGAAACAAGAGGGCGTTTCTGAAAAGAAGTTTGTGTGTGTGTGTGTGTGTGTGTGTGTGTGTGTGTGTGTGTGTGTGTGTGTGTGTGTGTGTACAGTCCTTGCGCTATTACAATGACTAATTTAAGCCATGCACTCTATAAAGCACAGTGAGCACTTTCATACATCTAAACTCTCTCAGTTCAACCATCATTTAATATGACAACATGCTTCTATTCAAGTTGAATTTAAAAACACACTCCAGACGAGATGTGTAGTTTAAAATAATCCTCACACACTTTTCCACATTGAACAAATCAGAGGGATGGAGGGCATCGCTCAAACGCTCCATAGCCTCAGGTGCTGTTTAAAACAGCCGGGCCAAATGTCAAACATGTTGCCCTGATTTATTAACACCAACTAGACTGTGCTGACCTCATATAGACCCAGACTGCAGCCGGTTCATCTGCAAACACAGTGGGAATGAGAATTAGGTGAATGAATCCGTTCTCATTCAGAAGTTCGTTTGCTGGACTTTAGGCATGAAGGAGAGTGGTTTTAATAAGAAATAATGGGAAGTTCATTTGCCTTCTGATGGAGAGCTGAATGAGACGATCAATACCAGTCAATTAAACATGATGCTACACCCAGTTAGCTTAGCTTAGCATAAAGAGTGGAAGCAGGGGGAAACAGCTAGCCTCCACCACCACTTTTTGTTTTTGCACTTTAGTTTTTGTACAGATGAAACTAACAAGGTATAAAGTGTCAATTGGTGAGTTTTAAAGGTGCTGGTCGGTAAAGTCTTTGAGGTTTGTGTAAGTTACGATCTGTGACTCCGGTCATGAATCCGAAAAGATCATCCGTGTATTGATAAATCCACGGTGCTGAAGGTGGAGACGGAGCTGTGATTGTGTTTCGTTCAGTCGCGTCTGTGCTCCTGAAAACACGTCAGCAGACCGAGATAAAAGCTAAATAATTCGGTGGAGACTTTTCCTCTAGCGCCACCTTCAGTTCAAAATGGAACGTGTAAACCAAGATGGTGGAAATGATAATCATCAGAATGTCTGACTCTCCTCATCCAGCTCTGAACAGGAACTGAGTGTTTTCAAAATGTCTTTTCTTCAGCTTTGAAAAGCAAACGTGTGACTGTCGGCCTGGAAACAGATAACATTCATGTTGTGATGTGTTGACTGTTGCTGTGCTCTGTTTAAAGTGAATCGGGGACTTCTCAGCAGGGTTCATGCTCCTCAGGCAGTAAGTGCCTCTCTGTCAACGCGCCGCGCTCTGGATGTTTGGCGTGCACATGAATCAGCCGCTGTCACGAGCGTCTGTCTGTCACCGTGTGTTTGTGGTTTTGTGAATCTGGCGTCCGCGTCTTATACTCGCGTGTGTCCTCACTCGGTTTATCCGTCCCTGGGCCGCGGCGCCCGGGGACGCCCTGACCTCCCGGTGACCTCGTCTCACTGCAGCCTTCTGTGATCAAAATGAGTTCAACGTGTAAAGCTCAATCAGCAGCAGCTTCTGTGGCATCTTTTATTAACGGCAGCATTAAATATTCACCTCGGCTCGCCCCCCCGTCGTCGGCCTCCACCTCTCAGGCAGCACTCCCACTCTTCATCCTTCAGCTGGTGAAGCCACGAGGTCAAAACAGGAATCAGCTCCTCACATTGCTTCCAAACATTATTGTCCTGAAAGATCACTCATCACCTTCATCCCTATTGATTCTTGGAGCGTTTAATTATTATGTTCAACTTCATTTCCACTTTCCTGTTTAGGAAGAACTCAAAAAATACAGTTGCTCCTGCTGCCTGTTTTCGACAGTGACGACAGCTGAAAAGCACAAATGATAAAAATCTAAACAAATGAAGCTCATTGATTAATTAGCCATGTTGTTTTTGCAGAATTGGTGTTGCTTCTCAGTCTTTCCAGGCAGAAGAGTCTTCAGTCCCTGTGTTCATCAATATTACTTAATGTTAATGGAAAAATATGATGTAATCTTACTAGGTCACATCCTCCTGCGAGTAGTAGTACATTTTAAATTTCCAAGAAAGCAAAAATATTTTTAGAATTTGTTGTTTTTCTGCTGCAAAAAAGGGAAATATTGTCCAGATCTGTTCCTCATCTGTTCACAGTTTTTTTTTTTTAACAGACAATTTTAATGACTTTTTTTTTTCATCAGTCATGTTTTTTTTTCCCCCTGTGTGTTTCTCCAGGAGGATGTTCCCCTTCCTGAGCTTCAACATCAGTGTCCTGGACCCGTCTGTCCACTACAACGTCTACGTGGACGTGGTCCTGGCCGATCAGCACCACTGGAGGTACCAGGGCGGCAAGTGGGTCCAGTGTGGGAAGGCTGAGGGGAACATGCCAGGTACTTCTAAAATCATAGCACAGAGTAAAATCTTAAGTCATGAATTCGTATTTTCTTCTTCTGGTTCTTGCTTGTGTTTCTTCTTGAGGCTTCTAAAAGCAAAATTCTGATCAATGAGCCAGAGACTTGAGCTCAGAGGGCTCGAGCTCGGCGCTGCAACATGGAAGACGATGAGGAAGTGGTTTATTTAGCAATATTGTAGCAAACCTACATGCATTCAGTCGGGAAACCAAGGTGTGCATCATGATGCGCGTATATTCTGAGAGGTTTCTGTGGACATTTTGATGTTGTTTTTGCTTGAAGTCAGGAGCTTCATCGTGCAGTCTGCAGGGGGTGAATACAGAGAGTTCACATCTTTGGGTGAAATGTTCCTTTAACTAGCTCCTTTATTAGCTTTATTAGCACACAGTGTTTATAGACATGCTCCTAAATTCACAGGACACTGTTGTTTCAGGTTTTTCAAACTTAACTTTCATTTTCATCTTTGTCATTGTGCAAGAATGTGTCACACATTTTCACATTTTAACACGTCAGTTTGTCTTCATCCACTTTCCAGCTGCCTCACATTTTCCAGCTGTAAATTCACAAACAGTCATAAACCAGATATATTAATCAACACGAAGATGAGGAAGGAGGGGGAATATTTATGGAGGTGTTGAATGAGAAGGTGAAAAAAGAAGTGTCAATCATTATAAATGTCAGACATGTAAGAAGTTTAACAGAGTGTAGGAAGGATTAAATGACCTCGTTGCATCACATGATTCAAATGTCATCTGCACTGATCTGTCATCAGGTCTAAAACTTTCAGTAATCAATATCAGTGCTGGCCTCAGAAGTCCATCATCTGACAGGCTGCAGTTTCATCCACCTCACGAGCGCCGTCCAGTGAAAACCATGTGACTGTTTTTCCATCCATCTCTTCCTCTCTTCACTCATTATTTCTTCCTGTTCACACCTCAGAAAAAAAAAAAAACACAATTGCAAGTCAACCAAAACGACATATTGTGTGCGACTGCTGATGAGACTAACCACAATAATATAAATGAGAGAAAGTGCAAGGTGTTGTCACACATGTGCCAGGTGTTGTGGAAAGGTGACTGCTGATGTGCTACAGTTGTGGAAATTGTGGTGAAACAACTGTACTCAATTAGATTTAATATTGTGTTTATGTGGTGTGTTCGTAGAAGGTTAGCAGGTCACTGTGGTGACGCTGTGAAAAATCACGGCGCTGAGACTGTATCCTGCAGTAAGAATGCATCAAATATAAAAGACACGAAAATAATATCTATAAAAAATTCTCTTTTCTTTCTCTCCTTGTTTTTCTTTTTTGACACCCCCAAAAATTAAAACTGAACAAAGACTTATTTGATAAACGTGCGTTTAAATGGGGGAATAAATTCAAATTAATAATTAATTGTATCTATACCATTTGAGTAAACATGCAGGTTTGCAGACGTGACTGATGTCACACTGACAGAAAGTGTAAATCATATTGGTTGTTGTCATTTTCTTGGCTCGACAGAGTCACAAACACGTTGTTCTAAACGTTGCTCGTGCTGTGACTTTCTGCTTGCAGGGAACAGGATGTACATGCACCCCGACTCTCCGAACACTGGAGCTCACTGGATGAGACAAGAAGTGTCTTTCAGCAAACTCAAACTCACCAACAACAAGGGCAGCACCAACAATGTGGCACAGGTACCGTCCTTCCCTCTGAATAAATATGATAATTGATCATTGATTTGGATCAATGTCAAATCAAAGTGATCGGGTGTCACAGTTTGAATCCAGACGAGGGCTTTTGCTGATTCTTTCCTGTTTTCTATCAAATAAACATAAATTCTAAATCAAAACATTGTTAAGGAGGGTGGTTGTGGACTCACAAAGTTAAGGTTTTAATAAGTCTTTAATGAAGACAAAAGGAAAACTTAACAAAAACTGATGGCGGAACCAGGTCCAGCAAGGTCAAAAATCCAGATGCAGAAAAATCAGGAAACGGGCATGACAACATGAACAAGAATAGAAGACAGAAATCTGGCAAGGACAGACTGAACTGGACTGGCTTTTATAGAGTCCTGATGGGTGATAGACTGCAGCTGGGAACACAGGTGAGGAGATGAGATGGGAGGGGCTGGTAGGAGAGGTGAGGCAGAGGCGGGGTGAGTAGACAAATACAGAGAGCAGAGGGGAAAATCTATGGCAGGTGAATAGTGACACAGCTTAAACAAGACTGAAAGAATAAAGACATGAACAGCACCAAACAGATCGAACTAAAACAGAGACTGAAACTAAGGCAGGACAGAGACAGACTGGAGCTGAGACAGAGATGGGCAGGAAGGCAGGTAAACACTAGAGCTGGACAAAAACTGAAACCAAACAAAGGTCAAACTGGCCTAACTATAACCACCGTCTCCCCTCCAGATGATCGTGCTCCAGTCGCTCCATAAGTACCAGCCTCGTCTTCACATCGTGGAGGTGAAGGAGGACGGCTCGGAGGATCCCTTCCTCTCATCCAAAGCTCAGACCTTCATCTTCCCGGAAACCCAGTTCATCGCCGTCACCGCTTATCAGAACGCAGATGTAAGTGGCGTTGGTCGCAGGAAGCCGAGTTTTGCATGTTCGCATCGAGTGGAAGAACCTTTCCTTTTCTTGCAAATTATGGTCAACCTCAACTCCGTTTCCTTATTTCTAATCAAATCAGATTCAGAAAAAACCTGAGATCCATATTTTCATCACATTTTGGACGATTTCATTTACACACTTATTGTAAACCAGCGCGATGAGGTCACAGCACCACTTATATCTTCAGGATCCCAATGAGGTCGAGAGCTCAATGATTCATGTCACAGCCGTGTTGCACACAGAGGCTTCGGTTCATGCGTGCACGCATCAAAAATTCACACACTCTCATTTGCATTCCTGCAGTTTACTGTGAGCGGGAGTATATCATTACTGCACAGTGGCCGAGTTCAACAAAGTGTCAGCTCACCTCGGCTGACCTGGGCACTGTCGCTCCGCGTGCCCGGGACGAGCTGTATATAGTATATCTGCAACAGCTGCTCAAATACATTGTGTGAGAGTTACTGTATTCCAAAACAACATGCTCGGCCTGTTTGAATGAGCTCTGTTCCATCACTGTACAAACAGCCCGTGAGCCCCCCCCCCCCAGCCCTGTCCAGCAGCCACAGAAGACACTGCACATTATCCTCATTAATTATTGGTCGGTGGCCTCCTCTCTCTCTGCTCTCTTGTTTCTCTGACGCGCTCGCTCACTCCCTCTCTTTTTCCTGTGCCTACATTCTCTCATTGCCCTCCTCCTGTTCCTTACACAGATCACCCAGCTGAAAATAGACCATAACCCCTTCGCTAAAGGTTTCCGCGACAGTTACGACACGTAAGTAATTTCACAAAGTTGTATTTGTGGAGAGAAAACTGCAGTGAGTTTGTTGTTAGAGAGAAGATTTTTATTTGAATGTTGCCTCTGTTGGTTGAATCGTGAGACCAGATCACTGCTGGTAAACGTCCTCATGTGTGCTCATGCCTTCCTCTTAATATTGGCATAGATGCAATTACTGCGCGGCTCGAGCAAGCTGCAGTGAAAGGGTGTGAGGGGCTGTGAGATGTTTGATAGATAGTTTGAGGTTTTGGGCAGGAAATAACACCTTCTTTTTTTTTCTCTCTCTTCTCACACTCTCTTCTCTTCCCCTCCTCCTCCCTCCTGCCTAGGCTGTACGCTCCTCCCGACTCTGATCGCCTCACCCCCTCCCCCACAGAGAGCCAGCAGCTGCTGCCAGGGAGCTGCTACACCCAGGGCTACCTCTCCGAGCAGTACATGAGCCCCCTGCCCCAGAGAGGCTTCTACGGCCGCGAGCCCATCGGCATGGGCCAGCAGCACAAAGACCCGTCCTCCAGCCCGGGCCCCCACAGCCGCTGGTACCTGCCGCCTCAGCAGGGCGTGGCCCCGAATCGCCTCGACTTCACTTCCTCCTACGAGGGCGACTTCTCCGGCAACGGCTTCTACAAGCCCTTCCCCTTGCAGACATCCGCTCACCACGCCCTCAGCTACTACCCAGACCATCCGTTTGCATCTACCAGCGTGTCTGTGTCGGGGGCCACCTCGGCGGGCTGGACCACCAGCCGGCCCACCCCTCAGTTCCTCAGCCACCCGAGCAAGCCCGGCCCCAGCCTGGGCTGGTTCAGACCCATATCGTCCTCCTCGTCCTCCTCCTCCTCTTCTACGTCGCCTGGCAACCCCCGGCTGCACCCCCCCTCGCTGCTGGAGTCGCTGCAGCCCCCCCTGCTGCAGGACAAGCCCAAAGACAGTGCGGAGGCGGTGGGGGACGACCCCTGGCTCGAACCTCCCTCCGTGAAATCGGCAGCCTCGGCCGACTCGGGCCTGTTTGAGGCCGGCGTGGGGGACAACAAGAAGAGGAGGGTGTCGCCCTACACGTCCAGCACTGAAAACTCCCCACCCCCACGCAGCGGAGAGGTCTGCGAGAAGGACAGCGACGCCGACTACTACGGCTACTACACCCACTGAAGAGCTCACACGGCGTCTCCCAGCGTCTTCCCACGCCGCCCTCGTGGACACGGCGTCCGTCCAGTCAGGTCACGATAAAGGGCTGGAACAGTCTCTGATTTTGCTGCAGACAAACAGCAGAAGCACAACACATGCAGAACGTGTCTATAAAGTCTCAAAGTGTCAAACGATTACAGGAGGAACTTTCAAGGTTACTGTCAAAGTTAGTGTTGAACAGAAGTGGATGTGAAGGGGACACTGCCCTCCAGTCACATAAACACCACACAGACAAACAGACCTGTGACTTTAGCCTTTGAAACATCTGGAGATTTGAGGGGGAAAAAAATGATCTGCATATCTGCTTGCTGACAGACGCCTGCAGGGATTGTCTCTTCTCACTGCATCAAACACTCTGTCTCCTGTGCTCTGTCTTCTCTCTGTCTCTCTCTCCTTTCTCACCCTCAGCCATTCACACACACGCTCTCACAACATGCTCACGTTCATTTCCACCCCATGATTCTGACCACAAATTAGCTTTCACACACACAATCACCTCTCCGATCCGGCCCGGTGCGTTCAGAGCAGCGCCCACCGGTGGTGAGGGAGCGGCGCTGCAGGCTGACGCTGCACAGTGCCCGGGTGTCAGGAGGTTAAGAGAGCTTAACGAGCACATGTCCCCGAGCACGGCCGCTAATCTCATCCCGCTGGAACAACCTTTTGTCTGTGTGTGTTAAGTAAATCAGCAGGAATAGCAACAGGAGACGAGCCAAGAAAATGATGGAGTTACCTCAGCAGCAGAAACACAGAGGAGCTCATCACGAGTCATTCACATTTCATCTGGTGTTTACAGGTTAAAGCAAAGTCATCAAGTCTATATCTGTTTGCACTGTATTGTAAACAGAATATTTTTGGGTTCTGGTCTGAAAAAAAAGTAATTTGGTGACATCACTTTGGGCCATGGGGGGGGATCATGAGAATTTTCACTATTTTTTAGACAAAATAATTAAACAATCAGTAAAGAAAATAACTGATTAATCAATAATGTTAATAATCATTAACTGGAAAAATTCTCACGTTTCACCTGCTTCAACAACATGTCATGGCTTCCTTCATTGGATGGAGTTGCCTAATTGTCATGGAGATGATGTCGTTGTTATCAGGTGACCCAAGTGCAGAACTTGAGTCACATGATCACAGGTGGTCGTACATACTGTTGTTCAAACATGGTTCATGTCAGCGGATGTGAACGTCCACCTTGACCTTTCTCTGACTGCACACTGGCTCGTGACCTTTGACCTCTCCACAGCAGAGTTAGGCTTGAAAAAAATAGCTCATACAGCAGAGGGAAGACAGATGCTCATGATGCGACATAGTCAAGAATTAATGTTGGTGTTAAAGACATTCAGTAGTGGCTCCAATTTCAGTCTGACTGGACACAGTTTGCTTTGATGGAGTGAAAAAGGCCTCATTATGACACAGGCTCAGCCCCCTGCTACAACCAGTCGATGTGAAAACGCTCCTGTCACCACACACAGATAAAGCCCGTCGTCAATACCGCCATCGATAACGACGTGGCTGGAAAACAGTATCGGCAGAGGGAAGTGTGACAGCTGCAAACACACACACACACACACACACACACACTCAAACTACACCCACTGTGCATGAACAAGATGTCGACCACGCTGCAGCATTCAGATTAAACCACAATCAATAAGAAACAACATCTTAATCTTTGGCTTAAATTACAGATGTGTGAGGCACTTCCTGTACAGTAGCAGCAGAACGACGGGGGTGCACACGTGTGAAAAGTGGGTCATTCAGAATACACACCTGTAGCTAAACAGACGAGGAGCTGTCACCATAAACAGGAAGCACAAAGTGACCAGACAGACACAGTGTCGTCGGCGCCCCCCCCCCCGGCCTGGTGTTGTGACGGCGGCTGACAGAGGCCCGGCTCCCGGCCCGGTGACAGAGATGAAGAGTGAGGCTGCAGTCGGTGCTGATCAGAGATCTGCTCCTCATTCCTCACCAGGTGTGCTAATGGCCTCAGACAACACTGGGGGCGACAGACAGGCGCTCGCTCGCTCAGTGCAGGGCGGGGCTACTGTGAAGGATGAGGAGATGAAATTACTCACGTTTTCTTTTTTTATTAATCTGCACTCTTGAAAATGAGCTGATGGAAAAAGTACAAGTCTGCCCTGTATAAACTACTGTTTATTTAATGAGCTCAGATTTTTCACCATTAAAATCAACAGATTGAAATTCAGAGTCTAGTGCAAGAAAAAGTTTGATATAGATAAGATTGAAGACTTGAAGCAGGGGCCTGGTCAAGAAACACTCCTGAACACAACCCTTCTTAAAAGCACAAGTTTTTACCGTTTTTGTACAGATGAAACAGGCAGGATGTAAAGTGTTAATGTGAGTTTCAGAGGTGCTGTGAGCTGTGGTCCTTATTAAGGTTTCACTTGTCAAAAGCTCTTTTCGGGGGCCGAGCTGATTTTACACAACTGTTGTATAAAGACTGGAGTCAGTGGGATTTAAAGACAATCAAAAACATGATGCTTATACATGTAAAATCTCTCTTTTGAAACACTTGACAAAATGGTCTTAACAATGCTGAGAAAGGACAAGTTCAGTCCTTTATCTGAACATTTAAATCAAAATGTTAATTTAATGCTGAGTGCAAAATTATATTGTAAGATTAAGAATGAAAAAATATGTTGCTCACATTTCCAAAAGATGTGCTATTTAATGTTTATGAAAAAAGGTGATTCTCAATGGACCTTAATGAAGGTGGACAATTCCTGTTTCAAGTGCAATTAATAGAAAGTGAATTAGACTTAAAACGATGAGAGCGAACGTTCGTGTGAAGGATGTCACTTATTTATTTTCTGTGCTGTGGTTTGTTGCGGCTCGGTGAACATGCACCTACTGTACACGAGGGCGAAGATCTCACATCAGACAGCAGCAGACGAAAAGCTTTCAGACACCTCAGGAACGCCCCCTGCTGGACATCTCAGCGACTACAATCGACTTCAGCCAAATCCCTGACGTTAAACCTCTAATACCTCCATCTCCCATGAGTCTGTGTTTCCCTCCAACACACACCTCCCTCAGTGAGAGGCTGTGTGAGGGAGCTGTGTTTCCACAGATTTTACTGTACCATATATGAACAGAGGCATGAAGGACGGAGGCCGGACGAGGTCAAAGGACAAGCATGTTATTTTTTGTGTGTGATCCATGTGCACTGTTGGTGTCAGGGGAGCAATAATAGCTCCGTTGACTCTTTCGTGAAGAGCTTATAAATTGCGATGCATAAGAGATGAAACTTTCTGAAGGGGAAAACTGTTATTTATTAAAGGTGGCATAACTGTGTATTGTACTGTTGTTTTTTTATTCATGAAATTAAAGGTTACACATGACAAAACTCGGCTGTCTGATGTGCTCCTTTTATTTATGAAAAATCATGTAAGACAATTATTTAAAATGTATTTTAAGATGGTCAGTGTCCTTTAAAATAAATACTTTGCCATACTGGACTCATTCGTCTGCAGTCGAGTGCAGCTATAATATATGAATTGATACCAGTGGGAAATGAAAACACAGTTGTGATGATGACAATTTAATGTTCTGTATAAATACAGTATATATGATTCCAACCAGCTGCATATTCTTTCACTATCAAGAACATAAAAATACAGTATAATATCTCCTCTTTTAAATATGTGTATATACTGAATGTTAAATTAAAAAAAACGTTTGTCGACGTTGCACCATCATAAGACTGATGTTCACAGTGACCAAAGTATTGAGACAGATGCTGTCTGAAACTTTATCAATAAAACATCTTATAAGCAGGTGATGACGATGTTCAGCTTCACACTCTGTTCTTAGTCATGTCGAAAAGTTGTACTTCATACAAAGGAGTACTTCATAAATACACCGCAGCTAAGGAAGCCTGGAAGGAGGTTTTTACCCCTGTTTGATTGAACATGATTTATTCAGGCATATGCACCACGCACAGCCTTTGACATTATAAAAATATAAATTATTGCTGCTTTAAAGATTTTTTCTTTATTGAGTTCCAAACAACTTTGCAAAAAAATCGAATGACCACAAACCTTGTGGCCTCTTTGTTGGTAATCCAGCCCCGACTGTATCACTGACTTCAATACATTTATAACCTCAAACACCTGTACTCACTAATACTGTACTTCTTACTAACCTGACAGAGAAATGCAGTTTTGACAACTTAAAAATATTTTTTTTCATTTCAAGTGATTCGTCCATTTCCAGTTCTGCTGAGTGTGCGTCACATGTTCAGTCTTTTCAGCAGAAAAATGTGAAATTCTCACAAATATAAACATTTTTATCTGGACTGAAGTCATCTAAAAAAAAACCTTCAAATGCATTAGAAAATAGATCTTGACCTTGGAACTAGATGCTGGGTAACTTGTCTGGTGACTGTCTGGCTCCCATGATCCAGTCATGGGTGAACAGAGGAGATCAGCACCGTCTCCGCTCTGCTCGAGTCTCAGAGCGGTTCATACATGCCGTCCAAACCTCCACCTCTGATACTGTCCAGTCTCTCACTGTCTGTGTCCACTCGTCACCACAGGGTCAGATTTTCAATGTTAGCAAAACCTGGGTTCTCTCTGAGCTTCCAGTAAGTCTCGTTCGTCAGCCACACGTCCCGTCCACAGGAGTCTTTGGCTTTCCTGAAGACGAAGAAGAAAAATTCACATTCAGCCATTTTTGCATTATATTATAGTAAAATCACTTTTGAACTGTTGGTTGGACAAAAGTGACTAATCAGGACGAAAAATGATGCTAAATTGCAGCCGAACTGTTTATGTTGTTTGTGCTCCATCTCATGGTCTTGAGTCAGCACATATTTAAAAAGCCCATAGAGCTGCGTTCAATCTAGCAACTAAAGCCAAAAATTGATGATTATTAAGTGCATTTACAAGGTTTTCAGATGAGCAAATAAATGATCCAGGCTCAGATAAATAACCTGACCAAGTGCTAAACATATGGAGACATTCATGCAACTAAACATTAAAGTTTAAAATTTATTTTTAATAGTAAAACTGATCATTTTGTGGTTTTTATCATCATTGCATCAAAAAGCATTAAAGCAATGATACATGATATAATAGTTTGTTATTAACCCTCTTTAACCAGGATTATAGAAAAACTGAACTTACTTGAAAAAACGTGGAACGTGCTCTTCGCCCCTTTTGCCCAGCTCTTTTCTCCGCTCCCTCTGGAATTCCTCTATCTCGTCTTTCTTCCTGTCTGACTCCTCCACCTTCCCCTCCTCCAGCATCCTGTGAAAAGAGGAAATGTAAAGTGATCGTTGCAGCAGAATCCATGAGTCCCAGCTGAGCGTCGGACGGCGATGTGTCACCTCTGGTCCGGGCGCAGGCGGCTGTCTGTCGGAGGCAGGAGAGGCTTCAGCTCGGGGCTCAGCTCATTCAGCTCCATGGCGAAGGTGGAGAAGCCGTAGTACAGCAGGTAATCCTTCGGCTGGGGATCTGTGGGGCGACACGAGCCTCTCAGGTGAGCTGCTGCACAAACGTGACGCTCGGATTTGTGCTGATTAGCAGTTTTGGCAGCAGGTGGAGCCTGATCATTTCACTTCACTCGCATTTAAACTGAAGGGGAATCTCAACATTCAGCCTAAGCACATCAGCACAGGGACAACTCAAGGACAAACAGGCTGGTAAACAAGTCTCGGTCGTCATGATCACGGACTCACTTGGCTTCCAGACGCACTTCGGAGTGGGCAGAGTGTCGCAGAAGATGCCTTCGTGCCACAGGCCTCCGAACCTGTGGATGATGCTCCCGCTCTGATCCAGCACCGTCCCCTGCACCTCGTTCTTGTTGGTCTCTGAGCCCCAGTACCGAGACTAACAAACCAACAACAAACAAACCAAATCCTCAGATATGCTTTGCAAACAAACACAGTGATTGTCATAACCAGGCAAAAACGTTAAGTTACTTTTGCAGTTATGTCTCGTCTCATGTTGTCCTGTCTCTTCCTGTTTTATTTTGGTAACTGTTTCCCTTCTTGTTTCAGGTTGCTTGCCCTTCCTTCTGTGTTTCCCGCCCTGATTGTTTCCACCTGACTCCCTACCTTGTGTATTTAATGTGCCAGTTTGTCGTGTCTGCCGTGTCCGTCAACTCGTGCCTCATTTCCATGCGTCTCATGTCGAGTATTCCTGTTTTTGCCTCCACGTTTTCTTGTTCCTTTTCTACCTCGTTTTTCCTCAGCATAGCTAGAGTGACTTTAAGTTTATTTCTTTGTTTATTTGATACTTTTCTTCCTCAGCAGAGTGATTTTTCGTTTACCCACGTTTTGTCTGTCCTCAGTAGAGTGATTTTGAGTTTTGCACCTTGTTTTAATAAAAACCTTTATTTTGAAGTTTTTGCATCCGCGTCCTGCTTCTGGGTTCAAAACCAGGCTGAGCCTTGTCAGTGATTTAATAGACAGTTCTGACTGATATCAGGGAGGTTTTCTTCACCTTGACGAAGGTGATCTTGCAGGTGCAGACGTTGCTCTTCAGGTTGCGGATGGTGACTTCTCCGTAGTGCTCCAGGTAGCGCTGCTGACTCAGCACGTTATGGATGCAGGTCACCACTTTGTTCCACTCGTAGTGGTCTCCATACCTGGACCAGACACCAACAGTCAGCAGGTTTTCCAGCACTAAAGCCAGTTCAGGTTTGTTTCCTGTCTGTGTTGTGCAGACACAGACAGCCAGGTGCAGACTGTTTACCTGGGGAGGGTCACGTTCACCATTCCTGTCGGCAGAATCTCCAGCGACTTCCCCCAGAACTTGTTTTTCCATCGCTGGTCTGTTGTTGAGAAAACACATCTGATCAGCTTCCAGAGGCAAGTTAGAGGATACAGCACTAACTGAAAACAAGAATCTGGGTTTGATGACAGAAGAGAGTCACCTTGCCAAAAGGAGAAGTTGTCGGAGTGTGCGTGGCAGGCAGAGATGGGGGGGTGGTGGCAGACCTGGGGGAGACAGAGAAGATCTGACCACATGCAACCTGCAGCACATGATGAGGAGCTTTACCTCAGTCATTTAGCTTCTGAAGAGAAGGAGTTCAAGCTTTCGCCTTGAGCACAACAGACCTTCTTTCACTGCAGACATTCAGCTGCCAGCAAACAAAAAACCACTGACACTGAAACACATGCTATGACCTACATCAGTGATATTAATATCAATATACGTGAATATCATCACTCTGAAACATTGTGTCATCTGTTTAGTTTCTTAAGTGCTGAAAGTCAGTGTTGAGGACTGACTTTTTCCACTTAATTGCGTTGGCTTCAAAATAAATGATTGATGAATAATTGACATGATTAGTTATAGTGATTATATTAAAGTGATAAATCTGTGTCTGAGCTGCTCAATTACACCAACGAGTGATTCATCTTCATTTACCAAGAGGTGACTGTGACGGCTAAATACTAGTCCCCCATGGTCAGGTCAGTTCGGGTTTGTTTTTGTTCCTGTTTAGTCGCCACTCTTAAAGGTGTTAAAGCAGTAAGATATCGTGTAGTGAATGTCTGTGATGTTCCTCCTGAGGTACCTGCTCACTGACGAAGCGGAAGCCGCGGTCCTCCCTGATGCACTCGTAGCTCTCCCCCAGCACCGGGTTAAAGGGCTTGTAGCGGTTCCTGAAGGTCGCGGTGGAGTAACCAGAGATGGCGAAGGCAGCGATGTAAATCTGTCAGAGATGAAAAGTAAAAGCTCACTTTCATTTTGTTTCTTTTTTATTTCCTGTGCAAACAAAAGGGACTGAGGCTGTTTCTTATTTCATTTGTTTTGAAGGTCCAGCATTTTTCAATATTTCATATACTTTATCTCTCGTGCTCAGGAGCTTTTTTTTGCTGTTTTTCTAACTCAATTCAGAGACAATCAGGAGGATGAGGATGGTTAAGAGACACTGTTGTTGGCTGCTACACTTCCCTCCTTGTTTTTAGTAGAAATAAGATAAGATAAGATAATTCTTTATTGAACCCCCATAGGGGAAATTCGGGTGTTACAGCAGCACAAGCATACAATCAGATAGAAGTATAAAGTATACAAAATAAAAAACTTTAAGAAACTATATTTTAAAAAAGTACAAGTGGAACCTAAAGTGGCTTAGTGAAGATAAAGTGAAAACACCAAATAACAAAACAGCAGCAAATGAGAATATGAGGTAGAAAAAAGCAGCCAAATGTAAATATTGCAACCTGAGAAATAAGATAATGGCCTAATGAATATATATATATATATATATATATATATATACAGAGAGAGAGAGAGAGACAGAGAGAGAGAGAGATCTATATATATATAGATAGATAGATATAGATATAGATATATAAGAAGTTGTATGTACATCTGAGTGCAAATGGCAAATGGCAGATCCAAAGTGACTTAGTGAACATGACAAAGTGACAATACAGTCCAGCAGCAAGTATTGCAGTATGAATGAATGAACGAATGAATAGTACAAGCATACGGTGTAAACCACATATTATTAGTCCTGAGTGCAATAGTCAGTGTATGTGCATATGTGTGTGTGTGTGTGTGTGTGTAAAATGATGGTCAGTGATCATCAGACAGGGGCACACACAGAATCAGAAACGTTACCGTGTTGACATTGTGTGTGTATTGGACCATGTGTCTCACCATCCTCTGGTAAGGGTCCGGCGTGTTGTTGGCCGTGTCCAGCAGCTCGCTGTACTCCAGCTCCTCACACAGCCTCTGCAGCAGGTTCACAGGCTCGTTGAGAGCAGCGGGCATGGACACTCGAGCCAAGTCTTTACCTGAGGGAGGACAGTATATGAGCTCCGGGAAGCTGCCACATGTCTGAACTGAATTCCATGTGTTCTGCTCTTCTTGCCTATGTTATTGTAGAGGATGGCCATGAGGCCCACGTGGCTGTTGTCTGGACAGGGAGCCGGCAGCTTGGTTCTCTGCCCGGTGCTCTTGGGAGCGACACTGTTGGGAGTCTTGGAGATGCTGGCTCGGTACTTCCTGGTTGCTGAGGCTGTAAAATTATAACCAACCAATCAAGACAGGGAAAGATTCTCAAGAGCTAAAATGCACTTCTCTATCTGTACTCTGCAGTCGCTGCCGGCGGCGTGGACCCACCGTGCCCCTCCTCCGGCTCAGAGTTGGTGGTGCTTCCATCGCTCAGGCCTGATTCGTCAGACACCTCAGAGGAGCTTCCACAGAGGATGTCGTCGCTGGCGTCAAAATACTCCGCCGCCGAGTCTGCTACCGAAGGAGGCCCGTGGGACGAGTTCCTCACCGCTGCAGGCTAACGACGAGGAGACAGAGAAACCAGCCGTCACAAACCACAGGGGGATGTGTGGCAGAGAAGCCAGATGACAGCTTGAATCTTACCTCGGCTAACGTGTTTGACTGGTGGATGTTGTTAGTTTCCCAGACTTCCTGCAGCTTCTGCCTCTCCTGGGACAGAGTCTCATGCACTGACTTCAGGGAAGCCAGCACTGAGGAGGCACAAAGAGAGTTCAGGGGAAACTTGGATGCATTCGTTTGAGATTTCTCTTAATATGGAAGTTTACATTAACATGTCCCCTCCTGTATAATCTCTGTGTGCTCTGTGTGTGTATGTGCATGTGTGTGTGTGTCTGACCTCGGAGCGACATGGCGCAGATGTCCTGCTGGAGTTTCTTGCCCTCGGGCGACTGTGTGACGGTGTGAGGGGACAGCTGGGTGTAGACGTAGTCGGGGATGGAGGGGACCGACGCACCGAGGTGAGACGAGTTGTTCAGGTGACTGGAGGACAGCTACGAGGTGGACAGAGGTGGACAGAGGAGGACAGAGGTGGACAGAGGTGGACAGAGGTGGACAGAGGAGGACAGAGGAGGACAGAGGTGGACAGAGGAGGACAGAGGAGGACAGAGGAGGAGGACAGAGGGGGACGGAGGTGGACAGAGGAGGACAGAGGAGGACAGAGGTTGACAGAGGAGGATGGAGGAGGACAGAGGTGGACAGAGGAGGACAGAGGTTGACAGAGGAGGACGGAGGAGGTCGGAGGAGGACGGAGGAGGACAGAGGTGGACAGAGGAGGACAGAGGAGGACAGAGGTGGACAGAGGAGGTCAGAGGTGGACAGAGGAGGATAGAGATGGACAGAGGAGGACAGAGGAGGACAGTGGAGGACAGAGGAGGACAGAGGTGGACAGAGGAGGACAGAGATGGACAGAGGAGGACAGAGGAGGACAGAGGTGGACAGAGGTGGACAGAGGAGGACAGAGGAGGACAGAGGTGGACAGAGGAGGACAGAGGAGGACAGAGGTGGACAGAGGAGGACAGAGGAGGACAGAGGAGGACAGAGTTGGACAGAGGAGGACAGTGGAGGACAGAGGTGGACAGAGGAGGACGGTTGGTTCACTGGTTAGAGTTGAAGATTCAGGTGAGGTTTCCCGACTGCTAACAAATGTTACTACTATAGGTTCTGACTATGAGTGCTTAACAGAACAGAAGAATGTGCATAGGATCATGCATGTTAAAGGACTAGTTTGATATTTTCCAAAATATGGTTTTCCACTGTCTCCAGAGTGACATGAGAAGATCGATACCACTTTCATGTTGGTATGAAGGTCGAGCCAGTGGAGGACGTGTTGTCACCATCAGAAATTTCTGCACCCTCCATAAAACCAAATTTTCATTTTTAATACATATTTTTTGTTTTTTCACAGATCAAACAAGTTAGATAAAACATTAATCTGTGAGCTTTAGAGATGATGGAAAGATGATTTTGTCACGTTTGCATGGAGCCAGGCTAACTGTCTCCCTCTGTTTCCAGTCTTTATGCTAAGCTAAGCTAACCAGCTGCTGGTGAGTGCTTCATATTTATCATATAGACATGAGAGTGGCATCAGTCTTCTCATCTGACTCTGGACAATAAAGGGAAAAAGCATATTTCCCCAAATGTCAGACAGCATCCATCAGGACATGTTCAGTGTGAATGTGCTGATGGATGTCTCTCAACTTCAAATTAAAATGATCTGTCAAACACAGGTGTAACTAATTTAATTGTGGCATTAAAATGTGTCAGGACTGAGGCCTGTTGGATCCCTGGTCCAGGTTTAATTGTTTTAGTGTTGTTGCACCAAAATGAGACAGAATCATTGTTGTCAATAGTTTCACCTGTGCATCTCTGTTACAGGGACTGAATGAGGGACTCAAACCTCTGGCACCACAGCCCTGCTGGTTTTCTGTCACACCAGCTACTTTACTGATGTCATGTTTAAATCAGGTCCTGTTTGTTTGGTGAGAGAGAAAACCTTCAGGGCTGAAGGACCTGACAGGACACAACAAACAACAGACAGCACTGAAAACTACAAACATCTAAATGAAATACAGGTTTACTTGACTGATTCTATAAATGATTCTATAGATCAACATCAGGTCATTGCTGTGCTCTAAAATAGTGAGGTAGGACAATATACAATGGTACAAATACACCAGGATGAAGTACACGGAAAACACATTTTAACCTGTGAAAAATATTTTCTTTCATGCATCATTATTAACACAGTCATGTTTCATTGTCAGGATGGCTGAGACGCTACAGTGTGCAAATGGAGAATAATGAATGATTTTTATGAATCAAGTCGTCTCATGTTCTGCCCGTTGCCAACTCACCGATTTAGTAATCCCACGAATAGGCTTTGGATTAGAGAGAGGCCCCACAATGTTACTGGAGGGTTTGGGATGTCAAATATTTAAACCCAATACGTTCTAAAAAATATCAGTATCTCAATTCTGCTTTTAACATTAGTATTAAACATAGACTGTATAAAATATGGACGTAGTGTCTGTGACGTCACCCATAGGTTTCTGAAGAGCAAAAATGAAGCAAATCGTAGTGCGTAGCCATCTTGGTAGCCTACCTCCGGTTACTCCAAATATGGACAAAGAGGTGGAGCGAGGGCGGAGCTGAGGCGGGTCGAATGAACGCTATTGGCTGAAAAAAGCCGCTTTATTCGAAATAATCAAACTAGCTACGGCTAACCAGCTAGGTTAAATGCTAAATATCGTTGCTAGCCGGCTAACCCCACGACGATCTCTTTCCCAAAGTCAGTGACTAGAATTAGCCGGGGTGACGCCGTTTAGACCGTCAGTGGCTAGTTGTCAATCAAAGTGACGCCACTTAGATTGATAGCTATGAATTGTGCATAATGATGTATGCTGTATATTTTAAACGAACGCCTTATAAAAAAATTCGCCCCCCCCCCCCCAGTCATGTCATGGAGTATAAAAACAGCTTATGAGACTAGAGCCATGTTTTGAACCAGGCTGTAAATATGTTTTTTTATTGTCGTAAAATCGGACATTTTAACATGGGGCTCGAATGTAATTGACTCCCTTCTGCGGCCTGCTCTAGTGGTTATTCGAGGAACTGCAGCTTTTTTGCACTTCCGCATTGGCTTCATTTTTCAGCGGCGGAGGTGCCGCTTGGTATTAAATAATGTCCAATCAGTGTGCGTCAGTGTTTGTTTTATCTTTTGGCCTAAACATTAAAGGATTAAAGAGTAAGTCACGGACCATTCTTACCATTCCCAGGGCCTCCACTCTGGACAGGGTGCGAGAGTGACCCCACATCTTCCCTGACCTCGACTTCTTTGGCTTCTCAAGCGAAAGATTCTGCGTCAAAAAACAAAAATAAAGGTATATAAATGAATTCAGTGTCATGTGTTGCTGCCTTGAATGGACGGATGATTTTGCATTGAATTAGCTGTTTGTGAATGGGTGAGGGTTTGGAGATGTTTCCTACTGTTTGAACTGTACCAACTGTTGAAAGAGTCCTAAAAGACACCTGTATGCTGATGATGCGCTTCAGGTCTCCGTTGGTGAAAGCCTGGCCGGCCTCCAGCGTCTGCAGGCTCTGGATCAAGCGGTTTATCTCACAAAGGTCCAAATGGCACCGGTTCAACTCTGACGGACGACACGAGGGACATGTGTTCTTTTACTGAGTTTCAGTGACTCATCAATCAGATGAAGATTCACATGGTCAAGCTCAACATTTCAAGAGCTTCATAGTGAGGAAGGAACACTCTCTTCTCTTTTATTGGTCGACTGTGATGCTTAACAAGTTTTAGACTGATGAAAATCTACATGTCAGTCAGTGGACCTGCTCTGAAAATACAGAGTCTTTACATGATGTCATATGGTTTCCATCTATCTGGAGGAAATAAACCACCAACAGAAACAGAACATATAACAATGTCAGACTCAGACAAAAAGCATCAAAATCGATGCCGCAGAACCAGAGATATCATCTTTTTCTCCGGGCCTACATTACCCACAATGCT
This sequence comes from Centropyge bicolor, assembly GCA_037975185.1. Classification (NCBI taxonomy): domain Eukaryota; kingdom Metazoa; phylum Chordata; class Actinopteri; family Pomacanthidae; genus Centropyge; species Centropyge bicolor. The sequence continues at coordinate 216,846 of JBBMOC010000210.1, read as the reverse complement.
CAGTCTTTGCCCTTGGTATCATGTACCTTGCACGCAGGTGTCCGGGTCGTGACTTTGCTGCAGCCAGGCGGACACTTTGCTGTTGACGGCGGTGTTGGCTGACGGCAGCAGTCCTGATGCTCCAGCTGAGTCCAGCAGGCCTGCAGAGCTCTGGAGCATGAACACAAGAGAAGTTAATACAAGACTCACACGACTGTTGTGTTAGCTTTGTCGTTACTGTTCATCTGATAGTCACCAAATCTCCGTTCCTCTGAGCTGCTCCAGCTGCAGTGCCGAGAGACAGAGTCTGGAGGAAGCCGCTGTGGACGTGAGCCGCCTCGCTCTTCTTGTAGAGGCGGTGGGCCTGAAGCTTGGTCACCCAGATGTAGAAGAGGTCGTGGCTCTTCGCCTTGGAGGGACGAGGAAAGGCTTTTTAATCTGAAGGAACATTTTTTATGTTTGAAAGACGGCAGCAGCTCGTGATCACTGTATTTACCTTCATGTGATAGAGAATGTCTCCTGCGTCCAGGTCGATCCGATTAGACTTCTTGTTTATGGACATGACAGCGAGGCTGAGATCCAGAGAGCCCTGGACTCTTCCTCTGGACACCTTCATGTTAAAACAGGTCTGTTTAAGCTTTTTCAAATCCAGCAGGTGAAAAATGTTAGAAAATAGAACGTTCACTCACATCGTGTTGACTTTTGGAGTAACGCAGGATCCCTGCTTCCAGGACAAAGTATCTCTGAAAAAGAGATCATCTTTTTTAAAAACTGACTTTGATCATAAAGTCGACGTGTGGACGCAGGAAGTCAGAGCAGCTCTCTCACCTTGTGCCAGCCTTTGAGAGGCCACTTCCTCCTCTTGAGCAGATATCCTTCACAGATTCCCGGGGTGGTCATTTCCTGAGGGTTGTCGCCTCCTGTGTGCATTTCTACCTGAAGGTCGTCGATCACCTCCCAGTCTTTGATCATCTGCAGACAGCAGGGATGGGAGACAGTTTTTAGGGCCCGAGCACACTGAAGTATTAAGGCCCTATTGTAACCCTTAGGAATTTTTTTTTTTTTTCTCGCCCGACTTTAAACGCAAATTGCGGGCACTCAGCTTGAGATTAACGCGAACACGCCTAGCCACAAAATTCAGCCCTTCGAGAAATTTAATGAATCCAGTGTCCGCACGAAAATACATGCTCCACAGCGGCCCCTAGGGGCCTAAAAGTCAGCCAGGGCAACTGGATTGGCCTACGGGCCCGAAAATTGGCGTGCAGAACAAGCGTTGCAAGACCAACAAAAAAGTCTCTTACGACCATCGTGAATTCCGAACAGGAACTTCGCAAATTAGCGTTGAAATTCCGATTTTAGCAATCTTGCGCTACATTTTTGAACGAGCTTGTCCTTGGGTTTTAATCGGATCGGCTCCAGATTCGGAGGGTGTGTACGAGACAAGTTGACGATTAAAAGTTATTGAAAGAATTTGCGTAGGTCAAAGGGGGGCGTGGCCGCGAGGGCCCGATCATCGCCGCTTGCGGCTTTAATTTGTGATTGTATTGACCTCTTACAGTACGACAGCAGGTGGTACGAGGGGATTCCATTTTCATCATCTGTACAGACTAAGCCTCACCTGTCGGGAGTGTCGAGACGACAGAGTGCTGCTGCTCCGGGAGTGAGACGGCTTCCACGTGGGCGAGGTCTTCTCCAGGCCACTCGCCAGCGACTGGCTGCGGTTGAGTGAAGATCCATATGAATCCATCCCAGAGCTCAGACTCTCCTCCCTGATGTGATCGGCCGCTTGTTGAGAGAGATCCGCTGCAATCTGCCAAAAGCCCCCTGCGAAGTCAGGACGAGCAGGTCAGCCAGTGAGTGTATATGATTATTATGATATATACTGACTCAAGAGCTGTGTTTTATGATACTTTATACTATTGCTATTGTGCAGTTTAAGAGAGATATATTGTACTTTTTACTCCATTACATCTGAAACTTATAGTTACTTTACAAATAAAGATTTTTCAAATAAAGTTCATCATCACATTACAAGAGTTGGAATCTGCCATTTTTTCTGATAAATGATTTTTCAGCCTTTGTTAAGTTGCTTATAACTCGTCCATCAGCAGCTCAGTTAGTCATTATCTCCTAAATGTCATGGCCTAAGTGAAATAAATCAAAATGTTTGCTTGCATGAACAAACAGTCACAGTGTCAAGTTAGAATGAACTGCATCTGCATCTTATTTTAACGTCTTACTTTTATCAAATGTTGCTCATGTGAAGTTTGACTGTGTCCTCTATGAAAAGCTGCAGAATGAGCCGTGAAGGCCAGACGGCTCCACCAGCAAGAAACCAAAGAGAAAGTGTTAAATAGGCTCAACAGGAGACGAGATAGGACTCGGAGTAATCCAGTTACCTAACAGAGATGGAAGCTGAGCTCTCGGTTCATGTGATGCGGTAAATGCTGCCTGGATACACTTCATGTATCCTGGATCTAAAGTCGCCGACACTGAGAGCCGAACAACAAAACTACACAATCAGGCAAGTTCAGATGATGAGAACTGTGGAGGATTGAATGATGTCCTGTCAACTTGATGATTGTTTTGTGTGTATCCAGGTGAGGACAAGATGAGTCCAACATCACACATATTTCTAAAACTGCCAGTAATGCCTTTGAGTGGACTCAGATGTGCTGAGGTCAGAACAGGAACAGTCTGAAGATGTGGAGTCATTCTTGTGGCTGCTGTGTCACTGAGTAATCTTTTAATCTTTTGAACATGGGTGGGGGTGCTTGAAAAAGATAAACACCCTATAACACGTCCGAGTGAATGAAGGAGCAGTTTGGAAATATGTCAGATGTCAATAACACTCTTCTTCACTGATTGATCAAGTTGCTAATGTCGGCTCTTTGTTTGAACAGAACAGAACTGTGTGTAGAAATCCACATCAGAAGAACTTCATCACACAGGACTCTGCATGATTTACACAAGCTGGTGCAGCAGCCACTGTATGTGAGTCTGTGATCGGCACCGCCTGCAGGGAGAGGATTACCAACCTCTGCTTAATTGGTTTTTCAGGGGATGCTTTTAGCCACTTGTCACTCGGACATGGAGAAACACAATCCTGAGGCAGAGAGCAGCGACGCTACATGAAGACAAAGCTGACGAGCAGAATCTCAACAGGACAACTCTTAGAAAAATATCACAGGTTGATATCAAAGTAACATAAAATTACCTGTTTAGATGAATCTGAACTAAAAATAATATATTTACTGAAACAGCTCCTTAAAACACATTTAGTGTTTCACAGACATAAAAACATAAAATCTGCAGTGCTCTTCAAAAACAATAAATTCAGTGCAGTTCCTTGATGTCAACAGGTTTCTATTTACAAATGAAAACTTGATGCTTGAATTCGACAATGCACACATGCATCTGCAACACGTCCACTGTGCATTGAATTTGCAAACCAAACTACTGAAGCAGGGAAGTTACTATGTTTAGGACGTGTCTGTGCAGGAGAGAATCATAAAGCATCTGAATGGATCAACAATGAATGGAGCCCAACATCCCAAACTGAGATCCCTCTAAATCTGGGCAGAACCCTTGCAGCTCCTTGCTGTTACGTAAAGGCGGGAGAGGATGAGAGTAAGTGACCTCAGTGATGAACGCATGTGGTGGAAACAGGATGAAAGGATTTGCAGGTTTCTGAGCTCGCTCACTCAAGGAGGAAAATAAAGAATATCATCCAAGTTCAAAAACTGCTTTTGCTCCTAAAGTTATATTAGCTTCCACAAGGCTTTAACTACAAATTTGAAAAATCAGATTTGAAGTTTTTACAATAAAAAAAATCCATGTAACTTACTGATATATGAGTTTCATGAGTTTGGGCACTGTCAGGTAGAGCTGAGCAACCACAAATGCAAAGAAGAATTTAAATGACTGTTAAAAAACAATCAAAATAGACAAATGATTCTCAGTCATGAAGTCATTTTCCTCCTGTTTGACAGAGAAGAAAGGAGCTCTGACACAGACACCGATGGAGAAGTGAAACCAAGAGCTCATCATATGGAAATAAAAGCCAACAAAACAAGTCAACCAGGCGACAGGAGCATTTTGACCGACAGCCACCGAGCTGCATGAAGCCAGAGGACGGGGTTAAGAGGCAGAGATTATGACAGCTATAATCCCATTTTTGGGAATAAAAAGCTGCAGCCAATAAAACGTGGATCAGACGAGTGAAGGATCAAATATTTATGAATGAGTGTGAAATCTGTCAAACTCACTCCATTTTAATTAAACCACAGGAGGATTCTCCAGAGAAATGCTTCATTCAAACCTAATTACAAAGACTGAATATGTTTGTAATCTAAAATCAGAGGTGAGAGAATGTCAATCACTTCAATCTAACAGTGTGTGATTGTTTGCAGTTTCTCTCATATATTACAGTAATAATGGTTCAGTATGAGCAGCAGGTGTGTGTCCATGTGAACTGTCCAGGCCTCAACAAGCTCTTAACTAAAGCCCATTAAGAGTCAGTATCAGCAGACAGACAAGTTTTCACCATTTCAACCAACCAAACAAAGAATCCAGACAAAGATTATTATATATTGAATCTAATATCTAAACGGTAATAAATACTCTGATGGGTTGGTAATTTGCATCAGGACTGAACCCAAACGTCTGTATTACAGTTTCATGTTTTCTGCGCCAGTTCATGTTTAAAGTCTCACCTGAGCTTCACCTGTGACTCTCATCCTCTGCTGCTCTCTGATCAGCGCAACAGGTGCCTCATCAAGCGTCTCCCATCGAGCCCCGTTCATGAAAAAGGCAAGTCAAACTACATGTTATCTCCACAGACAATCAGCGATTCTGATCACATAATCTAACAGACGGCGTCCTCTCTCTCTCTCTCTCTCTCTCTCTCTCTCTCTCTCTCTCTCTGCGGCTCCAAATCCAAGGAGAGAGGCGCGCGCCCTGCGTCCCGGCGGCGCGCGCACTGCGTCCTGGGCATTATCCGCATTAGCTGGAATTACAATGAGTGTCTAGCAGAGATGTGGTGGAGGGGAAACACAGGCAACATCCACTCACTCTGCACAGCTAGTTTACTGTGTTTGAAAGGGAACTATGTTAACTTTGGCCTCATCAAACTGGGAAGTGAAGGAGTTTTTAAAGTATTGGATTTTAAGGGCTATATATGTGAGAATTTAAACATCAGTATTTGTTAATATTGGTTCTTATTCTTCCATCATTCACTGAAGGTCATAATTTAACCTTTATTGATCATCATTATTATGATTATTATAGTTTGTAAATGCAGGTGATGCTTCCTCGTCTACAGCTTCTTTCGTTTTGTGATAAATATCTAAATCAAAGTATATTTTGATCTTTCAATAATTGTCCACTTTTTTCCTTTGGTTTGGATGAAACTGTGTTTTGACACATTTGGACATTCAGTCCTTTGCTCAGGAGTGTGAGCGCCTGTGTAACGTCTGTCTCTCTGAGAAAGGCAGGCCATTATAGACTAACTGACCCAGATTAACATGCTGTAATCTGCAGATTAACGTATCGGGATCTGTGACCACTCGTGTTTATTTTGGCTGGAGTGGTTTTCATGATGAAGCTTATGCTTTACAACAATGCTGCCACTCCAGCTGGCGCTCTACTGCATCACTGTGTGTGTCAACTGGGAAAATCCACTGTGAGCATTATGCAATTAATTTATGACAACACTCAACTTTTAAATACATTTCTGAGAAAGTCTTAAATCCAAACAAAGAGACCGAGCAACAGCTTGTGTTGACAGTTTATTTATATGTGACAACATCCTTAAATAAAGGAACTGCTCGGGCAACATTGACATATTTGCTGCACTGTCCATCCAAGACTTCCATTAACAGAGAGTCTGCAGACTACTTCAGTCACAGTAGCCACAGTGCTCCTATGGGTGGATGCACATTTAGTTCAATTTGAAATGCTCCACTCAAATTTTAAGATCTTTTTTTTTTCTTCTTTGAATCTTAAAAATGTTCCAGGAACTTTGGTGCTAAATTATAAGACCTTCTAAAGTATGCATCCAGCCCACCAGTCGCTCGTCATTCCAAGCAGCTGGAAATCTGTGAACAGTCTCAGTCATTTCCTCTGGAGCTCTATGTGGCCTCCTCTGCTTTGGGAGCTGCCTCTGCGCCGTCCTCTGAGCTCTGCTGCTTGATGTACTGCTGCAGCAGGGCAGACAGGTGGGCCGGGTGGTGCCGCAGCATGGAGGCTGTGCGGGAGGTCAGCATCGTCAGCCCGCTGACCAGTTCTCCTTGGACCACAGTCACTGACGGCAGTTTGGAGTAGCTCACCACTCCCTGTGCACTCAGCAACGTGTTGTCTATACAGGCTCCTGTTGAGAGACGAGCCAGCGGTGAATGAGCTGCACTTAAATCACAACCTGTTAAATATGTTTTAGATCAAGTTAATAAGTAGCAAACAAGAGAAGATCACGGATGCTCTGCACTGAGATCTGTTTTTTATCTCACTAATGGACAGAAAGAGTGAGTAAATTAGTCATTATTTTCAGGTGTGGAAGTAATTTTTTCAGTTCAGTAACCAGTGTACCCGTGTCATCAGTGGGCCATTATTGAATTATATTATTCAAAGTTTTCAACAACATGATAATAAATTGTTCAAGCTCTGGTAACTGTAACTGTCAATGCCTTTTGGTTTTATGTTGCTTTACCATTTTTTGTGTAAATAGATTTGTAAGTCCCTGAGGCATCGTATCGTGCATGTGTGTCATTCTGCATTGCTCAGTTCCTCCTTGCACGCAGACACAGAAGATAAACTCACCCAGGAGCGTCATCTGTGGACTGGACCTCAGAACCACCAGCATCTCCTTCGCCTTTGGCTCTTTACTAACAAACAGAACTGTAGGACCGATGAACAGAGGAGCCAAGTTGGAATAAACACTGTTATTCAGGAACGACCGCATCACCTGAGAAAGAGCATGATTGAAGATTAGTTTAACTATCGATGAGTTCAAAGGTGAAATTAGATTTAAAAACTCTTACTAATAAGCAGAATTTAGCTTTACCTGGTTGGGGAAGAACTTGACGGTGATTCCATGTTTATAAAGTCTATGCTTGAGAATCATCATGTCCTCAGCATTAGTGGCGTTGTTCTGGAGCACAGCGACCATCTTACAGTCCTGGAACACCTTCTTCACATCCTTCTTCAGGAGTAACATCAAAGGATTATCCTGGTAGAATGAACAAGAAGAATTTGTCTCACAGTGAAGTGGAAAAACGGGCTACTAACCTACCTTAAAAAAGAGATGATCTCTCCTTGTCATCTATTGTCCCCCATAGTGTGTATACTGTTCTGATGAGTGCTTGAAGTTTGAGGACAATTATGATGTTTTTATATGCAAATATAGTTTTTTATATATATTCATGCTGATTCAAAACAACTTTTTGAGACAATGCAATTTTGAATGCAGACACCCATGTCCACAGACTTTGGTGATGGTCATTAATGGTTTGCACCTCTTAATGCATTAAGAAATCTTAATGCTACAACTTACTGTACTGTGATATTTTAGACAGTGGTGTGCTTCCAGTTTGATGGCTCTAATTGACAGCCTGAAACCAGAAGAGTGGATGCTGTATCTACAGCAGCACATTATTGCCTATGCTTCTACATTAAGATGATGAGCAATCATATATGGGTGTACTGATTTGTTGTCCACAAACTTTTGGCCATGTAGTGTACATATGACATGTGGCTCAGGAAGCAGCAGTTCTTGGTCAGCAGAGAAAATATGAATGTCATGTCTGAGAAGGGAAGAGAACAGGTTGACTGTTACCTCCTGGGTTTTCTTGCTCTCGGATGGATATGCACCTGGAGGAACGACCCGAGGGGGAGGGATGTACCTTGTCACAGCCATGAGCTTCTGTTTGAGGAAGTGCATTGGTCTCTTGTGTCGAGTCACAGCCTTGGAGCCGTGCCGGACACTCTGAGTGAGGGGAAGCCATCCTGAAAGACACAAAGTCTGTTAAACACCTGCTAATATTCAACGTGCTATGCTAACAGCGGCTAACTAAACACCTCCAGAATCTGTGACAAGCTGTTTAACCGGGGCAAAGTTAACACTGCGAGCTTTAGCTAGTTCTAGAAAAACAGATAATAAAATACTAACTTTCTACAGACAGATAACTACTGATAGAAATAAAATATTGGCTCTACATTACCCTGTTTGGGTAGTAATTTTAAACACAAGGTCGCCGCCATGTTAACAGGAAAACATAATCCAGGAAGTGACGACGGCACAAATGCTGCATTCAAAGACATTTTGGCAGAAAGAAAACCTCTCAGGACAATTGTGGAAATCAATTCAGTATTTTATCGTGCTCCATGTTTTAACGCAGACACACAAAACAATATATAGATAAATTATGAATAGCTAAATCGGTTGCAACAGTGTTAAAGTCATTTTCTCTAATATGTCCGCAATGGTGTTTTCCGGGCATTTTAGCTCCTGTTTGTTGACACTTGTGTAAAGTTAAGAGCGGAATCATAAATTCTAGACTGAAGGGAATTTGTTATCTTTGTATTTGGAGATAACATATCAATATACAGCTACATGATGATTCGATGTTTTCCTCGTGGTAATAACAGATTTCACGTGAAGGCAGCACAAGTCATCGATTTGTAGTTTTAATGATCGATTAAATTAATCGCTTCTATGATTCATATCTGCTGAACAAACGATCCTATATTTCTTTCTAACCGACGCTTAAGTGTTAAAATGTGATTTAAAATCGTTTTTTTTTTCTTCTGTTATAAAACACTTCCTACGTTTGCGTAACATTTTACGCAATGCGTCCTGCGCGGTTACGTGTGCGTGTGTTTGACAAGCATGAGGCGCAAACTCAGTGCGGTTTTATTCAGACAAATCGGTGTATTTGGTAAAAACGTCCTGTCACATGAGTCTTTGAGATTAAATAAACAAAGTGTCTGTGCGCTGAATTTCTACCGGAAATCAACGAGTGACCGTTCAAACATGGACCTGAGCGACATGAGGAAGAAATACAAAGGAGATGAGGAGGTGAGTGACATTCAGAGGAATTAATATGAAATATACTGAGCTTAAACCCACTGCCAGGTGTGTGTACCTGCAGGATCAGGATGATCAAAGTCCAATGTACAACACTGGACAGTGTACAAATACTACAATGTGTACTGTTATTTAATCCAACCTGATTAGTGTCCAGTAGGTGAAACAGCTGCAGAAACAGTCTGTTTTCATTCTCTCCAGATGTTTCAGACCTTCACTTTGACCTTTTTAAAAAGCTTAAACAGACCCTAAACAGAATTAGATAAATGAGTGTCTGTTTCTCTGTGCATTCACATTTAACTGCCTGTTTTGTTTACAGTGCTTTGAGGAGAACCAGCTCGTGTCTCTGGACCCAATCAAACAGTTTGGAAACTGGTTTGACCAAGCCACAAAGTGTCCAGAGATTGGAGAGGCGAATGCCATGTGCATCGCCACCTCCACCCAGTAGGTACCACCACCCTTCAAATGAAAGTGCTGAGTTACTGTCACAGTCTAACATCAGCTGTCTTTCTGCCTGCACAGCGATGGACGTCCATCTGCTCGAATGGTCCTCCTCAAAGGCTACAGCAACGAAGGGTTCAGGTTCTTCACCAACTACGAGAGCAGGAAAGGTTCTGAGCTGGTGAGGAACTACTTTCTCTCTCTCTCTCTGACTGTCATACAGCATCATTGTGACCTTAAATCTCCCATTAAAACGGTGGCTGCTCACACTGTTCATTACTATTCTCTTCATAATGACACACTGGTGTAAACGTGATTTACAGTCACTGTCTGGATTTCTGGTGCAACACTTATGTGAAATGTAAGCGTCGTAAAATTATGTAATATCACTTAGTGCAAAGTCTCAACAGTCATGACAGAGAGCCAAACAGTTTTACTGAAACTATGAGTCGAATAATGGATTTATTAGCATTTTTATCTGAAAAAAGCTTCACATATTATCTGACTCCAGCTTCTCAAATGTCAATGCTTTCATGCATTTTCTGATGATGAATTTTAGTAATAAAGAATATCTTCTGGTTTTAGAATATTAGAAAAAAACAAGGACATTTTATGTACCAAACAATTAATGAAGAATTGGTTAGATTAGTGTTGTCTGTCTCAGTTTTTATCGCTCATCCATTTATTCTATTGTCAGATCTCAATTTTATTCTATGGATCTCATTTAATATCTCATATCTTCCATAGGAGAGCAATCCATATGCGTGTCTGGTCTTCTACTGGGAGCCCCTGAACAGACAGGTCAGCATCTCTCATGTGCTCACCTATTTCTGTCTTATTGATACAGAACAGAAAATGTGTCTTAATCCTTTTTATTCCTATGTGCAGATTCGTATTGAGGGCAACGTGGAGCGAATCCCCTTCCAGAACTCCAAAGACTACTTCCACTCCCGACCGAAGAGCAGCCAGATCGGGGCCGTGGTGAGCCGACAGAGCACTCCGGTTCCTGACAGAGATGTAAGAGCCAAAACTACACTGTGTCACGCAGGTAATATGTAACTGTTAAAGACTCCATTTTCACTGTGTCTTTTCTTTTAGTATCTAAGGCAGAAGAATGCAGAACTGGAGGAGAAGTACAAGGACACAGAGGTGCCTATGCCTGATTACTGGTGAGCTGAAATCAGACTAAAACATCATGAAGGAAAAGTTTTCTCACAAGATTCCATATGTTATACTAAAGTTTGCCATTTTACAGGTGATTCTCCATGAAGCCACTGCTCCTTAACGTTCTAACTGTCCTTCGTCCACAGGGGCGGCTACCTGGTCAAGCCTTACCTGATCGAGTTCTGGCAGGGTCAGACCAACCGACTTCACGACCGCATCGTCTTCACCAAGCCGAGGGACGGAGAGACTGAGCCGGGAGAGTTCCAGCACTCTGCAGAGGGGGGCTGGGTCTACCAGCGGCTGTCCCCATGAGAAGTGCCTCAGCACACTGTCGTATGCAGGGAAGGAAAGCTCATGTAGAATCTGACCTCATCATTGTTAATATTCAGTAACTTTATGTGACTTAACGCTCATCTATGGGATGGAAACCTTTCGATGTTGATTAAACAGGTGCTGCTGTGTTCAGGGTTTATCAACAAGCCAAACATCACTGTGTTGTCTTTGAATCTTTGTATGTGCAGTTCTGGAAGTCAGTCTGAAATCTGACATGAGCATGAAATGAAAAGAGGCTGTGTGGTGTCGAGAAAATATGCTGACCAACAGCACCTGGTCTGTCAAACAATAACTGACAGTAAAGTCGATTATTGAGCAGTGTTGTTGTTCGTCTTCATGATGAGGAATCTGTGTCTCAGTCCTTCAGAAGCACAGTCTGTCCCTGACATGTTTCCAGGACTGTGCAGTGAAGTCACAGCTGTTCTCCACCGATTCAACTTTAATTTGTCTGTTTTCAATGTTGAAATGATTAGTAACACTTCATTTTACAGGTCTGAAAGTTCATGTACTTTTGTGTTAATTATGGAGAATTAGAGACAAAGTTCTGAGACAGTTGACAGTTGTGTTGTTTGATCAGTCGTTGAAAGAAATGATCCATTTAAACTCAATTAGAATTGTGTTGAACAACTGAACACTGTCTCCATTTTCCATATAATTAGTATCAGATTACATCGTCCTCTCCAGGTAGCTTCCTGTGACTGTACAGTTACTTATCAGTGTCTTTCCAGGAAATTATAGAAAACAGACTTTAAGTTCTGACATGATTGTAGCGGTTTTAATCTGAGACAGTGAGTCTACCTGCCTTTTAATAATGAGATTAAAAGAGCTGATGTTTGAATTGTGCCAACTGTCGTGTGTGTGTTTGTCTCGTACTGTTCGAGAGTAAGATTGTTGTTTACTGTTGGTTGAATGTTATGTTGACTTGAATTAACTGTGGAATAGAGCCAGTAATAAAGTTTAATTTGTACAAAGTGAGGACTGAGTTCATGTTTGTCCAGCAGGTGTCAGCACACTCAAACATCAGATCAGCTACACACTAAAACATAGGAGTATATTTAGGCACAGTGGAGGTGTGTACTTATGTAATGTACTTAAGTACAACTTTAAGGTACTTTACTTTTCATGAGTCTTTCTACTTTTACTCTACATTTCAGAGGGATAATTGCACTTTTTACTGCTCTACATTTATCTAACAGTGTTAGTTACTTTACAAGTGAGGAAATATTTTTGCACAGGAAACATATGAAGAGCTTATGAGACATGTTTTGTTGTAAATTAAACTACAGTATGAATGTAGGAATTTCATTGGCAGCTATTTTGATCATCATTTTTCATGTAAAAGATTTTCATGTTTCAAGCTTCACCGATGTTTCCTGCTTTTCCTTCAAGTTATTTTTAGAAGTTCAATTCATTTTTAATAATGTTGAGGTTTGGACTGTTGGTTGGAAAAAACATTGAGAAGGTGTCACTTTGGGCTCCGGCTCATTGGGACCACAGTCTTCACTTAAAAAAAAAAAAAAGTTCATTCATAATTAGGAGAGTGATCATTTATGAAAAGAATCGTTAGTTGCAGTACTGAACAAAATAGTTCAAAATGAGTTTCACTTCAACCAGTTCCAGCAGTGAAATCTGCTTTTACATGAATACATGAGGCAAAATAATCCAATGATAAAATATAGAATAATAAAAGAGTCCCAGGGGACATTTTTCTGCTTTGATTATCTTTACTTTTACTTTTGTTACTTAAGTACATTTTCCTGATTATACATACATACCTTTACCTGAGGAGTTTTATTTTGTTACAATGTGGTATTAGTAGTTTTACATAAGTAAAGAATGTGGTTACGTCCTCCTCGGAGCACCAGCTGATCGGTGGCTTGTTCCTGAATGACTACAACACATCTGGAGTGGGTCTGATGTAAGGAGCGATATCTTTCCCAATGTGGAAGCATGACACCGTATCAGATGTCAGTGTCTGCTTACTGTCGCCATGTCAACAAACCCAGGCGACACAGGCTCAGGTGAAAACACCAGTGTGTGTCTGTAACCTAAAACCATGACGAGCACGCTTTGTCGCTTCACTCATTCACCTGCATGTTCAAATAACTGCGACATACAAACACAAAGTAGTCTTTTATATTAACTCTTGAAACATTTATTAAAAACAAAATACATTTTCTTTTGCTGTAGGATCCAGGAAAGATTATATAAACTTTTATTTGACCATATCTGCATTGTTTCAGACACAGTCTCTGTTTGCTTCGGTCATAAAAATGTAATAAAATTTATTTGCTTCGCAGACGTTTCTTCACTCATGTACTGATTGTGTGAGACATAAAAAAGGGAGGTTTCATTCCAAAACTTTACATCTAGAATAATAAAAAATACAAACTTCATTTACAACAATGTTACTGTTCATTGATAAGGATGTTTGACGAGGCTCTGCAGGTCGTCTGGACTTTTCCTTCATGTGACGGATCATTTCTGGAGATAAATAACAGGGTGGTCACAGAAAGTCAGGACAGGAAATGACACGGAGGAAAAACGTCTCCTGCACTCTGTTTAAGGGTCGTCTGCTGATACCAGCTGTTTGTAGGTGTGAGTCCACTGGTCGCAGTATCGACCCGGGTGTGGTGTCGACGAACACCTCGCACGTCGCCACATAGTTGGGCTTGTTTTTATCTCATCCTTCCTCTAAGCTTTAAAAGAGTGACACTGATATATGACACATTGTGAAGCATGTGCATCTCAGGGAGCTGGGCTTCTATTTGTCAGTCTGTTTTTTGTGGTTCTCGTCGCTGAGGCCGTGCTCTGCGAACAGGTTGGGGTTCTCCGACAGCGTGGCGCGGACCTTCTTCTTCTCCTTGAAGCGTCCGGAGTGGGAGACCTTGACGTGTCGGCCCTTGGTGGCGGATTTGTCCACGATCTTCTCCAGCCTGGCGTTGAACTGGCTGTCCGCCTGGTCCGGAGCGGGGCTGTTGCTCGGGTGCTCCTTGTGCCCGGTGTTGCTGCCGTACTCCGCCGGGATCTCGTACAGAACTTTAGGCTCAGACTTTTTCTTGCGTGAGAAGGTCAGTTTCCACCAGCTGGAATCAGCCATGGCTCCGACAGGGACTGGAGGACCGACCTGCAGGGCACAAAGCACAAGTACACTGAGGACCTTGATCAGCAATGGTTCTATTTACACCTGGCATCAACAACACAGTTCAGTCTGAGGCAGTTCCTCCTCACTTTGCAACTTTATTGTCCCATAATTCACAAAACGGTTTCGTGACAATAAATTTTGTTGAAGTTTCCATCCTGACCACACCTGCAGTAATCCAGCAGGCCGAGGTGGCGTCTGCAGGGTGTGGAGGTGACGAGCTGGGCTGAGGAAGATATGTAGAATTCAGTCTATAAAAACACAGACTTTCTTCACCTTCACTCTTGTAAATGACTCACAATGAAACAATAAAACAATCAGAAGGTTTCACAGACTTTTATGGTGGCTGGTCAAACATTTCTGAGGGTTTTGAGGAATTTGGACTTTTGACCTCTGGATTTCTAAAATCCCGGCCGTCGCCCAAATCCTGACCTGCTGTTTGTGCAGTCATATATTTCCAGACAATCAGCTCTTCAGACGTCTCATGAGACGCCAGCACGTCTTTAACAGCGTCTCATTAAGAGTCACATGAAAGTGGCTTCAACATCACCAGTGTGTTGAGTCAAGTCAGTATTCAGATATCTCACTTGTGCAGAAGTAGCACAGAGTCAACGTGATGTTTTTAATGTGACATCACTCTCGTTTTTGATCAGAAACGACACTGTTTCGACAGACAGTGACTTTTCTTCTGGTGCACGTCTCCATGAGCAGCAGCTGTGACCTCACGGGGGGAAGACACCTGACACTCTCAGCTCATACATTAATGAGCATCTGAAGCGTATCCTCCGTCCCTCCCGTGTGATCTGATATGAAGTCAGGGAAGAAAGAGCTTCAGCTGATGAAGGAGCAAACTGTGGTCTTCATGTTGAACCAGGAGCTGAGTCATGTATCAGCGAAGTGACCATCAGCATCACAACATCACATCAGTCAGTTTAAGGGTGTATGTAGGCCAACAGTCATGATCATTTATCAAACCAAGATTAGATTAGAAAGATTAGCTCTGACCTACAAATCAAATATAAACAGTATTTGAATAAGACTTGGCTCATGAGCCACATTTCTTCTGTGTCACAGACGGACATGAAGCAGCTAACATGAATCCTCCCTGAAGCATGTGGTGTTCAGCTCCAGCTCAGACGAGTAGAGCCCAGGTTCAGAGGGAGAGAGAGAGAGCAGGAAACAAACGATGGGACTTTTTGAATCTAAAGTCGTGATAGTAACCTTTAAACTGTAATCCAAGAACACTTAGAGGGACATTTTATATGTAAGAGTCCTTTATTGGTCTGAGCCTAAGGTTACTGCTTGGCCCTGTGTTGTGTCATTACACTCATTTCTGACCTGCTCCTTCAGAGACACTCAGGTAATAGTGGCTGCGAGTGTTTCCTTCAGTTTTTTAATGCCAGTTTAGATTCAAGCATCAATTCTCTTTCTACTCTGTCTGACTTTAACGTGCACATGCCCAGTCTTTAACAAAAGACAGGTTCCTCTGTTCCCAGTGTTTACAGAGCATTTACATGGTATTGTTGACTTTCCATTAAGCAGTTTCTGCAGAACACAGTCAGAGGGCTCGAGCGGCACTTTCACACCGAGTGAAGCCAGAGAACGCAGCGGTACAGTACGCACACATATTTCTTTTAGTGTCCCATGTTTGACTTAGATGTGACCTTTGAGACAAAAAGCCCTGTTGACACAAAGGAGGCCCTCCATAGTTCTCTTTAATAAGTTACCATGTATTCTGTTATGTGTGGGTGAGCTGCTCAGCCTCAGAGATCACAGCAGGAAGGGAACACCGTGGCCACGTCGGGAAATCTCTAACCAGCTGCGAAGCCTTTCAGCAGCACCGTGCACGAGCCGCAGAGAGGGAGAGGAGGCTCCAAGGGCACCGGGGGCCGCGCCGCCCTCATGATCGAGCCGCACGCTCATTAGACTCTCAGGTTTCGTCCCTCGTGCCAGCTTCACCGTCGACCCGTGACGGCAAAGTTGAATGAGTTGATGAAGGTCTTCTTTGCCTGATGTTTATGATTTGCATCAGTTTAAGTGTCTGTAATTTGTTTATCCTGACGATCTGTGTCCAGCGTGTTGGGCTTCATCAGTAACACAAACATCCAGCACAAGTCGCCCAAGACATATTTTAAACTGTCTTGCTTTGTCCATCAGTCACAAACCCAAAAAATATTCAATCAATTCTAATGTTAAATGTTTAAAATAGTTGCAGATTCATTGACCGACGTTGCAGCTGATTGTTGGATGGTTGAAACAGTAGAAACACAATGGAAAAAAATGTATTGTTTTATTGTTGCTTTGTGCCTGACAAAGTCTTAAATCCTGTGTTTATAAATATAATGAAAATAGAAGGTTGTCAATGAACCAATTCATTCAACCACAGACTTTGTGTATCTGTGTTAATGGCTTCCATGTGCTGAATGCACTCTCATGCAAATGTGCATTCTGTCATCAAGCAGATCAAACCAACAAGAACAGGTTTTTCAGCAGTGTATTAGAGACATGAAACAGCTTCGAGGCGTAACGTGTGTTCATTACCTTGATGATGACGAGCTGAAGGAGAGTCTCTCAGATGTGAAACTGTCCCACCATGTTTCCAGATTCTTTACCTCCTCTGTGTTTTCTTTTTAATTCTTCTCCTCAGGTGATCATGCACAGGTGCAGCATCTCTCGCCCTCTGCCCCTCTCTCTCTCTCTCTCTCTCTCTCTCTCTCGCTCACCTTGTCCCTCTGTGCTCTCCACTCCACAGCACACACCCTCCTCAAATACACACACACCTACACCCTCCCCGGCTAAGTGCACGAGTGAGTAAATGTTGCAAGCATGTGATTTAGTGAGACCTTTCTTCAGGCCGGCCCAGTCAACATCAAGATTACTGACATCAGAGTTAAAGTGAACTTGGAGGCAGCTCTCCAAACTGCAAATAAATTCCTTTTTATCAGCCTCACTTTAAACCCCAGTGTTTTAATGTGGAATTTGGACGCAGAATAAAGTCATCTTTGTGTTTGACTTTTGCTCGTTCCTGTTACACAACACTGAGTAATTGCTTTAAGCTGGAAAAAGAGAGCGAGACAGACAGAGAGACAGAGATCCTGAAGATCCTCTGAATGAGGTGACTTCCCCTGCTGTTTTGCATGGGTTGCGTAAAATCATAGACACTGAATGGATGCTTACTTTGCAAGTTTGGTTACCATTCAAATTACCTGAAATTAGGCCACTGGGGAGGCTCTGCTGAGGCTGTACACGCAGGGATGTAATGGCAGTGTTTGAACCATTTTTATTTCTGCCACAGTGTTTTGTTATTCCTTTGGTTTTCAGTGATATTATATAAGAGATTTATGCATGGTCTGATGCTAATAATGGGATAAATGACAAGAATGGGAAATAACAGAAAATTTCCATTTAACCCCTCAACAAGTAGCAGTCTGCTGGTTGGTCAATCATTAATAAAACCCTAACAAATCTATTTTGAATTCTGGTGGAGAACCCAAAGTTTCCAGGTTGAGTTTTTGGGAAATGTGTAGAATAAATGCAAAAAATATCTTGTATTTCCATTTGATAGAACGGTGCAGTGATGGAAAGTAACTATATGTATATTTTACTTGAGTTCTGTACTTAAGTACAACCTGACGTACTTGTAGTTGACTTGAGTATTACTGTTTTATGTCGCTTTATTTTATACCTCCACTCCACATATCAGAATAAAATGCAACACATTTTTCTATATTAAACCAGTGGTTCCAAACATTTTTGGCTTGTGGCTCCTTACAAAAAAGCAAAAAAGACACCAAAGAGACATTTCCTCTCTAAACTTCTCACTTGCCTTCATTTAAATAAGTGCTCGAGGCCCAAACAAGCTAATATTATTTCATATTTCACAAAAAAAAGAAAATATCAAAAGGTCTCATTTGTGTAGCAAAATATTGTTTATCTTGTTTCCTCTCAAATTAATCATTTGATTTAGCTGGTGACACTTTGGAGGAGGTTGGCCTTAAACCACTGAACTAAACAACTAACTAGATTTAAAGTATGTCAAGTGGTAGAAACCAGCTCCACCTTCAGCTACAACAGCAAAATACTACTTACACATTAATGCATTAGTATTCATGATCTAATCAAGTAATATGTAATGATAACAAATCAGTCACAGGGTTCACTTCTCTGCAGAAAAAGTACTTTTGATACTTTAAGTACACTTTGTTGATAATACTCAAGTACTTTTACAGAAGTTGAATTTTGAATGCAGAACTTTTACTTTTGCTTAAATTATTATTATTATTGGTACTTTTGCTTGAGTTAAGGATCGTAGTGCTTCTTTCACTGCTGGAAACATAAATAAAGTCCCTTTGCCTTAAAAACCAAGTAGTCTCATCTCAGATCAGTTGGAGAACAACACCGCCCTCTAGCGACTGACTTTAACTCTGCACCAAATCAGGATCTGAATCACCCACCAATCAGATGCTGCTGTCAGCATACCAACCTATCATTGGTCGGTTCTTCTAGTCAATGTAACATCGCCTCCTTCTATTGGCTCTCCTTCTCGTAACGTGTCATAAACAGTGAAATCCGGATGGTGACAACAATCTTGGATATAAACCTTGTAAATGAACATGTGATGAAGCTATAAACTATTGGACGTGTTTTCGTTTTGAAAAAGTGGCAGAAAAATGGAGGTGAGTTGGGATAAAGTCAGTCCGACTAGGTGTTATGCGCCTGCTAGCTAACGTAAGCTAGCTGTCACACAAAGTCCAGTTCACTTCAGTGAAAAATCAACTTTCTCCAAAAGCTAAGTGAAGAAAACAGTTTGTCCTCTTGGTTTGGAGACTTCTTCCTGTTTCTGTGTCGCTGTTTAACGTTAGAAATCGCACTAGAATGCAACATTTTCTGTCAGTGTATTACAACAAGAAAATGGAGGAGAAAGTATAAATTACTCATATCGTCACTGTTTTCTTTCTTCAACAGAACATTCAAAACCTTCCAATCGACATACAGACCAGCAAACTCTTGGGTGAGTCAAACCACACAAATATAAAATAGGCTGTTAATCCCTCCTGTTACTGTAAACTAAGGGCTTGTGTTTGTTCATCAGCAGAACATGAAGCAAATGTTTCCTGTTCCAGATGAGCCAAATGAGGTCAAATCCACAGACATTAATGTTGGTGAATCATTTCCACAGACTGGCTGCTGGATCGACGCCACTGTAATGTGAAATGGCAGAGCGCAGTCAAAGTTATCAGAGAGAAGATCAATGCTGCCATCCAGGACATGCCAGAGAACGAGGAGATCAAGCAGCTGCTCTCCGGCTCCTGTAGGTCCCTCACAGCCCCACGTTATTGTCATTCACATTCAAGTTCACTTATCAGTTAGTGTCTGTATTAATGTTACTCTCCACTGTTATATATTTTAAATAATGAATGTAGATTTTTCTTTTATGTCTTACGAGACAAGCAAGGAGAAAATATATACTTCATGTGTATGTGTATCTTGTCATGTAGCTTGTCTGCATTAATTCTTTATTTGGTTCAGGAGTCACAACTAGAGAAAATGCTTATAATCTTTTTGCTGCGATGCTTCTAAATTGGTATACATTGTTTTGCTTGTTTGTTTGTTTTTGATAGACATTCACTACTTTCACTGCTTGAGGATAGTGGAGATACTGAAGGGAACTGAGGCTTCCTCCAAGAACATCTTTGGCAGGTATTCATCTCAGAGGATGAAGGTGAGAGGATTCAAACAACCTGCTGTTGTTTGTCTCACAGCGGGTCTGTCACTGTATAATTAGTATCACAAACAAAATGGTCTGAGGGGATTTCTTTGTGTCATGTTCATCTGCTCTAAAACTGCTAAGACTATCTTAAAATTCAGATTTGAATGGACTCTTCTGTTTGTGTTGTCACAGGACTGGCAAGAGATTGTGTCCCTTTATGAGACAGATAATGTCTATTTGGGTGAGTGTTACATAGAAACAATATCTATGAAATTATCATATCATGACAACATCTGTACATGCTATTAAACTTTGTTATTAGGCAGGAAGGCTGTATATGAAACTGATTCGTTCTCATTCCCTTGGAAACCAGAAAGTCTAAAGCTATATTATTCTGAATAGTGAAAACAGTTCATTTTGCTGCTGCTGCTAAAATTATTTTAGAGTGACTGGGAGTATGTGCAGTAGGGGGAACTAGCATCCAGCCAGAAACTAAATTTAGCATGTATAGAATTCTTTGATTAAAAAAACCTGTTTATATGTCCCAGTGGAGGTGGCCAGCTTGCTGAGCCGCAATGTGAGCTACGAAGGCCCGGCTCTGAGGAAGCAGCTGGCCAAAGCCCAACAGCTGCAGCAGGAGCTGAGCAGGCGAGAAGTCGAGTGCCAGAGCTCAGCCGCAGACCTGAGAGAACGCTACTACGCTGCCTGCAAACAGTATGGCATCACAGTAAGTACGGGAACATGCACACCTGCAGGTGAACATTTGATATGATGCTTGTTCAGGCTCTCTGTGTGTAGGTGAACACTTCATCCTGTTCCCTGACTTTTCTTCCTCTGACAGGGAGAAAACGTGCCTCGTGAGCTTCAGGCTCTGGTCAAAGACTTACCAGCTGTTCTTGATCAAGTTGGGAAGGATGCAGCAAAGCTGGAGGAGCTGATCCAATTTTATACTGCTTTCACAAACTTTGTATGTGAGTGGTGAGTAGATCATCAATATACAGTCAACTTTTATTCCCTCGGCTCTGTACTTCTATGCACCTTACTGGATGTTACAGGCTTGCACAGCACCTCAGCCCAATAAGTCTGTTATTATTATAAAGCTATGCACACACCTCACCAATACAGTCATAATACAACTTTTTGTCCGTTCTTTTAAACATGGGAAAATTCCACTTTTTGTCACATGTTGTTATTTGTAGGTCTGAACCAGTCTTGCCCATATTGACATTTGCCCAGAAGAAAGGAAACACAACATTTTATGAGTGGAAAAACGGGAAAGTCCCCACAGTGGTTGAGAGGCCAGTTGTGGAAGAAGCACCTCCTGATGCACTCACAGGGGACACGGTTGGTTTTACTGTCTCTGTCTTATGTATTAATCAAAGTCATACAGTAGAAACCTCCTATCTCTTGATTTGGAGGAAAATCAGTAATGTAAGAATTTTGTTTGTTTGTTTGTTTGTTTGTTTTATTCACCAATTCATCTTAAATCTATCTCATTTCTGTTATACAGTTCAGATTTTCAAACTCTGATTGTCACGGTTACAAAACGAGCTGGAAACATTATGTGATACAGCCTCAGGACTCATGTGGCAGCCAGCCAGACAGACAGACAGACAGACAGACTCTGTTCATCACAAACTGGGAAAACGTTGAAAGCTTTGTGCTACTATGAGAGATTCAACAAATGCTAGGGTGAAATGAATATATTTGTATGTCAATTCATAACTGATTGTGTTTCTGCATTGTCTTCTAAAACCTGCTTTAGATTGACTGGGGAGACTTTGGCACAGGCACAGATACCCAGAATGTTAACTCTGGCATCACGGTTGAGGATGGAATAGACTGGGGTATCAGTCTGGAGCCGAGCTCTGAGGTAAGACACCTGAACATGACTGCATTTGAGTTTATGTGCATAGTTTGTGTTCACTTTGTATTATTTAAATATTGATATGTATATATTCAAAGTTTAAGAGTAATATCATAATAGATCAATTGTTGAAATGGATGTCTATAAGTATAAATGTGACATAGCAAAAAAAGTAATGGAAAACAATTAAAAAGGTGAACTAAAAGTAAAATTGAAATATACAGATCAGATTTTGCTCCAGATGATAAAGTTGGACCATTGCAGGTGGTGTTGATGAAGGGCTCCTTAACTTCATCTGTACATCACGCTGCTCTAACATACCAACCTCTGTCTGTCTGTCTGTCTGTCTGTCTGTCTGTCTGTCTGTCTGTCTGTCTGTCTGTCTGCCTGCCTGGTCAGGACACTGGTGCTGGTGGCATTGACTGGGGTGACAGTGAAGCAGCTCCCATTGAGATTGAAGTTGTCGATGTGGGCACAGACTGTAACTATTGTTTCTTTTTATAAATCCCTATTATGGCAACTTATCACATGCTCAGCTGTTGAAATGTCTGTTTGCTAAGACGTGTGTCATCTTGTAGGTCCTGACGGTGTGGCGAGGGGGGAGGATGCTTTAAGCATACTGGAAAATTCCCAGTCACGCAGCCAGTTCATCGATGAGCTAATGGAGGTAAAGACCAGTCATCAACACGTTCACCATATAGACTTTATATCATGAAATGTCAGTATTGTTTTTACAGCTTGTTTCCACTGCCCCCAAGTGGCCAAAAATGATTCATGCAGGCTTCAAGTGCTTTTTGCTGGTAATCAATAAAAATGATTTTTTTCATGTTCGAATTCAAAATCAGTTAGTGCAAACAAGAACTATAGGTATGTATCACAAATATTAGTAGAATTAATTCACAGTATTTTTTTTTAACCTGCAGCGATTATCAGGTAAGTTGACAGTTATAGAATAGTTGACTAAATGGGAATGAATAATTGTGAAGTACAAGGTTAGTTGAAGGAGGGACACCATGTTTACTGTGCTATTTCATTCATTTGGATAGTATTATGATGATAGATTAGATCGTCTATCAGATTTATCCCGAACAAGTGACACTGGTTTCATGTGTTTGTACAGCTGGAAACATTCCTAACCCAGCGCGTGAGTGAGATGGGCGAGGAGGGAGATGTGGTAGCTATGAGCCAGTTCCAGCTGGCCCCTTCTGTCATCCAAGGCCAGTCCCGACAACATATTCGGGAGATGCTGTCAGAGGTGCAGGACCTTCTGGGCCGGCTCACCTCTCTTCGGATGCAGCATCTGTTTATGATCCAGGCTTCACCACGGTACGCTGCCATGAGTGATCCTCATAGTATCAACTTCAGTCGGCATAAAATGTGTGATTATTTCATACATGTTTGTCAATACACAGAATCTGATGACACCTAAGCAACAATCCAGAAATCTGGCATGGATGTGAGGGGGAAAGGGACAAGATTTAGCATTTAAACCCTTTGCTTTCGTCATGATTGTTTTGTATAAAATGTCTTGTTTAGGTATGTTGAACGTGTGTCAGAGATGCTGAGACAGAAGATGAAGCAGGCAGACATTCTGGTGCTGAAAGGCACCACAATGGTTGAGAGAAGGCAGGAAGCCCTGCAGGAGCAGTCCAGACTGGAGCCTCGTGTTGACCTGCTGGCAGAACGCACCCGGGAACTCCAGAAACTGGTATTGGATTACTATTTCAGTTTATTTATGCACACACATTGGCAATTTTCCAGCTCAGTGCAAAGAGCACGTTATGTAACATTTTCTCACCTCTTAGAATAGAATTTTTAAAATCTTAACATTTGTTATAAGATCATTATATCCATGTTAATATTTACTTGGAATTATACAGTTGCAGATTACTTGAAAGGATTATATTCTATATTGCACAGTGGGATCATTATTGATATACTTTGCACCTTGGAGGAGCTCAGTGAAAATGAGTATTATTGTCTGATTGTAACTTATTTATTTTGCAGATTGAAGCTGACATTTCAAAGAAATACCACAAAAGACCTGTCAACCTAATGGGGGTTAATATATAGTGAATTTCACAGATGTTCACTAAAAATATTTTGTCATGATCTACTTGGAGAAATAAAAGTGGTATTTAATTTTAGATCTTGTGTGTTCTTTATATTTTCTGGATTAACACTGGGTAAGGAACATCTGCCGTTTTAGAAAAGTGTGTGAAAGGTGTGTGTGTGTTCTGTTGAAACACTGGTTTATCCATAGATCATCTTGTCTTTATTTTTATATTGTCTTTTTTTTTTAACTTCATTGAAATATATATTCTGTATAGAACAGGAGTAACAGATCCAGCAGGCATTACACCATTTTCACTATATGTACTTCCTATTGCATGTTGAATAAAGTGGGACATAAGATATCAATACTTTTTAAGGGTGGATAAAAATAAAGTTCATGTAAGGCATACTTATCCTTCTTAAATGTCTTAGGATTATTGCAGAGCCAGATTAAGTATATGTGCACATTTCATATTTGTGATAATCTTAAGAGACTATTTTTAAATTTCAGTCATGAATTATATTTTTAATATTTATGCATGTAATATAAATTAAGACAAAACCAGTAAAATGACAACAACTCTCACAGTTTAAAATAACTTTCTACAAACTTAATTACAAGACTTGTTTGATAGTGTTATTATTTTTCAATAAGTCAATACAACTATAAAACATTTTCAGATTTTGAGATTTAAGAGTTCAAAGCTGTAAATTAGCTTAATAGCAATACAAATGTATTGAAGAGGCTGTTTTGTGCCAGTAAATATCTTAAAAATGTGACTTTTATGGGAAATATCTGTCTAATATTTCCAGTGGGGGAATTTTCAGTCGGCTGATGAAAGCTCGCCACTAGAATGTTCTACGCATGCTCTGTGTGAAAGCGTGTTTTGGTGTCAAGCGGCGCTGCTAAGCTAGCCGGGCCAGCTAGCAATTTTGCAAGTCATGGTGGGCCATTCAATGAGGAAAGGCTGGAGAATATCGGGCAGCACTGTGGAACTTTTAATCAAACGGGACTTTGATCACTTTTCTTAGGTGCTAGTGGACTTTTGGGCATGAAGGCACAGTTGCAAAATCTTCATGCGTAAGTATTAAAAATCAAGACGTTTTCAATTAACTAATGCGTAAGACGATACATGGATTGCAGTGATTCATGGCATAAGCTAAGCTTAGCAGACATAAGCATGAATAAGTAGTGTTTATGGGTGAATTAATGGAAACGGTTAAACGTCTTATTTAAGACAAGTTACTTTTCAAAGTAGTTGAATGGTTAAGATAGTTAGCGGCAAACTAGCTTACAAGGTTAGCTTTGAGTTCCAATAGTAGTTTAGCATTTTCTTTAAGCCCCACCCACGCCTTATTCCTATTGGCTAGGAGCTGCTGGAGTCATATGTCGTCGCCGCGCTTGAGCCCTGTGACTGGCTGTGTGAGCTGTCGATCACCTTTTCACCACTTGTTGCTAGGGAGATTGTATGATGCTAGCTACAGCGGAAGTAGGGAGTCCTAAAATACAAGTAGAGGAACCTGTTCACTTTTTAGGGTAAACAGAGATGCAGGTTAACTAGCTAATGTGGCGACACGTTGCATCAGCGCTACTTTATGCTCTGCAACTAGGTGATCGTGCATGTTTAATAGCAGCAGCCCAGGCTGAAAACACTAGGTAGCTAACAGCTAACGTCATAAGGACGAAGAAGAGGAGGGAGGGACCCTGCCTGCCTCCTAACGTTGCCCAGCGAGCTTTCTCGACTCTCTCATTCACCTTCAGCGGCACCCACGAGAAGTAGTTGTCCTGTCAAGGGTGGGGTGATGCCTAAATCTCTGTGTTCACCATCTCTGGTCTGCTGAATTTCCAAGAGCGAGCAGGCATCGAGCCGACATCACTTCTCTAGTCTTGGGAGGATGGAGAGGTTGCAGTGGGCTAGCAAGTCCTCATTTCTTTTTCTGTCATTAACATGTGCTTAATGCAAATGTAGGTAGGTAAGACTCGCGTGTGTTAGGGCTGAAGGGAGTGTTTTTATAATGTTGAACTAATGTGATTTGCAGTGGAGCAATAAAATGTTATTTCTCACTTTTGTCAGGAATGGGAAGATGAGAACTCTATGAAGAACAAAGCTTTGAGCACAAACTGGACTCTGTCAGAGTGGAAACCCCATCTTGGATCCTATATGCCTTTTAAACATACAGAATCCTCTTAAAGACCCTTCCCCTCCCCCACTATCTTTACCCACTTTTTATGTTCATGTATACAAGTGCAGAAGTGTTGATCCAAGGTAGTTGGCCCCGTTTTTGTTTTTATTTTTTACTTTCACCTTTTGTTCCTTTGTAAAGAAATGC
Source organism: Centropyge bicolor (assembly GCA_037975185.1). Classification (NCBI taxonomy): domain Eukaryota; kingdom Metazoa; phylum Chordata; class Actinopteri; family Pomacanthidae; genus Centropyge; species Centropyge bicolor. The sequence continues at coordinate 190,742 of JBBMOC010000210.1, read as the reverse complement.
TTTACCTGAAAAAGTACTTCACAGAGGGCCTGATTCAGTTCACCATCCTTCTGAGTCTCATTGGGGTGCGGGTGGACGTTGACACCTATCTAAGCAATCAGCTGCCCCCACTGAGAGAGATCATCCTGGGCCCTAGCTCAGCCTACACCCAGACACAGTTTCACAACCTGCGCAACACGCTGGACGGCTATGGCATCCATCCAAAGAGTGTCGACCTCGACCATTTCTTCACCACTCGACGGCTGCTGAACCAGGTGCGCCAGCTGGATCGCCTCTCCGTGCCCAGTACCGAGCTCAACACCTGGCTAGTGCATCGTGACTCTGAGACTGTGGTGTCCACCAGCAGCCAGTCCAGCCCCAGCATCACCCTGGACAATGGGGCCGGCCTAGAGGACGTTAACAACCCTGACGCTACCCCGGCCATGAGGGGAGGAAGTGGAGCGCCTGAATCCACGTACAACCTGAACGCAGCGGACAGCAGCCTGGGAGCTGTGGCCCCAGAGGGCAACCAGGAGCAGGGCAGCAGGGATGGCAATGACGACCTCACCAAAGAGGTACTGCAGCTTGTTTCTGCTTTTAATCTAACATCTGGGGAGCATCTGTCAAAAGGAGGGAGCAAATACTTCCATTTGACAGTCGCTTGTTGTAACCACATTCACAGTGGGACAAGCAGGATTGAATCATGTATTTATGTTCATATAAACCCAACATTTGAGAAGTTAAATTAGAATAAGTTTCACTTGATTTTCATTTTTTGAGTGGCCTAATTCAGTGGGAAACTGTTCTCCCACGTAGCAATTATCATTAGCCACAGATGTTAACAAAAACTAAGTTACATATTCAGAAAGGAATTTATTATTGTCAATAAGACAACTTAATAAATCAATCCTAACTACTAACTGTACAACATACATACTGAGTTTAGATGGGTTAACCAAAACTATTCGTGGTCCACAGCCCTGGTCTTTTATCAGTGTCAGATATTTTTAGTCAAACCAGTTGAGTCACATTCGTTACAGCTGTGATTCTGGTCACATTTAATGTTCATGAGAGCGCTGCTCCGACGTCCACAGCAAACAGTTTTCTTCTTAAATTTACTCTCTTAGAATGGAACAAAAGAATAAAACAACAATGCTTTTTTTACGTTACATTTTAACAACATTTCTTTTCTAGGATAGTTTATTGTTGTCAGTGGTTATTTTCATATTTAATTTAGTTATTTGAGAAAACTTGCACATAATACTCATCATTGTTATAGAACCAAGACTTTGATCATATGATAACTAGCATGTCAAAGCATTTATGTCATGGTTTCATCATCTGACTGCACTGTTACATGATCTGCCACTCCCTCCTGCCAAAATTACCCTTGTATAAAAGATGAACGGTTTAAGTACCATAAATAAGTAAATCATTTCAGTCATAAATGACTCAGATATGTTGCCTTTCGTCTGCACATTGCTTCAGTGTGAGGTAGAATTTCATTGCATTGAATTCCTACACAATACCTGCTTATTAAAGTAACTTTTTTCTGCACAGGGCCATTTTTCAATGGTTGCTATATGTTTTTTCAGGACATTGACCTGATTGACATCCTATGGCGACAGGACATTGACCTTGGTGCAGGAAGAGAAGTGTTCAACTACAGCAACCGACAGAAGGAGAGCGAGGAGGAGAAGCCCAGCCCACATGAAAACAAAGATGGGAATGAGGAACAGGAGAGCTGGAGAAATGGAGTGAACTTACAGGGGGCTCAGCCAGTGGATGGGGAGACGGGAGAGAGTATTCCAGAGCAGGTTTGTATCTCTCAGTGTTCGATCCAGTGGGAGGTGGTTCATTTAACTCTCTTATAGCAGGTACAAAGAAAATAGAAACCTGGGAGCTGCTCACTGCTGACAAAAAGATAATCTTGTCTGCTGAATGTGAGTTTTTATTCAGATGGAGACATTTCCAGTTAGTCTCTTTTCACCATTTACCTAAAACATTATGGAGTGAAAAATTGTGTTCATCTGTGAAATTGCCCAGTTTGAATGTAAACGTTTCATTTCATTGTCGAGTCAATGAGTTTGGTTTTAGACAGTGGAAAGAGAGATCAAGAGCATTAAGCTCCTGCTGTTTGACGTAGTTTTGCTTTTAATATAAAGTCAGTTTTTCATGCCCATTTTAACAAGAGTCAACAATGCAAGATTTGAATAATGCAAGAAACCCATGTACAGTTTGGGCTGGTGTGAGAGCTGTCAGTCAAACTCAGATGTGGTGTAAACTGCAGGGGACTGACAGGCAGCAGATTCTGGGGTGCTTCAGTTGTGGTGTGAAAGTAAAGCACAGCAACCACAGGACTGTGTGACAGTGCATATGTGATTTTAGCCTGAATTCAAAAACGCTACTACCAAAAATCCATCTGCTGAGAGGACTGTTCAGAGAGTGATCGCTATGCGAGTGCAGGGATTTTCCCCAGTCAACCAGAAACTGAAAAAGAGTTCAAACAGAGGCGTGTTGAGCTTGTGTCCTACTCTGTATTTCAGCAGTTCCCCACTGCTGTAAAATGCTTTTTGTCTGTTCTTCACTGTTTATGAAGACGAGGTTTGGTTGCACCTCTGACTCAGAGCATGGCAGGACGGGACAGTCTGCAGAACCGTCCCATCACAGAGTCTGACTGTATATCTGTCTGTTGCTTTGTCTCCAGCTCCCAGGTATCTGCTCACAGACTTCTCTGTCTCTACAAGAATGCTTGAGGCTTTTGGAAGCCACTTTCCCTTTTGGAGAAGAATCTGAGGTAACATAAAATTAATTGTTTGCAGGAGTATTAAAGCAAACTATTCACACATTGCTTCATGTGAAAAAACTACAGTGACGTTGTAAAACTGTTTTGATTTTTGTGTTTGATTTTTTTAAAGTTTCCAGCCCCAGTTGTTACCCCGGAAATAGTTTCCAATGAAGATGCTCCTTCCACATCTCAGGGCCTTCCTCTGGCGCCACAGCTGCCCCCAGCAGAGCCACAGTTAGACCTGGAGCAGCAGTGGCAAGATATCATGGCCATCATGGAGCTACAAGTACGTTCCCTAACTCCTGACATGTGTTTGTTTGTCCTGGCACCATTGATACATGGAACTGGCAGATGTGAAGTCCTGAACGAAAGCTTCTGTATTTCATTAAAAAAATGCCCTTTTACAATGTCAAAGTGTCACCTCAATTTAACTGTAAAATGTAGAGAAAAATACAGATTTAGTCTTTTTATGTGCACAATTATAGAGCAAAATGTACTTTGTAATCTGAGATATATATGTTTGCTCTGACAAAGTCTTTCTGTTCAAAGGCAATGGAGGTGAACAACACTTCGCTCCACTCCAACTCCAGCAGTGTCAATGGCACAAGTGGAACAACTGAGTCAAACACTGCAGGGAACTTTGAACTTTCTACTGGCTCAACACCAGTCAACCAGGATGTCAGCCTCCACCAGGCCTCCCTCCCCAGCTGCAGCCAGGACTTCCCCCAGATGTTCAATCTCCAGCTGGACTCCATTAGCATCACCCCAAGAACCACCATGCCCAGACTTTCTTCCAGCAACTCCAGCAACATCAACTCCACGTTTGGAGCCACTAACCTGACCGGGATCTTTCTTCCACCACACGTTAACAGTTCTAGTAACAACGTCACCTCCACGCCGATCCTGCCCGACCCCTTCAGCACCCTGCTGGAGGAGTCCATGCTCGATGAAATCAGCTTGCTGGACCTGGCCATGGAGGAGGGCTTCAGCCAAGCGCAGGCTTCCCAGCTGGAGAACGAGCTCGACTCAGATTCTGGTCTTTCCTTGGACTCCAGCCACAGCCCGGCCTCGCCCAGCAGCTCGGAGACGTCCTGCTCTTCTGCTGCCTCTTCCTCTTCAACGTCCGCCACCTTCTCGGAGGAGGGGGCTGTGGGGTACAGCACTGACTCTGAGGTGGCCACTGCAGAGACTGAAGAGGGCGCTGTCGGGGGCTATCAGCCTGGCTACAGTAAGCTGTGCCGTATGAGCTATCAGGACCCCTCCCAGTTCCATGGCCTCCCCCAGCTCGACGGCATCAGCCACAATCACACGTACAACCTGCCACTTTCCTCCGCGTTCTCTGAGCACCCAGAGCTCCCCATCTCAACCGGGAAGAAGACTGTCCGCGACAAACAGCACTCCAAGCTCCAGCCTCACCAGGACTTGCTGGACAAGCACGCAAGTCGCGACGAACGCCGAGCCCGGGCCATGAAAATCCCCTTCTCCAACGAGAAGATCATCAACCTGCCTGTGGAAGAGTTCAACGAGCTTCTGGCCAAGCACCACCTGAGCGAAGCCCAGCTCGCCCTCATCCGCGACATCCGCAGGCGTGGCAAGAACAAGATGGCGGCCCAGAACTGCCGCAAGCGCAAGCTGGACACCATCATCAACCTGGAGCAGGGCGTCCAAGACCTGCGGCGCGACAAGGCCCGTCTGCTGAAGGAGAAGATGGAGTTCATCCGTTCCATCCGGCAGATGAAGCAGAAGATGCAGAGTCTGTACCAGGAGGTGTTCACTCAGCTCCGGGACGAGGAGGGCCGGCCCTATCCTCCCAGCGAGTACTCGCTGCAGTACAGCGCCGACGGCAGCGTGCTGATCATGCCCCGCGGCGTGACGACTGCTGAGCAGAACCGTAAGCCCGAGAAAAAACAAAAAGACAAAAAGAAGTGAGGGGGGCAAACTGCTGTTTATTCTATAACTTTGCTAAATCAATAAGAAAGATTTCTGCAGAAGCGAGAGAGATGTCCTTTTTTCCTTTAAGAAGATTCTGGTGAGTAGAAAAATGGCATTGTTGACTACTCTTCCTGCATTAGTTTCTCCCTTTTCATTCTGTTCCGACATTATTTTCCTGGAAACAACTTTGAAGCAGAAGTAGCTCTTCGTTTGAGTACTGATATTTCATTATTTAGACGGGGGAAAACAATAAGCAAAGAGAGGAGGGATATAAAAGGACATGAAATGAGCTATTAGAAAAATGTTAGCTGCTCTTGATCCTTTTGCACCAAACCACTGAGGACGGAGAAGATTTGTAGGGTAAATCAAGGGACTGGTGTGGAGAGGAGTGGGAGTGAAGGAACCCTGTGGACAGGAATGGTTGGAATACCTATGCACGGAAAGTTTTAAAGGACTATCAGATCGCATCCGACCCTGGAGACGTCCAGTGATCTTCACAGTCACTGAGGCTTTTAAGTTCCAAATCTTCAGGCAAAGAACAGCATCTATGGTTGTGAGTGTTAGATACCAAAGGTTACAGGAAGTCCATCATTTTAGGATGCCATTAACACCGATACTAACCAAAGGTTGTATGGTGCACATCACTTGATCTGATACATCTTAAACGCTCAAACACTGCACTCTGATTCTGTAGGTTTGTATCGCAAATGCCAGTTTTCGAGTCAGTTTGTCGGTTGCGTCTGAGGTTCAGGAGGCCCTGCAGAGATTGGGTTCGATGTGTGGAAGGGAAGGAGGATGTTGAGACAAGGAGGAGTCAGAGGCTGAGTGTTCCCGGGCTGGCCACCGCTAAGAGGGGCCTGGAGGTGAAGTCCTGCAAGAGGAGCAGATGGATGTTTTAGGGAGGAGGCACACTGCATTGCTAAATGTATCAACTTCCTTATAAATTATACATAGCACTGTAATTTGTCTTTAAAAGGCTTGGCTATATGCATTTTGCTGTGTCTGTTGCTATTCCTTCGCTGCAGGTTTAAATACGGGGGGCTGCGTTTAGGAAGGCTCTTATTAACTGTTCATAATCTGTAGTATAAGCAAGGTTATAGGTCGAGCCACATCAGCTTTATGTCAAAGTCTACACCCTGTTTTGTTGATTTGAAAACTTCACGCAGAGCCTGTAATCATGAGAGGAAGTGAAGATCCTGTGACGGGCCGGGAGCTCCAGACAGTACTGTACGATTCCCACCGACTCCAGGCCGTCACACATCACAGTTATGGATTAGCTTGTTTTTCTCCTCTCGGATGCCTCGTTTTAAGCATTAGGCTCAGTTGTCGCTGTGGTGTAGCCAGATCCCTTCTAAGTAACTTAATTGCCAACGTTACCCAGCAGAAAGCCACTGGAGGTCACTGTTGAACTGCTGTAAAGCCGACGTGTTGGCTTCAATATTACGTTCTTGAGTTTTTGTGTTGATAACAAAGTGAGCCGATCTGTTAAATGAGATCGCAGTGATTTGAATGCGTGACATGACGGTGTGTGTTGTGGCCACTTTGATTTGAATGCCTTTATTTTCACAATCTCATGACTTTCACTTTAAATGTTTTGAGAACTGAAGAAAAAAAACGTTCTCAAAGTAGAAGTGCTATTACTTGTCTATTTGAATGAGGTTTGTCGGTACGTGTTACGTCGCCCTCTTTTAAAAAGAAACACTAGGTTCAGCCGTCGCAGCTGAGATAGCAGGTAGGCTAGAATATTTACAAGAGGCTGAACAGAACCCGCCACATTAAGATGATGTCCAAACCGTTTTTTTGTTTTTCTTTGAAAGGAGAAATGTCGTCATTAAATGTGATATTCAGGCATGAAACTCTGGTTAACATTCACTTCAGTGTAACCCAGTGCGACACCAACTATTTAGTACTGCTACTACTTCGTGCACTTTTTTTTTTGTCTGTCTTGTTATGTAAATATTTTCATGTTTGTGTTCGTCATGATTTATGTAGTTTGTCAATTGTCTCCATAACAGTCTCACCCTCTGCTTTGAGTTTGGATGTAGTTCCCTGTTTTGAGATATTTGCTGGCAATCAAGAATTGTTTTTATTGATTAATAAAGTGTTTTTATTTTCACCTGTGACTCTTGTGTTCTGGTTGTCATGAATGGTGTGTTCCAGTCCACGAGGGCTCGGTCCAACAGGCAGCTTTCACGAGTTCCTGAAATAACTTCCCACCTGATATTTAACATTGTATCTCTCCATGTTTCAGATCTGTGTGGGGTTCAAGGTCGTTATCCAGATAACTCAGACAACCTGCTTCTTGGCAAGAGCCCAGGACCATGAATAACCAACACTAGGTAGCTGTGCTGACATTTGATGGCTTCAGGTTCAAATGTGAGAATCGCTTCCTGCATTAGAACAAAGGGAGTATTTGTAGGATTTTGTCTGTAGGTGGATTAAAACAAGGCATCGCCTCGGACTCGGTTTGTGGCATTTTCACTGTTTTCTAATGTTTTACAGACCAAACGATCATTAATGCAGAAAGTTAGTTGAAGCCCAGCTCGTTAATGATCCTGTTGTATTAAAAGTGACACCAGCATGAAACAGCACAGTAACAAAAAGTGGTTTATTCTCCAAAACCGACAAGCAAGACATGTTAATGAAAAACACTACAAAGATTACCAATGACCAAATTAATCACTGAAGAGGCTTCGATACCGTACACCAAACAAGTCCTAAGGAAACAGCTAAGATGAACACAGTTTTGCCCTCAAAAGCACCAAAGGATCGATTAAAAAAAATGGCACACTAATGAAATAAAAACATCACCTCACTGATACAATGTCATAGCAAGATGACCAAGCACTGGACCAAATGTGTGTAAATGATACTGATGATGCTGAGCAGCTTTCTTCTTTTGAAACTGAAGTGGATGCTGAAAATTAACACTGCCTTGTACATTTCAGTTGGGTTCAGCTGGGTTTTGTCGAGCAAACCTGAAGCATATATACAGTTACATTATATCCAGATAAAAGCAGAATTAAATGAGTGAAACTACACCAAAAGACGAATGAGTTCAACGGTGTCTTGCTTGTCTACGCCCCCTCCTCATCCCCCAGATCCCGTCGAAAGTACAGTGAAGTTCAAAACTACAGTTTCTTTCTGTCCCCGGCCGCTTCGCCCGCTGTTAGTTTTTCTCGTCTTTTTTCTCGTCTTCGGTGGGATACGAGTGCCAAGTCAGTCTCTCTTCATAGAAAGAGATCACCACCTGCGGACACTTCACGTTGGCCTCCTTCGCCGGCACCAAGTCGGCTTCGTCCGAATTTTTCCTGTACAAACAAGAAAAAAAAATTCAACCGACTTGAAGCAGAATCATCTTAATTCTTCGTCACTCAGTCACCGAGGTTCAGCAGCTGCCCGGCACTTCGCCTCATACTCACCATTTCATGAGGAACATGAGTTCTCCTGTGGAATCTGTGGCACCAATAATCCTCTCTGGATCCAGCCCTCGAGCGAAGCCCCTCAGCTTCTCTGTCTGAGGAGCAAACCACAAAACACAACTTCCATCACAGAACAAAACTGTGGCATAAATAAATACTAACTACCTCCAATATATCAGCTGTAATTTGAGTCAAACAGAATGTCACTAAAACACGAGGCTCTGGGGAAACTGCTGTGAAAACAGAAAATGTTTGTTTAAAGATGTCGTGTTTGTGTAGCTGTAGAAATCTGAGCTCCAAGTGCAAAAAAAAAAGCAGCTCAACAGTCCTGCCTCTCTGCAGATGTTGCAGCTGGATCCAAATGTCCAGCCTCCAGATTTTATCAGTTGCCCGAAACCTTCTGAATAAAATTCCAGAAAATAGTGAAAAATGCCTGTTAGACTTTCCCACGGTGACGTCTTCAAATGTTTTGTCTGACCAACAGGAAACCAAACCCTCAGATATTCAGTTAATGTAAGATAAAGGACAACATGAAATCCTCCCATCTGAGAAACTGGTTCCATCAAATGTCAATCAAAATCAAAATAACTGCAGGTTAAATTTCTGTTCTATTGATTGAGTTTCCTTTTCAGCTCTGTGTATTTGTACAATATCTTAAGGTTAAATATTGTCGTCTCCTGTTGAGTCAAGTCTGCCGAAAGTCCACATGAGCCCCCTTGTGGACTTGATGAAATGTGGATTTTGAATCACTCGCAGACTTCCCATGAACGAGTTGTCATTGGACGATGGAATCCCACACTACTGTTGGATTGATCCCTGTCTTATCATGAGTGACTGTGACGGAGCCTGTGATGTGGCTGTTAACCTCGATGAGGTTTCAGGTCTACCTGAACTACAATAAACATCTGCCGCACGCAACTCCTCATCTAACCAACTTTACTGTGGCTGGTGTGGGACTGACCAAAGTTTTAAACTGCTCCGCCCACAAAGATGCAGAACAATGCTCATCTCATGATCTCATGCTGTGAAGATCAGTTCTAGTTTGTGACTCTACCTTTTCTTTCATTTGTCCACAAAATACAGCAGCAGGGCAAAGCAAAGAAAACGAAACAAGCTCAAAGAAGAAGTCTGTCTTTGTTTAGTTCTTTAGTCCCCAGGACCCTCAGTGCAAAAAGGCATCTGGCAATTAGTCTGTGCAGCTTCTGACTATGAAATGGAATCTAAAACCAATGTTTAACACAACAGAAATCATAGAACTCATCACATCACTCAATATGACATCACTGTTTCTGTCAGGTGTGATGGAAGTCGATATCTGTTTTCAACCAGTGGATTATTACAACTACAGTGTTAATGTTAAAATGTATTCAGAGGTGACAGCAGTAAACAATGATCCTGAAAAGGTGGACCGACCACGAGTGGAAAAACAAAACAACAACAAAGATTTGGGACTCACATCATCTTTCTTCTTCTTCGTTTTACTTTCATCTCCCTCTGCATCTCCGGCTGCCTTCCTCTTTCCATCGTGTGCTGATTTCTGGGACTGCAGAAACTCTGCGATCAAATCTGGACAGTCCAGATTGTCCTCTGGCTCCCACGTGTTGTCTTCCCTGCAAAACAAGGAATGAAAACACAGCATGGACGTAATTAATTAATGATTTCATTACCTGTTAAATATGCTGGTGTGTCATCCTTTGCGATCTCTGATTTACAGGGCTGTATTAAAAAGCATAATGATAAAGACTGGACTTTTTAAAGGCACATACAACTGAAGAACTCCCTCCAAAACACTCACTCAGAGAAGCCTTTCCACTTGAGGAGATACTCTACTCTCCCTTTCACCACCCGCCGATTCAGGACCTTTTCCACCACGTACTCTTCCTCCTCCTCCTCTTCCTCCGGCACGTCGTCTGGCTTCTTGTCCTTCTTCTCAGGTGAAGTCATCTTGCTCTCTGACGGGTTAGAAACAGGAGTAAATGAGCAGATACAGCAGTTCCACCCACGCTTTGACGTCTGCTGAGACTCTTAGTGTCTGCAGGTGTTAACATTCAGTGGCAGAGTTTAAGACGTTCACATCTGTTTGGGACATGTGCTACTTTGTCTTCTTCACAAATGGATGGTAAATCATTCTGCTTAGTGCAGTTTCACTGGGTTACAAACATTTATAGTGCCACTTTGTTGACATACATTATTCATTCCTTGACTCTTTGACACACACCTTACCGAACACGGACAAGAGATACAGAGAAATTTATGTTAGAAAATAATGATATATTAAACCTTCTGTAACAGTGGGGCCATCGTTAGGGGGCTCTGTAGTCAGGCTCATACTCATCAGGTAGACCTGGGGACCAGCAGGTTCCTGCTCAACGTCAAGATTGTTGCATGATGGAAGGAAGCCGGAATCAATGTGGTAGAGAGGAGAAAACAGCATTGGAGAATGGGGTTTAATGAAGAGATACATGGGTAACAATGTGAGACAATGTAGATCAGCAGTAATGTGTTTGATATTTGAAAACCCAGGATGTGTATGTTGATTCTGTCCTAGTTGTGGATTTCTATTTTGAAAACACTGCCTTATCTGCATTGTCTAAAGTTACCCATGTATCATTACTTTATCATTACATATGTAAACTCATTGGCTCTCTCAGTGGGAGGGGGGGTTGGGGTCAGAAGTGTCTTTACTTGGAGCGCAAAAATATGGCCCTGATCAAATGTGTTATTGATCAAGTTCAACATGATAATCACAGATGGCAGCTCCCTCTTTATTTATCACTTTACTCATTAATAACACAGCTGTGGCAAACATGTGGACATGCTAATGAATCTGCCAGCATCAACAACAGTGCACAGCATTTCAACTTTAAACAATCCTTCATTTTCAGCTGATTGTTACTGGATGAATGAATGAATTATAATATACAATATTTAAGGGGTTTATGGACATCCCTGATTTTTCATTAAAGCATAAAAGGCTCTCAAACAAATCAAAAAACATACATGAGATCTACAAACAAACTGAACCAAAACTAGGAGCAAATCTTGACTCAAACTATGAACAAATATATCTGATATGTTTTACATTGCAAGTCTTGCAGCTATTGTATATTAATATATGACAAGGAGCTTTATCCAGATGAACATTGACAACAACTATACTGAATCCAGTGTGCACAGGTATTTACAGGTAAGTATAGCAGTACAAACAGGTAGGTAAAAGTGAGGTATCAATATACTACAGCATTAAAACACAAACAGTAGATGCTATGGAAGAATTCTCAGGTAACAAGCCTGCAGGTTTGCAACACCTGGCGGCAGGTTAGCGGAATGTAACGTTAGCATTACTGTGGAAACAGATCATAAAACAAACCAGGTTACTTTGAATTAGCATTATTGTCTAAAATGCATCCTGCTTGTTTAATTAATTGGGATTTTTGTTGCTAACATTAGCGATCAAACATGAGCATAACGACAAAAGCCCGGAGGAGCCTCGGTTTGCAGCTAGCTGTGTCTCCTCCATGTTGCTTTCTCGTTGCCAACTAATGTCGATTACACTGATTATTTCACAGTCGCACATTGAGTGAAACGAGTCTCCTGACTGGACGTGAACGCTAAGATGTGCTAGCTTTCATCCCCATTGAAAATATGCTAACTGCTAGCTAAGTGCTGCACAATCAAACGTTACCGAAACAGCACGTTTGGAGGGAGGAGAGGAGACAAAAATCAAACTCACCGATCACTTACACTTCAATGTTTTTTTTAAACTTGCACCTGAACCGAAATAAAATAACACGTCAGATTGTTTTTTTCCTCACAATTACGCGTCAATAACGTCGCTGTTTGTCTTGATTTGTTGTCAAAATAAAGAGCCGCTAGCTTGACTATAGTGAAATGTGTCGTTTCCGCCCCTTCGTCTGGTGCGAGAGAAGAAAAAAAGCTGCCCGCTGGTTGGCTGGACGTTTGCGCAGTTTGACAGATTATAGAACATCTGGATTTACTCATCAATGGAGCAGGAGCCGGAAGTGCTGCTGCTTGTGTTGTGTAGATCTGCGGCTGCGGAGGAAAAACAAACCTCGGACTGGATCAATGGAGCGGCTCTCACTCACAGATGGAGCAGGCCTGGTTTGTTAATGAGAAATTATGGTAAAAATAAATATAAAATTTATTAAATTAATCCTTAATTTAACCCTGAAAAAGCACCTTAATCTAAAGCAAAGTATCAGAGATTTCCCTTAAATTGCACATTTATTAAAATAGGTGTAAAACCCTTAAAAGTAATTAGTAGATTTTAAGGTTTAAAAAAATTAGTGCAGGTGTAAACATAAATGCATGTTTTGTGGCCCTTTGCTGTCATCTTTGTGTTGTGTGTTCAATTTCAACTTTGAACCAAAGATATGACATGAAGAATAAATCCATCTGTTGTCTGTTTGCCAATATTTTAAAATGTTCTGCCCACAAATACTGCTAAAAAATGCCAATGCCAAAATGTCAGATGTAACTTTGAACAGAAGATATGATGTGGATGTGAAGTCTGTCTTTTTCTATACCAGATCTTTGAGGTTGTCTTGGTGTGACAGGACCCTCAGTGCAATAGGGCATCTGACAGTTAAGCACACTGAGTCCAGTATTCAGTGTTTGTGCAGCTTCAGACTGAATGGAAACTAAAAACCAGTGTTGGTCTTATCATGAGCAACGGAGCCTGTGATGTGGTCCTCCATGACAAATGGGGTTTCAGGTTTGATTGATCAACGAGATACACCTGCCGTATGCAACTCTTTATCTGACCAACTTTACTGTGGCTTCACCTTAATTAAAATGTAAAAAGATATAACATAAGGACAAGGATCAAATAAGATTAATCAGAGTGGCAAGATGCTTTATTCAGATTCTACAGATGAATATTGACTAATTCTGCAATGAACCTATATACAGTGTGCACGAGTAGCTACTATTTTGACTTATATCTCATTATTTAAACGTATATATCTTAATTATGAATTAATACCTTATAGTTTTGGCTTACCATGAACAGCCTTTTTAAAAAAAAAAAAAAAAAAAAAATCACACTCTTCAGTCACATTCCAGGGACCTTCATCACCTGAGCAAACAATCTAACGTTATAAATGGAAGCTGGGCAAATAATTTTTGTCAACTAAAATGTTTTTTTTTTCCAAACTGAATTTACTTTTTGGGTTTATATAAAAACACGACAGAAGATAATAAATGCTAAGCGAATTTGAAGGGAAAAAAAAGAAACACATTTTTTTCTTCTAATTTGGAAAAAAAAAAAAATTACGCCTCTTCCGCTCGCTTCCGCTCTTAAATTGCTTGCGCGCGCACCCTCGGAAGTACATACTTGTGCTTGTGACTTGCGAAATGGAGACAGAAGGTGTTGAGAAAAACAAGCCGCCGTGTTTGAGGATTGTACTCTTCAGTGAGACAGACACCTGGAGAACATCGACACCAGCCGGCTGGATACTTTCACAGTAACCAACACAAACCTCATGAAAGTGAGTATTTGTTAGCTGGGATTAGCTTTTAGCTGATGTTTCCTGAAACGTTAGCCGGATTGTTTAGAAGTCTAATTATTCAGGCCAGAAAACTAAGTGCTCTTTAGAAAGTCATTACATATTATTACTAGATTTAGAAATACATGAGAGTTGGTTGGTTTGATTGTAATTCTTCCCAGTTTTCTCTCTCTTTTCATTTTATTTTGTATAACCTAAACAGGAGACTGATTCATTTACGTCATCCACAAACTTAAATATGTTTCTGATGCTTGTTTCTGAAATTCAAAAACATTCAGGACATTTAAATCACAAATCCTCATCAATGTTTGGATACTTCATCTGTTTGATGGAGAAATAACTAACTGTGGTTAGTAGTGGAGGAAACTGATGGAAGTTAGTTCCTCAGTGTCATTAATGATCAAGATCCGTCCAGGTGAATCGATTCATTGATTATTAGAAATCAATTTATAGTTATTTAGACTATTGATTTATCGAGGAGAAAAGCCAAATATCCTCTGATTTTAGGCTATTGATTGTGAGGAAAGCCATGTCTAGTCACGCCAAAAAAAAAAACAGTTTGGAGACATTACATGGATATTTTCTCTATTTTCTTACATTTTTATAGTAAACAACTAATTGATTAAGAAGTCAGTCAGTCAGATTACTCAATAAAAAAAATATTTACAGCCCTGATTGGCCCAGGTCAGTCTGTGCTGGTCTGTCACTCCTGGCTATTGCGGTTTCATCAGGTTTATGATGGGAAGTTAGACTGACATTGGGTAGCCCTCAATCTGTTTCTGTCATCCCCTCCTCCAGAAGATAAAAAAGTTCATGCTCCACACCCCACACACTTTCAATCAATCATAAACACTGAGGGGAAGCAACTCATAAAAAAGGATCAAAGTTGAATTTTAGTGAAACGTTTTCTTCTTTTTGAAAAAGCTCTTCTGGGTCTAAACTCTTTGCTCGGGTTAATGGCAAAGAGAAAAGCCTGTGAGAATGACTCAGTTGATTTTGCTGACCGGTTTCTCTCATGGAGGATGAGTCATCAGCTCAACCCTAAAGCAGATGTGCACAGTTTGAGCTTTTGATCCTGTTCTTTGCTCATTGATTTCTCCTGTACTTGCAGTGCAGCACTCGGTAGGATGATCAGCAATCAGGAAGAAGATGTAAGTAAACTCCTGCTCTTTTCTTCTACATTGAATCGCATTATTTATTAATGTGGGCTCTATTGTTGGTTAAACCTAAAAAGAAATTTCTACCTTCCCTTTTTTAAACTTCCACTTGAGCAAACGCCAAAGCACAGTATCCCCACTGATGAGTTTAAAATCATTTGAGGAACTTCATTTCATAGAAGAGATGGCATGAGTCGTTCCTACACAGAAGTTAACTCGAGAGCTTAAGTGGTTTACCCACAATACAGCAAAACACACACACACACACACACCACAGCAGTTCTCTTTTCACTTAAACCTGTGAATCATTGACTCCGTTTCTGTCCCTCAGGAGTTTGTTGCAGTGCGGGTTCAAGATCCCCGCATTCAGAACGAAGGCTCGTGGAATTCATATGTGGATTATAAAATATTCCTACATGTGAGTATTAATACTTCAGTTACAATATATGTGGTCACTTTTACCGTGAGCTCGCAAGTAATTTGTGTTTCAGAGCTGAAAAATTAGTCAATTAATTGTTGTAGGAACCAACTTTTATGAAGTTATTTTTGGAAAATAATTGTCAGAATAATTGACAATGAACATAAATGTTGTTGTTCTTATTTGTTGTACAAAGTTCGTCACCAGATAAGAAACACCACTTTCAGACCAGTCTACAAGTTTCTGACACTAATCTACAAACTTAAAGTTTTCTTTTAAGTCTGTCCCATAATACAAAATATTTCTGAAAGTAAGAGGATTAAATAGCTCCAGATACCACGACCATACCATAAGAAAATGGCTCAACCTGAGCCCAGTCTGTAGAGAGCACTGAGTATGCAGCAGACAGAGTCCTTACATTGTGTTTGGACAGGATTTGATGTTGTTGTCTGGGCAGCGGCCCGTGCTGAGGAATGCTGCGTCAGCAAGAATCCACGCCTCGACGGATGTGCTGTGTGGGTGTTGACTCATGAAATTGACTAAGATCATCACATGATCTTACATCATTTTGTTGCTGATGTGCTGTTGTTTCTCACAGGTGAATGTGACCCCGCAAATGTAGGACATGCTAGAAGGGGAAATCCAGAAAGTTCAAACAAGAAGCTTTTCTCGACACTTAAGTTCATCTCACCTCCATAAACCTTCTAGAAAAACACGTCTCACTGCTTGTGTGGCCTGTCACTGCACAGAAACTATGAACCTGTCCAACACTTAACTATTTCAACTGTTGTCCAAGATTTACAACCTCACTAAAAACATGTGGATATTTGTCTAATTTAAAGCACCTTAAAAAAAAGACACCTAACATGGTTCAATGTCTAATCTGTCTTGACATTATGTAGGGCTGCAAGCACTAAATTATCAAAATAGTTGGCTTTTTATTTTGTTGATCAACTGACTGAATAATTGACTGATCATTGCAGCTCTAATAATTTGTCTGAATGAAGGTGTCCAGTCTGTTGAAAGTATTTTTATATGGTGAAAGTGATGTTTCTTTTATCCTCTAATGGAATTTGTTCTTCTGCTGTAATGACATTAACTTAACCAACGCTGCTTGTAATTGATTATGGTCTGTCAGAAGGTAGCTTGTTACGCAAACGTTGGTGGACTGTGTCACACGTCACTGGAACAAATCTGACATGTGATAATGCTTCAGTTGTGCCCTCGGATCAGCAGCAGCTGAACAGCTGGAGTCTGAGTCATTCACTCACATCATCAGTCCCAATGGACACGAGTCGTTGTGAATACATTGTTATACATTTTAAAATTAAAGGGTAAGGTTTATAATAATTATTATTATTGTCAACAAATCCCATGAAAAGACAATGTGTTCTTTTGTCTCTGACTGTCCTGCCCACTGCTTCCAACTGAAGATGTAAATCTTTAAAAACAGATCACAAATATTTATTTATATTGGGGTTTTTTTAAAAAAAACAAAAAACAGCTGGTCACTATAATTTTGGTCCTTTTCATGGGACTGTTGACAATAAGAAAAATATGACATGTTGCTAAACTTATTTCTTCTTACTTTGGCTCTGTATAATCTTGCATTGTTGACTCTAATACATTTATTTTTTTCATTCCCAGACCAACAGTAAAGCCTTCACAGCCAAGACGTCGTGCGTGCGTCGGCGCTACAGTGAGTTTGCCTGGCTGAAGAAGAAGCTTCAGAAGAATGCCGGCTTGGTGTAAGTTGTTGTGAAGAGTGAGCAGCTTGTCCAGTGTTAGTTCATCTGGGGCAGACAGACGCAGATAGAGACGAGCTGGTGAGAGCTAGAGACACATATTTCCCTCAGGAGTTAGAGAGCAAAGCAGAACTGAAAGGAGAGTGAATATTGGACTAACAATCATCAGGTGGACAGAGACACATCTCCAGATGAATGATGCTGTCGCTCCATAACTGCTGGATGTGTAAATATGAACTAATATGTATGAACTTTATAAGTCGATAATGTCCATGTTTAAAGTTGGCTTGTTTGATTGAAATGCTTTGTCACATCATGGTTATTTTCTAACAGACTTCTTTCACCTTCATGTCACCTCTGTGTCTTATCTATTGAAGCAAATATGCTATAATCTACAAACATGGAGAATTAAGACTTTTTGCTTGTTTTCATCTTTCAGGCCAGTCCCAGACCTTCCAGGAAAGTCCCTGTTCTCTTTCAGCAACGAGGACTTCCTGGAGGGCAGAAGGAAAGGACTCCAGGCCTTCTTGGACAAGTCAGTTTTTGTTCTTGTTTAAAAAAAAAAAAAAAAAAAATGTAATCTACTGTAAAGATTTTGAAATGCAGGCTACCTTGATAACAAATCAGAGTGTTGTACCTTTGTCCTGGCAGAGTGGTGCACATGACGGTATGTCTGTCAGACAGCCAGCTCCACCTCTTCCTGCAGACCCAGCTGCCGGTCGGTCACATCCAGGACTGCGTGCAGGGCCACACGCCGTACTCCGTGACGGACGCCATCCTCACCTACGCCTCGTCCAATCGGGGCTTCGCTCAGGCTCAGGAGGACGATTCCATCAAGGAGCCAAGTTTGACCATTTCGTACGAGTCCATGGAGAGGTATGAGGCATCTGACCTGCTGATTAAGACCTGATGAGGTGGAAACAACCCTTCACCTTTGCATTAGCCCTTGTATTTATGTAGTATCTGTCATCAATGCAGTGAAAGCCAAGAAATAGTCCAACCCCCCCATAACCCCCTGTAAAACCATTGAGCTTCAGAGGGGCAGGTACAGGAGGTAGATTTTGTTAGAGCCAGGTTAAGTTCCTGCTCTGCTGAAATAATAAATGGATTCTCTCTTCCACTCCACAGCCCAGCTCCTCATCAACCCTGCCCACAAACTAAAGAGACCTGCAGCCCTGAGCTTGTGCCGTGTAGTGACTCCGACCCTCTCGAAGGTTTACTGGGCACAGGTGAGGTACAGCACAAGGAGAATTCCTCAGTAAGGGTCCTCCAGAAGAACAACCATCTAGAGGCCATTGTTGAAAGCTGTGGCCCCACAGAGGTGAGCTTCTTTCTGGGTGACAGCCAGGATGAGCCTGAGAGTCCCAGCACTTCAGAGCGGAGCCAGCAGAGGAGCTGTCAGATCCAGACTCCGGTGGAGGTGCACTCGCCCATGGGCACTGGCTTTGAGGTGAACTGTGGTGTGGACAGTGTGACTGAGGAGGTGTGTTCAGTAAGAGAGGAGAACGTGATGACATCCGATGCTCAGCCAGACACAGAGGAGAAGGATGACCAGCTGCAAAGTTCAGAGGAAGCAAATAGAGAAAATGACTTTGAGCAAGAAAAATGTGTGAATTCTGTGGCAACTTTACATGTTAAGGACAGTGACACTGGATCTGAGGAGGATGTTCCGGAAGACATCTGCTCTGAGAAGCAGGTTTTAGAAAATCATGTCGTCCCTGAGATGAATGGTCTTGAGCACGTTGGCGGCACTGAGGGTCACGTTGCAGATGTCAGCTGTCCAGAGGAGGTTAAAAACTCAGACGAACACAAAGAGCCAGACAGTGAAGAAAGTGCTGGATCGAAGAGCAAAGAGGCAACACCCCTGGAGTCAGGTATCCAGGAAGAGGCTCACACTGTGCAGAGTGTCCCACAGGTGGACTGTGATGACGATGACACCGTTCACCAAATGGACCAAGAGCAGGTTGAACAGGAAGTAGATCTGGTTGGGACCAAAGACGAGAGCGACAGGGACAGCCACTCGCTGCGATCATCCAATGAGAGCATCGTCAAGGTCAGCGATGAAGAAAGCTGTGATGAGACGGAGGACTCGATCCGGGCTGCAGACGGCTACATGAAGACGTCTCCTGAGGTCACGCTCTGGTCAGACGTGGAGACCTCCAGTAGAAACATTTTAGACCTACACATGAATGGATGTCCCTTGGAAAAAGAGGACATGTCCACTCAGGAGGATGAGGACCTGCAATACATGACTGAAATCAGTGACTTGGGTAAATCTCTGGACTTTAACTCAGTAACTGGTGGAGATTTGACTGAAAATAGTGACTTCAGCATCTTAGAGACCAGCTGCTCCCCTGGGTTAGTTGATAGTAAATGTATGGAGCAGGAAGCCCTGTCCTCGCTGTCTTTGGACACCACAGAGGACACTCATGAGGTGGAGACGCATTAGTTAAACAGCTAAATGGCACCTCCACCCTCACTGAGCCTGAATACTGGATCGTGGTAGTAGCTGTAGGTCAAAGACACATTCGATCACACGCACATAAACAAGTTACATACTGAGTGTTCTGTTCCAAAATATCTGCTCATTATAACATCTTCACAGTGTGGATGACCCAGTCTGTCCACTCAAAGACAGAAGCATATTAAACTTCAAGAGTATGATAGAATTCAAACCTCGTGCTGTCACGCATGTTGTAGTTTTAACCTCAAACATTGGGTATATTCAATTTTAAAATGTGTCTATTCTTTTATGCTCAGGTACACTAAATACTGGCACTGTTTTTCTCCTCTGACTGACTCCTCTGCCCTGGATGATGATTGGCTGTCGTGAACAGCAGAGGGCGCTCAAGTTCTCAAAAGGATACATGCATGGTTGATTTTACAAAAAGCTAAAGGGTTTGTTGTTGTGTGAGCAGATAACATGAAGAGTTCTGACGTCACGTCTTCAGTTAAATGGGATTGCTCTTAAATTTAAGGGCGTTATTTCACAGGGTACTTCTATAAAGAAAGAGCCTGTAATGGTTCCTACTGTTCATACTGGCCGTCATGCCTTCCTGATGTGACTCAGAAAAATACAAAAAGAGTTCTGAGTTCAGTTTATGCTAATGTAAGGCAGTCTGAGTTATAAAAATCATGTGTATCTTTAAACATTTTAAATCCACTTGCATTGAAATCACTCTAGGAAGGGATCATCTTCATGGCCGTGACAGGAGGAACAATTACAGAGACCAAAGACAGACTTAAAGTCAGTGGAGAGGCCCACAGTTTCCTGCTCTCATTCACAGCTTCACTTAATCCAAAACCCATAAAAATCACTGTTATGTAAATCAACAACTGTGTCCTACTGACCCCTGAGAATGTATGTTTAGTGCTGATATAAGTCATAACTCATGATGACGCTTTAATCTGGAGTGTGTTTACCTCTTGGCACCCGCTACTCTGAGCAAACTGTGTTTTATAGGAAGAGTTCACCTGATATTTATTTTCTGATTTTAGATCAGAGGAAAAAGGAAAAAAAAACATTTTAACCCAACAAAGCACAAATAAGATTTGTGAATAAAATCAAAAGAGTAATTTATTAACATTGGAACTCCCTGTGAAATAGAACAACTTTTCAGTCTTGTGATTTTTCATTTTTTCATTTGTCTCTTTCACTGGATTTTTTTTAGTGATTACAGGAAACAGAACACCTCACCATCATAGTTAATATACACTAAGCTTTATCATTGTCAGTCTGGGTGTCGTATCTGCTCGGCTTTTTCCCCCAGGTTATTTATTTCCTGTTCGGGTCTCTCATTTCTTTTAGAACACAACACTGCCTCTTTTTTAACTAACTACCATTGGTTCAGATGAACATAGGTTGTTTTTTTTTTTGTTCAATCGCAACCTTAATTCCAGTTCGTCTGAAACGTGTAAGCTTGCTGCAGTTTGACCTCGATGTTCTCACACACTACTGCTCTTCCTTCTCATTCTAGTTTTGTTGCATTTTAAAAAAGGGACCCAGAGTTTTTTGTGCCGTCGCACAGAGAAATGATCACGTCACTCATCTCATGTCCCAGACCTGGGATCCAGCAGGTGGACTGTAGAGTTCTGGGTTTTGCTTCCTTTTTACATTGTAAATGAGTTGTTATTTTTGAAAGATTTTAGTTGCTTTTAAAATGTTTGTTTTTATAAAATAATGTTCAGAGGCAAAGCCCCCCTTTGTAAGGAGACCTCTTTTTATAACATGGATCTACAAGGGCAGAGATAACAACCTGAGTGACGTGTCTATGTAAATACACAAAACCTAATTTTATTTCAAATAAATAGTTTCTTCTTTAACGTGTTACATGTGACTGTTTATTTTCTGTGGTTTTATATTGCTGATGTTACAAACATATCTTACCAAACATCTCATGGTTTTAGATATAGGAGCTATCCTGCCATCTAGTGGCTGAAAAGGAAACAACATCTTCAATGATCAAACACTGAAGATACAGCAGAAAAGGCCGTTGCTATGTTGATTATTTCTGTTACACTCCAGATACACTAGTTTAAAATATTCTACATATTGTACATAACATCTGCTGGTTACTTCTTTTTTATTTTTTAATCAGGGATAAAAGAAAATAAGTCAATCTGCATATTGCTCATTTTAACCAGTGAATTGATAAATTATTCATAAAGTCCACAGAATTAGCTGATTTGCACCAGGACAGCAACTATCAATGATTTTCATTACTGATGTTTTTTCCTGATTAATCAATTGTTTAGTTTGTGAAAAAATGTCATCACAATTTACCAGAGCTGTCTTCAAATCACACATCTGTCCTTCAGTCAAATATCTAAATCTTCAATTTACAATACGATATAAAACACAGAAAAGCAGCAAATCCTCATACTTGAGATGCTTTTCTTGACTTAATAAATTACTTAAACAATTAATAGATTATCAAAATTGTGGCTTAATTTTCTGTCCATTGACTAACTGATTAGTCGTTTTAGCTCTGGTTTGCAAATCAGTATTATCGGCCAGGCCTTCGCCAATGGCTTATATTGTCCTAGTGCAGCAGATTTACATGATATAATTTACAGAATAATCAGCAAAATATTATCTGACAGGGCTGTCTGTGAGACTCATGGCTGGATGTGTCAGCAGCAGCGCTGTAGAAGAAACAGAAAACACTATCAGAGAAACATACATTAATAATTCAGCATTCATTTTAAGCTGTGCCTATCTAACAGTATTAAGGAATCATTTTCTTAAATAGGACAGCTGACGCTGTAATCATGCTTTTGTTGCACATATTTATTCTCACCCATAGCCCATTGCACCATTCAGAGTGGTTTATGCAGTACTTCTTCCAGCCAGCAGATGCCATAAATGGCAGGTCAACGACTGAATATACCTCAATGGCAATCTGGATGAGTACCAGGGGGACCGTTTCTGTGTATTAGGCCACAGTAATGGTCCATAATGCTGATGATAAGAGAGTGCCTCTGTACCTGTTGGAGCTCAGAGGATGTAGGCAGGCTGCAGGAAGTCCTTGGGGACGATACCCACAGTGCCGTTCAGCTTGCCGACCCACCAGCCGTGAATGTTGTACTCCTGGACCCAAAATGAACAAATAAACAACCGTGAGTCTCTGAGGAGTCCGAGGACAAGTAAATGAAGCAGGATTAAGCACCAATCTCACATTTTAATTTGATCTGCGTCTACTGTTTGTCTCATTTTATTAACATTAGGACACCCATTCCAATGATTTGAACTGCAATTAAATGTGGCCCTGATTCTTTACAGCGGCCACTAAAATAACAAGGTTAAAAATGCTCTTGTTCTGTATAAACTCAGCTTCAGCAAAAGGAAATCCAGGAGAGTCGAGATCCCACCCGCGAAACATTCGTTCTCAACATTGTAATAGGCAGTAGGCTGCGTTCGTTAGCCTCCAGGGTTTTCATTCAAAATGGGAGGAAACAGTAAACAAGACTATTGAGACAGTGAGTGTCTAAAATAAAACAGCTTTTGTTAACTGCTCTAAAGCTCCAACAACAGCCTGCCTGCTTTCCAGACTAATTATAACAAGACTTCATTTCTGTACTGTGATTAAAAGGAAACTGGATCAGACTCTTCCATTTATACACAGAAAATATGCTGCTAACTGTGGCTCACTGACTAAATGCACTTTAACTTAAAAATTTTTTTTTTTTTAAAGACCTCAATGAGCCTAATAAAATCTCATTTTCACAACATCAAAAGTGAAACACCTGTAGGGTTTTGACAGTTGGTAAAAATAAAAGATAAATTATTTTATCTTCTAGTGAACATTTGCAATCATTTTATAGACAAAATGAGGGGGAATAAAAAACTAGTATTATGCATTTGAAAAGCTTTAATCAATTAAATTCATAAGTAAAAATAAAATGAATGAATTTCTTGTCATTAGGGGAAAAAAAACTTCCACCTGACTTCTGCTTGTGTAGTTAAGAAAAGCAATAAAAGCCCCGGTTTGGACTGAATTAAAAAAATCTGTGAGCTAATAGGAGAAAATGAATCTTACAAAAAAATGTTGAAAATGTAATTTAGACATGCTGAGCTGCTGTCGTTTGGGCGTAAAATCTGACCATAAAGATAAATGTCACTCTTTTAACCAGAGGCTTAATATAAGGTTTCTGTTAGTTGCTTTTTACAAATTATATGTATTTAATCAACACTGAAAGAATCAAATTCATGAAAGATAAAATGTATACACTCCCAAAACAAAACTAATCAGTTAAAGAATTAAGGCATTGATTGGAAGAGGTGATAGTTTATAGTTTGGGCCCATAAAGAATCAAAAACAGGATATTTCAGACCTAAAAACTCTGATTGCACATTTCACATGCCAGACTGAAATAGAAGAATCTTTCTTTCATTCCTAAATTTGTTCAAGTGTTTTAAGCATTATAGAAACTCGAGTGACATTAAGAACCACACGATCATGTGATCACAGCAGTTGGGCTCTAACTAGATTTGTAATGGATCAATATTTGGCCGGAGACCAGAGGGGCGTTAGAGGAGGCACCGGCCGGCCGTCGTTCCCCTGCCCTGATGGAACGGAGGGTCCGCTCACTCATCTCCCCTCTGTTCTCCAGCAGACTGAGAAAGCCTGACTGCCTTTATCTCGACACTGAGGAGAAGATAAAATGCTCAACTACACACTAGCACATACTACGTACATGTAAGCAGACATATGTTTGGGATTTTTCCACTGAGAACTCGCGTCTCAGATTAGAATCAGACTCTTGCTCTCACAGGTCCTGGTTGTAAAAACACACACATACTCCGACATGACGGACGGCATTTTGTCAAAGGTTCAGCCAATCATCCCGACCTGACACCTCTCTCAGGCCAGAGGAATGAGGCCTGCGGCTAATGAGTGCTGTTTGGACAGCGGGGATGAATGGATGGCTTAGAGAGTGATAAACCGCAAGAGTCAAGTGTTCTTACAGCACAAACAGGTAGCAACAATGAGCAGACTGTCCATCCAGGCCCTCACAGCTCTGACTGGGATGTTCCAGTATGCTTGGCTCTCTGACAAACTCTGACTGGCAATTTAGTGCCTGTTTAAGCTCATAACGCAGGGGAAAGTTAAGTCTGAAATAGGCTTTTTATGCTCCCCATAAGAGTGTAGAGGGAAAAGCCCGGTTGCGGAAAGCTGGCTCCGGTTCCTATTCGTGATAACGCGAACAGAGGAGGAGGAGAGGGGAGACAGACGGACGGGGGGGGAGGCATCGGAGAGAGGGAGCGAAACAGTTTTTCTCTCCCTTGGGGGCGTCGCAGCACTATTCCACCAACCGTAGTGACAGAGAGTTTTATTTATCTCCGCAGCCCATCTGTGCAGTCGGTCTCAAATTCTCCATGAGAAAGGTCTTTTGGATTATCAGCGCCGCCATTTTAATACAACTGCTACATCACAGAGTGGGTGCCAATGGCAGTGCAAGTCTGTCAGGCGTGCAGAGTCCATCTTCCTCATACTTGAAATGGGTTCATCTAGAGTACACCTGCTGTAATAGGGACATTCCAAGAGGCGTGGAGAGTAAATTATCCAAATGACAAAAACTATGCTAACTCCTCAATGTCCTCTTCCTTCTGTTTGTTTTCCTCTTTTTGTCTTCTAGGTTGATTTGTTTTCGTGCGATGTTGCATCTTAAGCTGTGAAACGCCGTGGCTGGGGCAAAGCGCAGGGATATTCTGGCTCATTGTGGCTCAGTGAATGATGGGACGAGTTGTTTAGTATTCATCCGAAATGGAAGATGTTCCCCGCAAGATGCTCAGGGGAGAGAAAAATCAAGCGTCCCCGAGTGGCTGAGTTCGGGGAAATGTCTGGTTTCATCCCATTAACAAGATGTAGCAGGATGCACTGTGTGTTGTCTGGGTGCGAGAGGTGACACATATCAGAGCCTGTGTTTGCTGCAACCTGGATGCAGATCAAATCGACTCTGTGTGGGAGCAGAGGGAGGAAGGGGGGGGGCCGAACAGCGCCGTGTCGTGGCGGCCGCGGCGCGTTGACTCGTTGACCTCCCGGTGACTCCTCCGCCGAGAGAGCGGCGAATGAGCGTGGGCGGGGCTGGCACTGAGAGTGGGTTGCCATGACAACACCTGCAGTGTACCGGCGCGATCGTTTATTTACCACTCAGGGGGCTGGCTAATGGTGGCATTCTGATAGGCCCATCGCTCATGTTCCCGACCGGAGGATGGATTGACAGCTACCCGAGCCTGAAGCGGGGAGAAGGTGAGTCGAGGCTGGTTGGATGCGGTGAAAGACAACGGGTGGGGCAGGTGTCATGTCACGCCGCCATCATGGACCTAAACAAAACACAGCTTTAACATCCTGAGCTTTTGGGAAAAAAGCACCTTTTGTGGGTGAAATGTAAAATTCTGCGCAGATTCTGACTGCATGTCCTCTTCATTTCCTCTTTTCCTCCCTCATCTCATTCTCAAACACACACACACACACACACAGTCCCCAATGAAACACACACACACTCGCACACAATCCCAAATGCATACAAACTAGGGGGAGTGCTAATAAGCCTGACACATGAGGCATCTTTCCTCGGCCACCAGCTGACTGAGGCAGGCCTTGGGCGTGATGGAGCGCAGGAAGTCTCTCATTGCCCTGCCGCTGAACCCGCCGCCTGGGTGTTACAATCTCCCTCCCTCCCTCCTTCCCCATCTCCAACCCCCTCCCCTCCTTTCCTCCTATTCCTCTCTTTCCATCTCTCCTGAAGCAGCCTTTCCGCTTGCATCCTCTCTGTGTGTGTTTTTTTTTTTTTTTTTTGTTCTGCGTTGCTTTCTCTTTCTCCTCCACATAGACTCATCAGATCAGATACACTGCAGCTCTCTGCAGTTCCTCCATCACTGGTCACTCTAACAAAGAAACATGGACACCTCTACCGGACAAGAGCCCATGATCTGTAAGCCGTTATCAGGTTAGCGAGCTCTCCTCACTGCTCACCAATGACCTAATAACACCTGAAACTGTGAGGAAAAGTGCTTATTTTGGGGAGGTTATCAGGATTCGGAGCCAAAAGAAATCTTGTCGAAATCCATCCAGAAATATGGATGATAATTCCGCACAACCAGAGATCGAAATGGCTACTTAGTGTCCATTTTTTCCAAGTGGGCTTTTAATTAAATCAGTGAATTGGCTTCAAATTGGAAACATGACAGAGCATGAGAACGTTTGAAAATATCTCAGGGACGATGAGATTTAATAAAAAGAAAACCTACTTGCTCCTTTCTAATGCACGCCTGGGATTACGGATAGCTCCTTAACTTAATAGCAATTTAAAGTGGATTTGTGTATGCCACTGAGTGTCTGTAATGATGGCTGTTTACGCCGCCCCTCATTTATAATAATTAAGCAGAATGGATTGGGGGTGGGTTGCTCGGACGCGGTTCTGGGCTATTGGCTTGGGCTGAATAATGACCTACTGTAGTTGACCGGGGGATGACCGCTGCCTCCTGCATGACCCCAAACCCCAGACTCACCCCCTGCTACTTTGGGTGGTAAATAGGATGTCTTGCCTGTCTATAGCGTCTTGGTGTCTATGGCCACAATAGCAGCCAGGGGTCTTTAAATGGGTGTGTGACAGAGAAAAGGAGAAAGGAGAGGGGGGGGACAGGGTTCACACAAAAGAATAAAGGGATCCACTCTCTTTGTCTCTCTTGCTTGACTTTTCCCATCTGATTGTTTGCCCACTTTCCCTTTTCTTCAGCTGCATTCAGTCGCTGTGACCTGTGGGCAGCAGGCCAAAGCAGCTTGTTAAACATAGCAGAAGCCTGTTATGACCCTAAAGAAAGACTGTCACAGGTAGCCCGGCTCGAATATGAGTGGCCATTTAAACACAAAAATGAGTTGTAGAATTCCTCGTTGCATTTTCTAATATCATAAAATGTTTTTATACAAGGTTGTAAATCACAGCAAGTAAATCTATAAAATCATAAATCAGCTTCTGGTGTTTGTATAAGTGGCCATTTAATATAAGCGTCCTGCTGCAAGACTCTGCCAGAAGCTGCCACAAGGTGTCACTGGTGTCCATGTTCTCATTGTCTCTAACGAGCAGCTGCAGCTGAGCACTTTGGCCAAATATGATGTGACGCTCTGCTTTGGGGGACGCGCTGGATTGGCTGGCAAGTCTCCCTCTATCTGGGTTTTGGTTGGACAGCGGATGGAGGAGGAGAGGAGAGCAGAGCGATGGAGAGAAAGAGGAAGAGGTGGCAGCAGCGCTTGCCAGAGTTTTAAGGACCCTGGATGGGTTTGTGCCATAAATCTCTTCCCACTCCATCCCGCCGTTCTCCATGAGTGCCTGTGGGAATACAGGAATGTGACAGCTGACCTGTAGAGCCCATGTCTTTTGATTCTGGATACATAAATTAGAGGGCAAGAATGCAGGACAACCTTATGGTTTAGCGTGGGACAAGGCCGACAAAGTATATAGGCATTACACTTGTAAAGGGATAAGTGAAACAGCCTTTAGCCACTGTGATAAATTCATGTGATACTGGAACAACACATTCTGAAGCCTATGACGAATATCTGGTTGCATGTTTCAGGCCGTGATGCAGAGGAAACGTGCGTGAAAAACATCTCAACAATTTAAATCGAGTTAAAGAATCCGAGAGCGTGATATTACAAAGAACAGAGCTCACCACTATTTGTCATCACACACTAAAATGTCAGTGCAAAGCCATAATGCGCATTAGAAAAATGCAAGCTCTCAGAAATGAAATGCCAGAGCAAAACTCACAAGATAGATTTCCCGGTGTGTCTCTACCTCATGTATCAGCGGGCTGAGCATCGCCACCGAGCTCGGCGGAAAGCAAGTTAGGCATCGCTGAAACCGGCGGCGGAGCCACACTACGAGATTAATTCTCTTGAACTAATGGGATTCATATGAGTTGTGAGGTTCCTAATTTATTTACTTTGTCAGGGATACACAGATATGCGCGCACACACAGCGACACACAAGGGGAAAAAAAAAAAAACACAAATACAGTAAAAATGCCCCCACTTTACAGTAAGTGAGAGATCAATAATGATGGATGAGGGCCTTTTATACAATCGGCATGTTCTCCTCAGTTCACAGCCATATGACACCACGCCTGTGGCTATCCCATTCTGCACTTCAGCAGTCAATCACATCCCAGCTTTAAAAATAACAGTTTGTTAGCACCATTGATTTAGCACTTAGAGCGTGTCCTTATTACCTTGTAATTATGGTCAGTGTTGACATAACAGCACAGACAACCAGGCCTCCCACCCTCTAAGAGAATTTATGGGCCCTGGTTTTATTACGGCCATTTCATGTGTCTGGGTCCCCAGTTAAGCGACAGACTTGAGTTCTAGCCAAGGGCCCGTATTTCACTCATCGAGGTCAGGGTTCTCAGGAATCCCCCGTAAAACTGAACGCCGACAGGGGCCCGCGTGTACACACTGAAGACGCAGGGAAGCCCTCCCCAAGGGCTCATTAAAATAAATAGCCGATTACAGGCTATAATCCAAATAATGCTATTCATGAGGGAAATGTGATGCTTTTAGGACGTAAAATGGGACACGGTTGGAGTCGTGTCGTCACACAAAACCAAACATTCGGAAGCCGGAGATCACCTCTAAATAATTTACAACCAGACCCTCGCTTTAAATCCATTAGAGGATAGTTAGAATAGTCTCTCGTAGCCTGTCACTGTGTTATGACTTCAGCGCACGCCTTGACAAAACAAGAGTAATCTGTGTCATTAAGATTCTGAGATACTACAACCAAGTCCTGCTTCCAACCTGGACTTGTTTGCTTTTGAGGTCTTGGGCGAAGCAGAAACCTGATCCATACAGTGAAAAGCAATATGCCAGGCAGGGCTGAGGCAGTTGGAGGCGGATCTGTAGCACAGAGCCGGGTCCCCTTTGTTTCCCCAAGTACGCTGCCTTTGTCATCCTTAAGTGAAAAATGGAGGTGGCTGTTTTGACATTTTCCCCTATCAAGCAGCACACACAGACAGAGAAGGCTGGCATCTCATTAATCTGACAGTGCCAAGAGAATCTCAATTAAAAGTCCATCTTCTGTAAAGAGCATATTTCACCTGTGCCACATCTGCTCTAAACAAAAGGCTCTATTTTTGTACTGTTTATCTATCTAAACCCAAAACCTTGGCTTCCTTAATTTACTATGAAAGTGAGAGCGTTATTGTTGCTGCACTAAAACCTCCCAAAATATCGCAATAATTAAAATTCAGTGGCTCCAACTGCTGATTAAACATGCACGAAATCATGAGGTGGAATACATAATTTCTCAATCTCTACCACATAATTACTAACAAGAAAGCTGAACATACTGTAATTTCTTCCTCCCTCTGCTCTTCAGATAATTTAGCCTAAACACAGAACATGATGATTCAATTTCAAACCGACCAATAGCAACACTCTGGGAACAAGTCCCTGTACGCAGCAGAGTAAAAGTGCCCAAATTACAAGCCATTGATTTCCAGTAGGGTGGCTTTTCACTGGTAGATACTCTGCATGTAACTACAAGATGGCCATAAAACACGAGGAAATAGATTGAGAGAAAAGAGCTGAGATGCAGGATGGCTTCACCTGCAGTTTATGTCAAACAGAAAGGAAGAGCTTCGCATGGCTGCCTACTCAATTAACCCCTGCGATAGAGGCTCCATAATGAACAACATCACCATTACGCAGCGCCCCGAATGGCACTTCACCCTAGTGGCCTGGGAAAAAAGACAATGCCACTGTTGGTGCTTCACGGCTGCATCCAGATACAAGTGCTCACTAACAGAGAAATTTAGACGTTGGGGATATCAGCGTGTTCAGAAAGTAAATGAGGACGAAGTGATTACTGGAGTTGATGTTGTTTAACCCTTAAATAATTACACATTTTACACGTCCGCATCGCGTTGGACTCATTTTAAACTACTGTAATTGCTCCTGTAATTGTGTCTATGAGTCAAGGGTGCAATCAGGAACGGCTCCCATTAGAGATGAATGGCAGAGCAGTCGTCTCCCGTTTGAAGTGACTGGGAGACGAGTGTCCAGACAGCACAGGATTCTGAGAGAAGTTTAAATAACCTTCTCGGACTGTTCCTGCTGATGGTGATGCTGACCTTGCTAATGATGTGGATGAGATCTCCTCTGTGGAAGGCCAGCTCGTCTGGCTCGTCGGCCTGGCAGTCCCATAACCCCTGGTAGTAGTTAGCGTAATCTGATGACCAAGCTGAGAGGAAATGCAGAGCACAAATTTAAATAGAAGAACGAGACAATGTTCTTTTCCCACTGTAAACTATTAAGCTGGAAATTTGTTCTCATTATTCGTAGCAGAGTGTAATGAGGTCCTGACCTTGTTTGTTGTTCCTCTCACTGCTCTCATCCATCGGATCTGGAAAATCCTCTTCTAAACAAACACAGCAAACAGATCAACATGATATTTGTGGCAGAACATTTATCATTTGTCTGACTGAACATGTATGAACAGGAGGCACTTTCTATCTAGATGTGAGGACCCAAACATCTTAATTTCAATATTTAACAAAGAAAAAATTATAAGAAATAACCTGACTCAACTATTTATGAGAAGGGTTTTTTTTTTCTAACACATTAAAGACAAATGTGCAGTAAAAAAGCATGATAGAAAAAAAGCAACAAAAAAAACCCCTTGATAACACAAGATTAAACTCCTCGATGAGAATTAATTAGTTCCCATTTATCAGAGGCCCGGGCAGGAAAAATTAAAGAAAAAGAGGCTGTCTTTAAGGCACGCGGAGGCGGACGTGTCATCGACTGTGGGGCGTGGCACCCGGTGGTCTGAGAGGTGACACAGTGATATGCCTGCCCTCTGTCTCCCACATCCATCCTTAACAGTAGCAGGCTGACAGCAACGCCACAACTCAGCAACACTATCCACCTTCCAGCACAACCTGCCCTCTGCTTCCAGGAAGACCAGGAAGGACGACACACACACACAAGCACACACACAGTATATCCACATGCATATTTGTGATCATGTGCACAGTCTGCATTCGGATGTGGAAAGTTTCTTGTATATCTTTTTTGCTTGCTTTTTCTTTCTAAAACACACACACACACACACACACACACACACACACACACACACACACANGTTTGCAACCGGTCCAAACATTTGTTCAGCACTCTTCGACTGCTGTACAGAAGAGCATCCTTCAGTCGAGAGGCCACCGCTATGGGCCAACGGTTTCTATATCAAAGTGATTTAATTTTCCAGTCAATAAAATCAGTCATCAGCACCAGAGCCAATACCACCATCGCTCTGCAATCTGCCTGCAACCGAGCCATGTTTGGAGTTTTGCTCCGACAAAACTGAGGGAGCTCATCTCAGAGAAAATGATGCTCGACATTTCTTCGCTGGTTTGGCAACTGCACATACAAGATGTATCTGACGAGGGTGCAATTTTGCAAATTCCTAATATTTCCAGATATTTAATGTTAACAACTTTGGGAAAATAATCTTAAACTTGAGTGCCAACTCTTGAAAGGTAATCTTAAACATTCATGTGAGGAATGGATGAAGTAAAGTCAAACAAAATACAGTCATTGCAAAGACTACTGGCCAGGAATATTTCTATTTGCTTAGGAAGGAAGATTCTTTCCTCGTCTTTTGCAAAACTGATCAATGGAAATAACCATAAAAATCTAATAATTTAACAGTATCTAATCACTGTGCAGAGGCTGTAAGTGAGCAAGGCGAGGTGCGGAATGATTGATAAGTGAAGGGGTGAGAAAGTGAACGAAAGAGCCCGTCATTCGATATGCCATCTGTGGTCAGGGTCTGTACCTCTTCCCAGATGGCTTTGAACGCCGGCGTGACAGTCTGAAGAGTGATTTCCCTCTCACCAGTGATTTTGGCAAAGGCAATGTACTCTGTGAGTGAAACAGAATCTTGATGTATCTTATTTAATAGAAGGAGTGATGGACGACGGCCCTGAGAAGATCAGATCACCCCTTTTGTCCTTCTCGGGATCTTGTAGCCACCCTGACACATGGGACTGTCTCCCCCTCAGTGGGAACTCACACGCACTGTTCTGGGGTCTCGTAACATTCTCCATCAAACTCTAATTTCTATTAAAGATGTGACATTAAGAGCTCCAGAACTATTTTAAGCCCTGAGAGATGCAGTTTTTACTTCCTTTCAACTAAATTGCTGTTGCTAGGCAATTTTAGCCAAAACTCTGCTTAGTGGATTGAATTGTGGGCTATTTGTTGCCTGGCAACATTAGCTAATTGGACGTTCTATGACAGAGCATCCGAAGGCTACGCGGCTCTCGCTGATTTCAACAACATAACTGTTTCTCAAAGGAGAGTTCTCAGTGAGAGCAGGGGAAGAAGCTGGTTTCCAGTCAGTGCAAGGAGACGCTTCCCTTCCTGCCCCGTGTGTCTCTGCAGCAGCCACCTCCGTCCTGACAAGCTTATTAGTGTTGCTTGATTTAAAATGAGTGATCAGTCTGGGTGTTGTGGTGATAGGGGGGCACCTGGCAACACAAATTTCACAGCCAGGAGAGATCATCACAAATATTTCTTGTTGCAAAAATCCCTGAGGGCTGGAGTGTGTGTGAGGCAGAGCGACTGTGTCTATTTGTCTGACTGAGTATCATGAGAGTTTGCGTGTGCAGCCTTCCTGTCTATTTATCTGTGTGCGTGCGTGTGTGGGCGGGTGGTGCGTCTCTGCATGCGAGGTAACCACATCCTCATACCTGGCAGCACCTCGTAGATATCCTCGTCCTCCTCGTCGACCTCCCCTGTCTCCTGCCCTCCTCCCCATTTGCCGCTCTGAGAGGCCGGGGCAGCACCGGGCCGAGGCGGGGGAGGGCCGGTCACCCCCTCAATGTCATCATAGGTCTCCTCTTCCTCCTCCTCTTCGTCGTCAACAGGGATGACGGTGGAGCTGAGATCTATGAGGGAAGGAGAGTCAACGTGATGGGCGGTGTTAGCGTTAAGATGGAGCACAGCGTGGCACAAAAGACACACACATGCATTAA
This sequence comes from Centropyge bicolor, assembly GCA_037975185.1. NCBI lineage: Eukaryota > Metazoa > Chordata > Actinopteri > Pomacanthidae > Centropyge > Centropyge bicolor. The sequence goes on along the minus strand of JBBMOC010000210.1, from coordinate 157,230 downwards.
AGGGTAAAGTAAGAGAAATGTTGGAGCGGTCCTGACTGCATAACAGGCGAGGACACGTGCCATACAGTCGCAGCGACAAGCACCGGAGGCTCGAATCCTGCTGCAAATAAAGATCATATTCATTATCTATTAATGTGCTTGTATTTTTTTTGGATTAAGCAATTAATCAGTCTCAAATGTGAAAAATGGCATTTACAATTTTCCATACCCCAAGGCAACATCTTCAAACTGCTTGTTTTGTTTGAGTTACAGTTCAAACCTAAAATAGTGTTAATGTGCATGTACAGGCTCCACAGGATCCACAAAGGAGGAGCTGCCACTCCAGCATCACCTCAGTTCCTTACAACATTTCCAAACATATACTGGATCTAAAAACTCAGCCCTTTAGGTTGGTAACACTCACCACCATATTCAAAACATGGACTTTGAAAACAAGGTTCGAGGATTCAAACTGGAAGAGAAATAGCACGAACATCTGAGGGATGCACTTAAAGCTTGTGGAAGAAAAGAAAACACATCAACATTGCCACTCCATGTGTATCCAACAGACACTGCAACATGCTAAGACAGAAACTGATCCAGATACAATGCTGTCCTTTCATCCCTTCCCAGGAGATTCAACATTCACACTTGGCTTCAGCTGAGTCCAATGACTCTAATGACAGTCAGGAGCACTAACGAACCAGGTGATACCAATGACTTTGACAACGACCCCACAAAGGCTAAAAACCTGGGAGTCACTGCCAGTCAGTTAGAATTGAAGAAGCTCTTTGGGTGAGGCTAAATGTTGGTTTTGTATCCACAACCAAGTCCAGTTTCCCTATATTCAAACCTTCTTGGATACAACATATTACTGCACAATAAATGTATTTCTGGTCTATTGTATTTTATTTAAGTTAATTAAAATTTTTAAATCTTAAATGATTTTATTCTGGTTTTATCACTTATTGTTTTTAAATGTTCTAACATTTTCTTTGCCTATGCAAAGCACTTTAAATTGCCTCAGTGACACGTTTCATATAATGTCACCTTTTGTTGTGTTTCATACCTTTCTCTCTCCTTGCATTTCCTATCTGTATCTCTACCACCACTATCAAATAAATAATTAGAAAAGTCAGCCTCGTTCTCAGGTATATTCTGAAGGTGAAGAGGGTAAATAACCATCTACATGTTATGAACCAGGCTGCATTTCGTAGTAAAACTGGGCTGGAAGGAAGTAAGACAAACTGCAGAGTGTCTGTTACTTCCCGCAAATCAGTGGCCCGGCCCGAGCCCATTTTAGAGTAGACTAGGCACGACTGCTCGCTCAGATGGAGGAGTCGTCTCATTGGAGGCGACTGGCCACTGCAACACAGGGTATCAGATCCTCCTCCGTACACCAGCGGCCAAGCAGAAATCAATGTCACTGGAGGATAACCAGGACATCTACCAATCAATTTCCTGTAAGTTGGAATTCGGTAGGAGGGTTAGGGGAGGAGTGCCGGGGGGTGGAGGAGAACCAGAGCTACATGATGGTGCACATGACACGGTGGGTGACATGTCGAATGAGGAGATTCAGGACTCGTGTGTATGTGATGGATCAGGTGGTTTTCATTTGAGTCAGAGATGATAAAGGGCTCCCTTTCACTTCTGACCTTTCTGCCCCTCGGAAACACAAGCAAACTTTAGGAGAAAATTGAGAAAAAAGAAGGTTGGGCGGATTAAACTGCTTTAACTGTATTTTCCAATTAACCGATGTGGCTTTTAAAAAGTCAGCTTCAGTCAATTTTATTTATATAGCCACATATCAGTCTCAGGGGGCTTTACAATCTGAACATATGACATCCTCTGTCCTTAAACCCTTCATTCAAATAAGAACACACAAAAAAGGAAGAAACTTCAGGAGAAGTAGGGAATGCTCTTCTGATATAACATTACACACACAGAGTTACTGGACAAAGAAATGCTTGCTTACCTCTAAGTACAATCTTGATTTGGTCCACCCATTCTATGGCCTCTTGAGGACTGCCGGCAGTGAACTGGTGGGAAAGAGAGGCAATAATCCTGCAATTATCATCACATTTAAAAGGTGCACTTGCACAGATTTTTAATCTTTGAGGTAGAGCTGTGTGATATGATGACAGACTGTTTATTGTGTGATGATCGTTTCAGATTATGCTCTATCGTTTATTTTGTCGTGGCGCAAATCACACTCTTTATGGCAATATTTTTAATCATTTGGATGATGCTTGGAGTTTTCTGGCACGGCATGGACGCAGGCAGGAAATAAACATGAAGGCAACACAAATAAGCATGGAACAGAGTGGATATGACTCCAGCCAGCCAAGACAAAAGGAGGAGGTCGTACCTAACATTTATATTAGTCCTGTAATTATTTTTGTTTGCTGCTACAATCCAGACAGTTCTGTTAAAGTTATGTTTGGTTTTTATATTGTCACATTTAAGTATACCATAGTTATTTTTTTTGCAACCATAGTTGAAAGGTGTTATTTTTTTTTACATTTTTTTTATATTTTATACATTAATATTTTGTTACATGCTTAATTGAAAATTTGCAGAAATTTTACTTGTATGAGTAAACACATTTTATATGTCAAGCATATCGTTGAAAATGTAATAAGAAAAATAGGCCTTTTATATGAACTATTTATTCACTGAATGTACAGAAAATGTGGTATATCATGATATGTTATCTGGATATGAAATTATTTATATCAGGATATGAGATTTTGGTCATATCCCACAGCCCGACTTTGAGGCAGACTCTCTTCTCACTGTCTGGTTGGGAAGAAGAAGCACAAATAGAAATTTTTCCTTTTGCAATGGCTATGAAATGATGAGGTCTAAAATAATCTGTGTCCAACGACATATACAAATATACCAAAATATCTTATGAGCTGAAATTAGTTGATGTATTGGTCGGGCTATAATTTAGATTTTAGATATTTCCGCCAGAGAAAAGGGCTAATTTTACAAAAGGACACACCCAGAGTCTTAAAGTCTTAATAGCATTTCCAAAATAATATCTATCAAGCCATATTCTTTTATTTGAATTCCCTGACACACAGTTTTAATCTGTACAGGCTCGTTGTGTTAATACAGACCTGGAAAGAACGTCGTCCAGGGGCAAAGAACTCAAAGCAGGCATTTTTTTTGGAGTCTTTTCTCAGGTTGGTCACCAGCTGCACGCTGTAGTCGCTGATATAAAAGGAGCCCTTCTGCTGTTTATCTGTGGGGAGGAGGACACATGGTCGAATGTTAAGTGATTCAATTTATAAACCTGTAATCTGTCTGTATGTTGCCATTTGAGACAAACCTTTGTCGCTCCCAAAGTAGTAGAATATTAGATTGTTCAGAACACACCATCTCTTTTGCCACTCTGATCCGAAGAAGCTGTGATCTAGAGAACGAAGTGCAGCACGATCAGCAAAAATGGATCAAATAAAAAATTATTTGATGAACAACATATGTTAATAAATATTCAAAAATACTACGGTGCTATACCTTTTCGTTTCTTCTCCAAGTAGCCTTGCTTTAAAGTGTTGATGATGTCCTGGGCTGCCACAGGAGGGATGTCACCAAAATCTGCAAACAGAAGCAGTGAATTTGTCTATGAAAGGTTAGAAAACTGTGAAAATTGCCCATCACAATTTCCCCAGAGCCCAAGGAGACATTTCTTGATTTGTCTGGCCAACAGTCCAAAACACAAAGATATCCAATTTATAATAATATAAATGAAAGATAAGCAGCAACTTCTCACATTTGAGAAGCTGGAGAAAGTTCAGAGAAAGATCAGATCATCAGAGAAAGTTTAGCATTTTTCATGACAAATGGCTTCAAATGCTTAATTTGTTACTGAAATAGTTTCTGTAAATCAACTAATCAATTAATTGAGTGATTGCTTCAGCACTAACTCCTAATAAGCTGCACTTAAAATGTTCTTCATTCCCAGGGCAACACACACACGCACACACAAACACACACGATGAATATAAAGCCTCCAACCCTGTGGATCAAATACATCCCTGCAAGGCTTTAGGAAACTGGGATCAATACATTTACAGTGTTGCTGAGCACTGCAGCCCATTCATCTGCTCACATTGCACTTTTAATGGGAGTAACCTTCCTGCGGAAATTCAAACAACTCTCTTCAATTTGCAAAGTCAAATCTTAAACATGAGAGGTCAATGGCACGACTTAAGAGGCTTTAGTTAATTAGTGCAGTTGTGAGGCAAGCATTGCACCATGCAGCTCACACAGTATTCACCCTATTGTGCCATTTGTGCTGGAGAGAAGCAGTTTTTAGGAACACCACGCTATTTTTTTTTTTTTGCACTGTTCACAAAATGACATAGATTGATGTTTTCATATGACATTAATGCAAGTGATTTTTTTCCAATAAAACAAATATTGTGTGCAGAAACTCCTCTCTCTGCTCAAAATTAGCTTGAATCAGTCTGCGTGACCGTGACGAAATACTCAAGACTCTGAGGTCTATAGCATTAGCAAGCCTCATTAACGCCAGTGGAAAAACAACATTGTACATAATCAGATTTATTCCTCTTCAGTGCCAGCAAACATGACACATGAGCCCACTGATACCTGTGTTAAATTCAGAGCTTAACAAGATATTTAGGGGCTATGAACAGTGACATTAGCCACTACAAAAAACATGGCGATGGCTATGGACACAAAAACACAGAGGGAGCCTTTCGTACACGAGCAGCTAACCGAGGTACAACACAGGTACCCACACAGTGACTCTCTCAAATGGACATAAATGTTCTGACTCCTCTGTCACATTTTTAAAATACATGTGGAGAATCAGAGGGTGTAGTTAAGATGACCTTGTTTGGCATTTTCACCTTTAAAGGACAGAATCTAACCAGAAACCATGTATAGTAGTTATATGGTATTCGACCACCAAGAGAAGCTGCTTCAACCAGCTGCTCCATGTTTAAGTTAGTTTTGAAGTTCTAACAATATATATGCATATTTGACCTATTTTCTAGCCTTTAGCCATTAGTGGGGAACTTGTAAGGTTGACCCGAGGTCGGCCTCAAGGGTCGTCTTCCGCCCCGTGTTTCAACAGGAGTACCTGGCTTTTCCATGTGTCAAAAACAAAGCTCCGCTTCCTCAGAGTTCATTAGTCAACAGGCATTAGCCTTGCAGGGAAAAAAGCCAATGGAGAGCAGGAACCGCCTTTTTAGTCTGAAACACAGGAACAATTTAAAGACCATTTACACTAGTCAGCGTGACACCTCATTCAGAGCACTGATGACAAGGGGAATGCCTGGAGTCCATCCTTCTCAGAAAGGACCTGCTTAACTGCGAAGAAAAACCAAACATGTCATCCCACAACTGGGTCCTCTGGTTTAAACAAAGACTATCCCCCAACATTAGACACTCAGGAACCTCTGTCTCATTCATAAAAATCAGCAAACGCTTCCTGGTCGAATGCCCCCTCCAACTCTGTGATGCTCTCTGAAAGTTGTTGTTTTCAGTCTATTCTCAGTGACCTCTGCCTGAATAACTTTGATCTAGAGAGCAAAATAAGCTGATACTGGCTTTTTGCTTGGCTAACATTCTAGAGATTTAAGTTCACAACAGTCCAGCCTGTGATCCGATAACCCGGCACCGCTTCAGCCCGTGGGCCTGACAGATGAGTGGGTCATTCCAGAGCAGAGCCTCAGACACCTCAGTGCACTAACACGCTCACATATCATCAGCCTGCCTTTGTGGATAGACTGACCGGTGACACTATAAATACAGAGGTGCTAAGGACTGTTTTGTCAAAGAGAACCTGATTCAGTACATCATAACAAACAGCGGTCATTATGCTCCCCCACCTCATCTATCCGCCGGCAGTCCGTCCATTTTTTCTCCGGGCCTGCTTCCCTGTTGCGGCCCACTTCTAATCCCCTCATCTGTCTGCTTCCCTCGCTCTTCATTTATCTCAAAGGTCGAGCCCGGCTAATAGATGAGGAGGTACAAAATCAACACGGGATCACTCTGATCTGCTTGAGTCAATAAACATTACACATTCATGCGTGTTTAACACTTTATCGCCGGGCGACCTGACCTCACTTGACTGTCCACCTTTGTATGAATCTCAAACATGGGTACAACCGAGTTTAGTGAAAACACGTACACAATAGTTCTAAATTCTTCCACAGGGTAGCAGCACAACCCCAAATGGATCCCACTGCTTAACGCGGCTCGATCCCACCCTAAACAAAAGCACCATCTGATTGGTCCTGAGTTAACAATGCCTCCTTTAATGAAAATTACACACTAACACCTCTTTGGGACCCATGAAATTTTAAGTGGATATTCAGAGGTAATGTTATTTGAAAATGTGTAATTTAGGGCGTTAAAAAAAACCCCAACAACCATCATGGTGTTTGAGTTTTGAGCATGACTACAGGCACAGAGAGACACATTAATGCATCTAATTAAGGCCTCATCAAAATCGCAGACAGACGGCACTCTTTCATAAAAATCATAAATTGCGTTATCAATTATTCAGGGCAATGCCATGACTTCATTTTCATCCCTTTTGCGTTTTAATTAGCACCATCCACAGCTTTGGTATTGACATTAATTTGATGGCAATTTATTGATATTTCAGCATAACCTATTTAGCTGAGTGCAATTACCAACAAAGAGAAGCAGATAGATGCGATGGTAGAGTCGCATCACGTGTTTTGTAAATCAAGGTGAGGAGTTGCTACAGGCAACGCTAACTGAATCTAACTGCTCTCAGCGGTCATCAGCTGGAAAAGATATGAGTCACCCCATTTCCAAATGGAAGGAAATAATCAATAGAAATTGAGCAGAGATATGCGTTTAATTGATCCTGACAAAGGAGCATTTCCATAAGCAAGCTGACCCGGGTGCTGATAAGTGCTGTGTTCTGTTGCCTTCCTGAACTTGTTTTAAACTCGGGGGGGGGGGGGAATACACAACAATGCATCTGTGCTGCCAGCGGTTTGCCACAGCTGCAATCTCTCATTTGGTTATTCACACTCTCTCAACATGGTGTTATGAGCTCAGCAGTTGATCCCGCAAGAAAAGGCTGATTTATGTTAGCATGACCAGAGGGAGTTAATGTATTCTCTCATTAAAATCCACTTTACTTAGGCTGAAAGTCAATCAAAGCCTGGATAGAGAGTGAATCAAAATGAAGGGAAATGGTTGGGTGGGAGGACTAATATGCTACATTAGATCTAACGGTGGTCATAATGCAACAAAGATGTTATGAAAACACCAAAATGCACAGAAGATGTTTATGGTGCTGCAGAAGATGGAAAGTGAGCAGTCGCTTCAGCGTCTTTTCTTTGAGCCGGCAGGAAGGCAGAGAGGGGCGACGGCAGCGGCAGGGTTCAGTCTCAGCAGGGGGGCATGTACTTTCAGAGGCTGGGACCTCCATTGTATCCCCTGCTATAGAAACATCTAATTTAGCCAGTTACATGCAGAACGACTGTGAGACGAGGGGAGAAAGAAGCCCTTTATCAGGATTAAAATCTGGCTTGTAACAAAAGATTTTCTTTCTTTCTTTCTTTCTTTCTGTGCCGTTTTCTGTGATTTTTCTGCATAAGCATTTTACCTAACAAATACTGTACATAATGTAATATACTGTATATGTGCTATAGAAGGTCTCTTGCTGTCATTTACAATTTTACATGAGCAGTGTTTTGCAATTTTGGTTGTCTCGTGCTACTCTATTCTTTTTCTTTAGTGACTGTGTGTATGTCGTGAGTCCTGAGCATTTGCTTGAGTCTATATTTCTGTAGTTTGTTTTTGTAAAGTTATACTCTAGATTTGTTGTCCTTTGCAATGTTAAGTCTCTAAATTGTTGGGAAGCTACGGTTGTCATGAGCTCCGTGTGTATGTATCTGCTCTGTAACAGTTTTTATTGGGTTTCATTTTGTTAATGCTGTATTTCACTATATGTGCTTTGATTTTTTTGGGGGGCTGTTGAAGGGCTGCAACTAACAATTAATCTATTATCGATAAATTGTTTGCTCTATAAAATGTCATAAAATCACTCGTTCCTTGATGCCAAGTTGACATATTGCAACAGTTTTTTTTGTTTTACCAACAGTCCAAACCCCAAAGATATTACATGATTATCGAGGCAGCCCTGTAGCTCACCTGGTGGAGTGTGTACCATGTATCACAGAGTCTTTACTGAAGCGGCTTGAGTTCAGATCCAGCCCGGACCCTTCGCTGAACGTCATCCCCTCTCTTCCCTGCCTTTCCTGTCTCTCTCTACTATCACCATCAAATAAAGTGGATATGCTAAAAAAAATCTTTGAAAAAAAAAAAAAGGAACCACTTTAACAGACAAAAAATGGCAAATAATTTCAGAAGCTGAAGTCGGTGTTTTTGGTATATTTGCACAAAAAAAGCCTTAAAACAATTTTCAAATAGTTTCTGATGAATTTTCTCCATCAATTGATCAATTAATCAACATAATGTTTCAGCCTTTTTGTTTGTTTCTTTGATTCTTAACATTAACCTGCTCAAAGCCTGAGGATGGAAATTATGCTTTTGGTGAAATCTGGTAGATTTACATCACATTTTTGTTTATAAATAAATAAATAAAGTAAAGAAAGAGAGGATCTTATTTTTGAACCCAGAGCTACAGTGAGAACCACAACACACTGGCAGCTAAACCTACGGGGAAATACATCAGCTAACACTGGCCTCTATATGGGATTAATACATCTACTGTATTTAGGAGCGTGTGACGGAGGTGACCCCCTCACAGCACAGGTAGAAATCAAAATCAGCAAGTTATCATATGTTTTCTTTCTGCTGTGCTTAGTCCTTGAGCACCGGGGCTCTCACAGCGCCTTTTCCATGCAAGAGGTATTGCATTGAATGCAGCATCAGGGGGCAGGACCTGACCCCCGCGTGAACCCTGCTGATGAGGTGAAACAGAAGGCAGAGAGAGGCTCCCCGGCCCTGAGGGGGCTGCAGGGAGGAATGCAGCTGACTCCACAGACGAAGCGAGCGAGACCGCAATCCTCTTCGATACTGTCCTTGATTAGGAAAAAGGATTCACTCGGTGCACCTTCACCCACCCGGCGCTCAATCTACGCGCAGGCCGAGCTAAATTGATACATTTTTCCTCATTACAGTAGAAGGCCTCTGCTGCGCGTCCCTCCAGCGAGGCGGACGTCAAAAGGGAGGAGAGAGACTGAGAGGCACTGAGGTTAAGGGCAGAATGTCTTCCCTGCCCTCCTCTCCTCCCCCTGATTTGATTAGGACTTCAGTCATCGATACATAAACCGTGTTTGGAACCTCCTAATGCATGTGTTTGAACCAAAGAAAACATGCAGTGCATTATATCAGGCTGCATGAAGCCTGTATCGCTGTCTAATAATGTTTAATGGGGCTGGGAATTTATGCAGGAGTGATTAAGATTTTTTTTGGATCAGGGATGTCAATCAGGTTAAATCTCTGCCTCTGACTTAAGATAAAAGCTTTATGACTGAGCGAAGCAGAAAAGACTGAGAACTTTAATGACCACAAATGATCAGGTAAATATTTTATGCCACAGTTTTGGTTTTCGTTATTAATTTGGATTCTGGAAAATTCAGTCATATTGCAATTTTAATGCAACGCAGAGAGATCTGGTGTTTCTTTTATTGTGCGACTCAGTCTGTTAATGCAATGTGAAATGTAAAAAAATATTTCTGTGCCTCCTCACAGAAATAGACATCAAGTCATTCTCGGCTCCGTTTTGCTCCATTCCTACATTCAGACATCTCACGCCGGCCACTGTAAAGACACTAAGGGGCTAAATTTACTATGTGACATCGGCTTCCCCCTGGGCAGCCATAAGCAGCGTATACAGCGACCCTGAATTTCCCTTTTCTAGATTTACTACCACTATTCAAATGCTTAACTGCAGATACAATGATCCTCTAATCGCTGGGGATGGTTTTCAGCTGTTTCACTGACACAGACAAAAAAAAAAAAAAAAAAAACAGTAGTAAGAATATAAATACCAACAATGGAGGAGTTCGGGCCCACAGGAGAGCCTGCATATCTGTGATGAAAGCAGGATATAACACAGTCAACGACAGAGCCTGGAGGGGAAAACACTCAGAGAAAATCAACACACTCGCCCTCTGAACGTTCAGTTATTGCAACTTTAAAATGTTATTTCCACTAAAATGCTTTCAATACAATTTTAGCAATAATGGTAACTAAATACGTTCCTGAGAACTGTGCGATTGCACGGTGCAATATCTCATGCCTATTACCTTTTAATATAATTGCCCTTATTTTACGATCACTGCTGTTACATATTAGGCCAATAAACAATTATATGATGGCGTCAGTCTTTGACTCCTTTCATAAATCACCAGCGAGTCCATGGGCAACAGGTGCTACTCAAAATGTATTCTGTTGAGGAAAATAAGACCAAATGCTCATCAAAATCTGCACCTTACTTAAATCTGAAGCAGGTGGGTTCACTACAAATAAGTATTTATCTGAATTGTTTTCACTGCACAAAATTACAGATTTGTAACTTATTGGAATTCATATAAATCAAACAACAGTTCCCATTAACAAATCATAAAAAGATGACTATCAGTGCAAGCTTCTCCCATTAAATACCATCATCAGTTTTATTGTGTTTTAAATTTCTTAATATTTGTAGAAACCTGCCAATAATTACTGAGATATATTAATTATATTTTTATCAGGTTTCCATTCAGTTTTTCAAAAACGAATATAAGAAATAGCTGAATAATTCCTGAATTTAGCCTTTTTGGAACAAATTAGGATATGCTGCAATTCTTTTTTCCTTTTTTGATCTCCTTTTTTTCTACTGAAATATGGACATTTTTGAAATAGTTTTAATCAAATAAATTATCTAATGTACTGTGCCAGCATACAACTTACTTAAAATTCAGGATAATCATTTTTTGTAAGACCAGTTAACATTTAAAGGAAAGTAAAATAATAATAAAATAAATGAAAAATATTCCACCAATATTCAAGTTTTTTTCAAATATTTTAAGAACTTTTTAAAGTTTTTTTCTCTGGATTTTTTATTTGTTTAAAAATAACCGCATAAATAAAGCAGAAAAAACTAACTGGTTTTGCAGTGCTTCATTCAGATTACAAACGGTAAATCCACCTTCATGACTGTAAGTGTTGCAGAAGTCAAACTGAGTTTATGACAATATACAAATGACTCATAGAAAAATATAATGCAATATAAAACAGCCGGACTGACGATTATTTAATTTTCACATGTTTGCACGCAACAAAGTTACAACCACTGAACAGATTAAATTCAGCAAAATAGTCCGACCTACTGAATTTAAGAATTAATAATTAAAACATGTTTATTTAAGCCTGGCATTTTATAAAATGTTAACTGTGATCAGTGCAGGTAATTATCCAAGCACATAACTGTTTTGTTTGAATTCAATGAATTAGAGATTTCACACTGCCAAACAGGACAAAGTTCCTTTACTGTGAAATGTTTTTTCAATCGACTGGTTTCCGAATCAATTTCTTTGAGATAAGCTAACTTACAGCACGGGCCACTATGAATTAATGGTAAAAATTTCCATTGTAGATAAGCAATCTCCCAACAGCATAAAAGCCCACGGCAGCCCTGTCCCACTTGGCACACACACACACACACAGTGCTGACTTCTTCCAGCCGTGCGGAGATCCTGGCGTAGAGAGGGATGCATCCTCAACATCCACGAATAACTCCACAAGGGCATGTTAATGACCTCAAAGTGCTACATTACAGCAACAATTAAACAGAGGGATCCCAGAGGCATTGGGAGCCGTCGTGTCACTGTCTGTGTACAGGCCAACACATCTCTCCCATCTCCATTTATTTCCCTAAGAAATCAGCGGGGCCACCTGGGCTTGGCATTGAAACTTCATTCATCTCCAGAAATGGATTCCAGTGGAGGGCAAAATCAAATTCTCATTTGCAAGGCAGGGGGAGAAAGAGAGGGAGTGAATGCAGGAGGTACCTGGGAACGCTAACCTCTGTGTGAACCCGCCGCATCTGATAGTTTTGCTATTTGTCTGTGACATTGACAGCTCTGGGGGAGATTAGGAGCCACCCTACCCCAGCTTCCCACTTTGCATTCTGCCTATGTGCCTCTTTACAGATGGACTGCTGCACATTTACCTTCGCCTGTTTTCCCTGGGTTTCAACGCGGCGCTACACCAGAGGCAACGGAGGGATGTAATTATATGCAACGCAACAATAAAACAAAGCAAATGAGGGGAAAGCTGCATCAGAGGGCTTACAAACCGGGAGGATGCAAAAACTACACGGTGCGGCTTTTGGTGGGGGTGAAGCCGGAGATGAGAGTGATGGATGCCCTTCGGTTAAATACGTCCAAATCCCCCCTTCAAGCCGCTCTCTTCTTGCCAGGCAGTGTGAGTGAGTGTGTGAGAGAGAGTGTACAAGATTAATAGTGTAAACAGCGAGCGAGCGAGGGAGAGAGAGCGAGAGAGAGAGAGAGAGAGAGAGAGAGAGAGAGAGAGAGAGAGAAAAGACTATCAGCATCTGCAGCAGCACAGTAGCCCTAGGGGAATAGTGTGAACTTTTGAACCCTGGTGGCAAGCAGTCGCAGCGATGCACAGAGCCTGCTCCTGCCTCGTAATGTGTGTGTGTGTTTGTGTGTGTGTGTGTGTGTGTGTGTGTGTGTGTGTGTAGAACAAAACACACACACACAGGCAGCAACTGAGAGAGGAAAGGAAAGGAGAGTGAGGAAGAGTGGAGGTCATTAACATATTCCTCGTTTCCTTGCAAACTAGCAGCCGCTATCTAAATGTCACAAAATCCATACACCGACAAATGCAGTGAAAAATGAATCTCCAGGCAGATATTCTGACGGACACATACAGTAGATGGCTGCACAACGAGTCCAAAGAAACTTCATGACCAGTGGGCGTTCAGTGACGGGAAGGCCAATCATTCACACAACTCCGGACTGAGCGCAGACAGGTCGCAGGTTGGCCAGGCAAGAGGTCAAAGGTCAAGAGTTCAGTATGTGAGCAGACAGTATGACCACAGGCCAACAAACCTGCGAGGAGGTCAACCACGCAGAACCAAAGTACCGTCCAGGTGCTGCATAGAAAAGAGACAAACTGGGATAAAAGTTATCAAGCGGTTTATTTTGCAATGTTTCAACACGTTTGTCCGTGTCGCTCTCGTTCTTTAAATGTGAAGCACCCACAAACTTGCTCTTGCTCCGTGACTTAATTTGACTTCAAACACAGACAAGGGCCAGTTGGCGCCTTAAACATCGCAGATTAACCCCTAATGGACCATCAATCTGTCAGCTGGCATCGTTTTTCCTACTTCACCCGCCAACACACCCGGGCACGCGCCTTCAAAAGCACTTCACTTTATATAGCTTTTTTAAGCTTCGTCCAAAATGACAAAATTTTGATTTAAGATTCTATTTACCCGCTCCGTGTAATAATGTTGTTACTGTGCACACTGGGTCCTCACGTTCAAATGAGAAATGGGAAACAGCGAGACATAACTTTGGTTATCCTGCTGCATTCTAGTGCAAGGAGGAAATTGGGCCGACCAAGTGATCACGACCAGGAGTCACATTCCTGCTCTCTTTAAATAGGCCTGCACAACACAACACACCTGCCTTCAACTGATTACTCCTTTAAGTCATTTTTCAAGATAAAATGCCAAACATTCCCTCGTTCCAGCTTCTCAGTTGTGAGGATGTGCAGCTCTTCTTTGTCTAATATGACAGGAAGCTGAAAATCTTCAAATGCAACAAGCAATTTAAAGAAATCATCTTCGATATATTTCACTATTTTTGGTCATTTTACAGATGAAATGATTAATTGGTTAACTGAGAAAATAATTAACACAATGATCAAAATAGTGACTAAAATGAAATGATCTCCGAGACGTTTGATATAAATCTAAAGGATTAGATAATGTGCGCCAAATTATATAAAGTAAATCATCATACTGTGTTTAGGATCAGCTCATTCAAAGCTTCAATAAACAAACACCAGTCAAAAACAGATAAAGCGGCCTGATATGAACATGGCAGATAATAACATACACATGGAATCTAAGAGAATAAATTCTTTTGGACCTGCATCCACACCTGAGTAAATACAGCCTATGTGGTACATCATACTGGAATCGTTACGATCACAATGAAGAAGCGAGAGATGCATCTTTAGCGTCATCTTTTCCGCACGCCTCCTGAAACAAAGCTCTTCCTGCAGGGCTCTGTCATCGCTGCAGCTTCCCAGCAAACATCCCCGAGCGCCCGCCGGTGCTCCCCCAATCAGAGAAAAACAAACAGGCCATTTGAACTTCGTAAACTTGACCTGCAAACAGCATGACAGGGCTAAAAGCCGCACATCTCCGCCTGTCTCCTGGGGTCTATTCGTGTAGTGTATGTAGGAGATTCAAGACGCCAGAGGGAGAAATTTTGTGCGTACGGTTGTTCATGTATGCAAAATGTACTGGAATGGCAGAGAGCGTGTGATGGAGGGAGTGAAACAAATATGCAGAAAATGTGTGTGAGCCTCAAATAGCACAGATAGAGAGAGAGAGGAGAGAGAGGGGTGTAGGGTGCTAAAGGGGGCAGACGAGGCTGGGGTGAGGATGCAGGCGCGGTCAGGTCACCAGTGCGGTCGGCGGGTGAAACTCAGTTCACATTACCATGCAGACACCCGGGCTAACAATGGAGGCTCCATCTGTTCCTGTCAGCCATTACAAATCTGGTGTCACCCAGTCCGCTGAAGACAACAGGCCACCGCATCTAATCAAACGGCACAGGCTCCTCCTGCGTGTAAAAGCAGCCATCGACTTCACACTCACTCACTCTCTGGTTAGGGAACAGAGAGCAGCGAAGGCAGGCAGTCGATTACCACGGATAATACATTCTCCAAGTCACAAAGTCTCTATTGTGTACAGTAGGCTCAAATAAAATGATACAATTAAACTCAAGAGAATAAACTCAATTTTCTACCTTCTCCTTACAGCCGAATGCTATTCACTAAATCACAAAATTATCGTTAATTTTTTGCAACAAAGGTTAGTGTGAGGAAAAAAGAAGATTTAAATAAACCCAAATCGTCACCACGGATGATTGTTCCTCCAAAAATGTCACTGATTTCATTACGTGGCCATGCCATTATTTTCCACAAACACTCCCTCTTCCATTGAACAGACCGCCCAGCAGAAAAGTGTGAGACATTTCTTTCAACTGGCAGTGAACAGAGAATGAACTATGAACTCCACATGCCCTTTTAGTGAGGACACAGGCCATTCACTACGCTAACATGGTCGCCGTCTCCCGGCAATAAAAAGACACAGATTTTTCTAACAAAATCAAATGTTATGATTACTGATCCGGCAATAAAATGTGCGTTTTTTTAAGTGCTGTTGTTTAGCGCCGAGGGATATTAGATGTCGATATTCAAAGCAAAAATGCAAATGAAAAAAAAAAAGATTCTGGTAGTGCTGCATAATTGGCTATTTCTCACATTTAACACCAACAATCGCGTGACACAACATTCGAGCTATAACAACTATGGCAGCCACAGTAACAGACGGCGTAGTTTGTAGTTGGGCGTGTCACCATTATAGCCGTAAGGGAAATTTTTTTTTAAAG
This sequence comes from Centropyge bicolor, assembly GCA_037975185.1. Lineage (NCBI taxonomy): Eukaryota > Metazoa > Chordata > Actinopteri > Pomacanthidae > Centropyge > Centropyge bicolor. Next base: position 141,559 of record JBBMOC010000210.1, on the reverse strand, counting down.
CATTTTATAGTTTGATTTTGTTTGTTTCCCCAAGGAAATCTCGCCTTGTTTATTCTGAAACGAACAATTCCAAAAAATGAATTATCATTGTCTTGTGGTCTATCTTCCGCCCATCTGCTGTGATTTGTTTACTCTATTTTTCCAAAGTTGTAGAGAAAGGCGGCCGTTACTCTTCTGTGGGCAGAGGACGGAAGAGTTCATTAAGACATTTCCAAAAAGGGGATCGTTCTTGACTACATCCAGCTGGCATTAAAACGGGGAAAACATATTCTTCTTTCTCATTGTGAAATTCCACATGATCCCAGCTTTACCGGGCGCGGGGTAGAGATGGGCACCTGAGGCAGCCAAGTCAATAATGCCCACCTGCGGCATGTCACGTCAAGGGCTATTAGCTGGCGCATAGAGTCAGAAATACAAAAAGTCTGAACAGGAGGGACGAGAAAGGAAGATAGAGAGAAAGATTGATAAAGGGAGAGAGGGATGGAACACACATGGCCCCTCAGGTACAGTGTTGTATTTCAAACCCGGTTGTGAAAGAATAGAGGGGCTCGGGGTCAATCAATCACTGCATTAGCCTGCAGCTACAAAGCCCCCTCTCTGTGTGGGCCGCCTCCATGCCTCCATCCACACACACAGCTCGAAGGGACAGATCAGGAGAGGCCGATCTGCCACTGGAGGGAGCTCTAGGTCCCCAATCGGACTTGGTGAACCAGCAGCCTCCCTTCCTCCAGCATCAGGCCAGCCTACCTGCACACTGGCCAGGAGGGAGAGGAGAGGGAGGAGGAGTCACTGATGTCACCGGAGCCAGGCAGCGAGGTAGGAGGCCAGCGAAGGGGGAAATTTCACAGATGTGCTCTGCTTTTTTCAAATTAAGAGACTGAGCAACAATATACAGCAAAAGGGTCCGACAGCGCTTTCCCTCATGAGGTGTAGGTGTGCCAGTGAGGCTGATGAGGGTGGTGTGTCAAACCTGCATTTGTTTAGTTTTCTCAGAGGAATACTGCATTGTCTCCTGTGACACTGGCTCCTCCTTTTTACCTTTCCCTTTGTTGGGGCACATTTCCTTGCACACTGTAGCTTTGCAGCAGAAACACATGTTCATACAGATTATACAGACATCTACGTTTCATTATGAGGGTTAAAATTTCACTCCATTGTCCTAGATGGTACAAGCTTAAAGCTACATATCAACATGAATTCTTTCCTTTTTTAACTGATCTTGTGAAGGCCTTTTTAAGCTCAGATCTCTGCACTGCGCAAATAGCCGATAATCACACAGACACACAGGGAATCAGAATCCGGACTATTGTTAACTTACACTCAGGGGCTCCATCATCCTGGTTGTCAGAGGCTAATGAGGCGTCGTCTGATTGGGCAGAGCGACCCAGGCTGGAACTGCGGTTGTCATCAGAACCATCTTCTTCCCTATAGTCCGCTGAGTGTGTGTATGTGTCCGAGGAAATGTGTATGTGTGATATAGAGAGATAAAGCAAATGTGAGTGAGTGAGTGAACCAAGTAAGAAGAGACTTTAATTAGCACATGAAAAACGTGTGACTAATAGATACATACACCCACAGCTGAAACAAGTCTCAGTGTAGCTACAGCAATATGTGATACTGTGATGACAGAGACAGTTCAGGGTAACTTTACTTACATGGAAAGGGGAATTCTTGAGGGTTTCTGTAAAATCAAAAACAAGCATACATCAAATCTTTTGCACTGAATTGCAAGGGGTTTTTCTGTGCTTTCATATTTCAACTCAGGCAACTCAGATCTAGTGTAGCTTCTAAAATTCAGTAATTGTTTCCTGCACAGAAGACCACAAAGCCACAGGTTTTCTATACCAGAGCGTGCCTTTCATCATGCAGCGCAGGCAACGCCAGCTGAGCCGTTTCCGGACTAAAGTATCACACTTCACGACAGTTTCACTTTTTCTGGCTCATGGACTGTTGATCATGCTTAAAAAATACATCATACTAAGATTAAATTATCGAGATTATTCTGTGAGATCTCTGAAAACCTTTAATAACAATAAATACAGTAAGAGCAAGTCTTGAAGGTGGCACCATTAGACTAAATGAGCTCCTTCAAATGTAATTTTGCAAACTGTGTTTAATGCAATTACAGCAACAATTAAAGTTCTTCTGTGGTAATAACAGCAAAAGTCAGATAATGGTGTCATGAAATTACATTGTGACACTTAGCTAGTAAAGCAGCTTTCTGTGGCTCTTGCTTAACACTGATTTAATGCTGTTTCTCGGGGTAAGATCCTACCTGATATGGACGACTCTGAAGTTATTCAGTAAGACTTTCCGTGTCTCTTGGGCACTTTCACTGAGTTCCTCATCTTGAAGGATATCTACCACAAACAGCTCACAGTCTGAGGAGAACAGAAAACACTGTCAACATGAGAGACAGAACTCATTTGCTCAAATTATGTACTACGATAAAATCCCATAATTAGATGTTGCAGCTTAGTCTGTCCTCCCCAAGTCTGATGGTCACAAAATATGAAGACTTTTTTCAGTATAAAATTAAAAATAAAAGTCCCAGATGTGCAGTTTTATGTCAGAAATCAAGCTGTGTCGTCACTTTATACTCATACAGCAGATGGGCACAACAACATAAACACATGTGCAACACAATGCCTCCGAACACAACAACCTTTGATGACCAGTTTTCATCATAAATTGTTTCTGTGTACATACAGTATGTCTGACAATTTAATCCACGTCTTTGGATTTGATCCTGGCTTTTCATTCACATGTCTCCGGTCAGTACTTCATCTCTACAAAGACTATAACTTTATGTTTTGTGTCCACTGTCTGTACTGTACATTTAACTAAAATGGAAGCCCACAAAAGACATAAACACAGTCTCACTGATGCTAATTATGAAAAAGTCTTTTTTAATTATTCAAGCCTTATTTCTGATCACTGAAATATTTAAGCTGCTTATAGTACCACAACTATATTACTTCCTCAGTGCCGAAAAGCATAAAACTATTGTCTTGACCTGTGAAAAGGAATTGAAAGACATACAGGTAAGACATCACACTTATATATTCTTTCACCACGTTATTGAACTGAACTGCAGACTTGGTTTTAAGTCGAAACGATATTACACAGAAAAGCAAGACCGATGCTTGTAAAACAGGTTCACCCACATCACTTATCTGATTTAATTTCCTTGTGTCCTCACTCTCATAATCACAAAAAGACATATGCAAATGTTCTTCCAAAGGCACTGTTTGATGGCCTGGCGGTACATGCAAATGTAGGAAATGCCACGGTGCCACCATGTCGGGAACAGATTACAGTACCGTTCAACAAATATCATGTTTTTAATGCTCAAGTTGTTTGTTAATGTGTGTACAACTAGAAGTAGCAGCAGGTGCAAGAATGTTCTGCAATAAAATGAAGAATATAAGGAAAGATGTTTCACAAGTTCTCTTGTTGGCCTAAGTGTTCAGAGCAAGTAGAGTCGTATCATTTGTATATTTGAAATGTCATTTTCTTGTATGAAGCATGTCTACTTTCACAATATTTCCATATCAGACTCATCTTTAATAACAGAATATAAAGATAACACTGTACTGTTTAAAACAAGCAACATTGTTTACGGTAAAAAAAAATGAAGACATTACCATCCAAAAGTCTCCTAATGTCGTTCGGGATTGTCCCCATCCCTGGCTTTCACCTGTCCAACTCGAGACACTTTTGTTTGCTGACCTTTCAGATTTTCTGACCCTTCACAATTAACAGTCAGTCAAGGCAGTCTATGTACACCCAGCCTCTGTCATACTGTTAGAGATTCTTGACAGGAACAACAGCCAAACACCCACACTGACACACACACTCACAGATCAACTGGCACAGTATCTAACCACCTGCGTCCTCTTGTTCTGAAACCTAACTTCCGTGCATGCATCTAGATTTGCACAAAATGGGGTGGAGCAGGTGCACAGATGACAACTTCCTCTGCACTCTGGTGACCAGGTTTGACTGACGCTGAGAAAACCCTTTTTTGTGACCTACAATAACACTGCTGCAAAACAACCAAAGTAGAGGCCATGCTCCTGTACATTGGCTACCTTTAACTATATTGTAGCTTAGCAACTACGTGAGATAAAGAAGCAAACAAATTTAAGAAAAAACACAAGTCTTATGTGCATGCAGATGTTTGTGTGCAACTGAAACGCTTGAAAAACATGTGTATGGAAACTTTGGGTATGACTGGTCTGATCTCAGCCTCTCTCTTTATGCTTTGCCTGGCGTATAAGTGAATGTTCATCTGTCCCATAATCAAACAGAAATAGATGAGAGATCAAATATTTTTTGTTTGTAAAATTTGCCAACCAAATGTACCAATGATTTATACATTTTTCCATGCCCTGGTACATTTACATTTGCTGCAAATAATGCTACAATCCCTTGATCATACCTTCAACCAAATGAGCTGGGCTCACATGTCCAGGCTGGCAAGCATCTGGACTGTTTGTCCTTGAGCGAGACAGTGAATCCCTGCCAGCTCCAGATATGCTGTTCTGTAGCTGTTCTTCTGCAGCCCGGCCTCCCTGCAAAGTGGGAAGAGCAAACAGATAATTTCCCCACAGGGATCAATAAAGTACCACATCATAAAAGAAATACTTGTCAGCAAAATAGGATTTCCCTTAGGAGTTTCTTCAATTGAAAAAAAAAAAACGATTCAAAGCTTAAGGTCACGGCTGCATGTGGGGCCACCTGAAGTGCAAATGGGGTCCCTTGAAAACCTTTGCACAAACTAAAACAGTTGATATAGTATCTAAATATCCTTCTGACATCACTGAACCTAGCAACAGATAAGATACTTAGAAAAGCAAGCAGGCCGCCATACCCGATACTGGTGTATTGCAGACATTATTCAGCATTACTTTTACAATAAGCACAGGAGTCAAGTGGCTTTTCTGCCTCCAGTACGGACATGTAGAAGGCCCCTGATGTAAAGTCATGTTTTCAGGCTAAAATCCTGTGGTCAGTGTTGTTCAGTGTCCACATTTAAAGTGGAGAGACTGAAACAGAGGACAGACTCAAACTGTGGTGTCTGGTTTATAAATTACAGTATGTCCCAGTTTTGTGGTGAAACAAATAACAGGCTGTTGCTGGTTTTGGATAAATTATTAAAGTATTTCATAATTTGTCATGCAGCCACAAATATAGCCTGTTTATTCCATTCAAGTCATTTATAAGTGGTTAAAGCCATATTTACAGAGCCCCATTTCACTCGCATTGGTTAGCTAAGCAACAGCTAATGAGACATTAGCATGGCTAATATTTCTAATTCAAGTAATGAAAATGAAAAGAAAAGAAAATGTCTATGAGGTAACGTCAATCTTTAAATTGAAAGTATATTAGTTCTTGAATTTAATCACTCATATCATCATTATACTTTACTCACCTTTAAGTTCGCTATCTCTGCATCACGTATCATCAAACTAGCATAAATCATCTTTTACCGTTTAATGTAAAGTCACACAGCCAGGTAGCTAAGTGACCTTTAACCCGGAATTGGGTTAAAGGTTAAATGATTTAACGCCATTTTCTTCTGATTTCCGGTCATTTGTCGGTTTACTGAAAGCAGGTGTTGTATTTACCTGAACCTGTCGACCAGTCGGACAAAGTTTAACAGTTTTACATTGATGTTTGGATAGCTTCAAGCTAATGTACCGTTAGCTAGCCTAGCTTAATGTGACATAGTTGGAGGCTGTTAACATTTCCTGGTTTTTAAAAGCGGCCGGTGTTCCCTCTCTAACAACATTATTTCCGAGTAAGTTCATATATTTTTATCGACTAATGTTGCAATGAAGGTGAAATTTTGTTTTTAAAAGTGTTTTTGCTCGAATGAAATGGCGCTGTGATACTTAACAGAGCTGTGATACTTTCAGAGGATGTTTTTACAACAACGGTATAAATCCTTTTAAAGTTATTTTTGCTAACTAAGTTTTTTAACAACGTGGACAACGACGGTAGAAATAATTTGCATAAAGGTTTTATGTTAATATAGCTACACTGAGTTAACTAGTAGATGCTGCCTTAGGTACCATCTTGGAAGCTGTTAAATTGTAAATCTGAATTGTGCAAAAAAATTCAAGTGATGAAAATAACATAACATAATGGGACCTGTAATAAAAATCCAGTGGCAAACAGTTGTCTTGTGCTTCAAAATAACGAAAATACGTAAGAACAGTAAAAGATATAATGACAAAGGCTCAATTACAAGTCAAATTTTTAATTGGGTAATTAACATAATCTTGAATCTAAATAGCTCATTGTGTCAAATTGGGTATCAGAAAATCCCACTTTAGCTATTTAAATTGCAGTGTTCACTTTGAGGGGTCTTTCAAGCTTATAAAGTAATGATGATATTTCTGACAACACGTGAATGGAGCAGCACTAAATGGCTCCCTCACTATATCTGACAGCTCATGGATGACTGGTTTATATCACCAACAGAGGGTGACCAGCAATGAACTGGGCTTTTATACACATGGTTGACATTAGTGCAGAGGAGGTATTGGTAGTCGTACTAATAGAAATTGTGGTGGGCCTGACTATCGCCTTATTGATCCTGTATTACTGAAACACTACAAGCAAAGCCATCAAGAAACCAAAGCTCAATCAGACACTGCTCACATCGACAGAATGCACCGGATATCAATCAAGGCTATGTTGGACTGATGTTATATTTGTTTTACCTTTAAAATGTGGAATGTGTTCAAGCTCACGAGATGATTATTTTATGTCCGAGGCAATGTCACACACATGACATAAATTGCTATTTCACAGACAGGCCTGAAGATTTTAACAGACATGAGTGTTAATGCAGCATTTTGAATCAGATCTAAATTGTAATAAAATAAAATGCTTTACGTGTCCATGATTAATTTGTACCTTGGGTCTAATTTATTTAAAACAAATTCTGATTAAACACTGAAAATAAAAAATGTCAAATATTTTCTAGGTGTTGCGATAATTTCATGATTCATCGTGTCTTCTTGTCTCTTAAAATAAAAAATGACCCTGCTGTTGTATTTTTTGCTTTTTTTTCCCCACGTAGCAAAGAATATCAGCCTAAGTAGCAGCCGTTTCAGTGCATCGTCCTGTTTTGATCATTTTCAGTATTTCGCATTGAATGCTATTTCATGATGGTCTTCTCTCCTGTCATTTCTCTGCAGGAAGCCACGGGGTCAGGGCAAGTTGAATCCCATGTCAGAATTGTCCCCATGATGACCTGCGCCTGACTGGCCTCCCAGCAAAAAGCCCCTGTGAAGGTAAGAGGAACTGGGGTCCCCTCCCCTGGAAAAGAGGTTCCCTCCCCTTGACAGCTCCACAGAGCCCCAGCCACCTGCCTGCTGGGCCAGCCCCATATGAAAAGGGAAGCCCTTTGTAATCCGACGGGGATTACACCACCCAACAATGCAGCGCTGAAAGAGCGACAAAAGCCCTGTATCAAACGCCGCTGAGGGGGAGCAAGGCTATGATCTCCCGCTACTACCAACACTGACTCCTCCGCCACCTCTCATCTCCCCAAGAGGCTCTCCCCCTTTAGCATTCGCTGCCTCTGTCCTCCTTCTGCCCTCTCATCTTTAAGATCTGGCCTTTTATCAGCGCATTCCTTTTCATTTGCATTGCGGTGTGGGGAGGGCCAGCAGGTCTCTCTGATCTGATAGAGCCAGGAGAGAGTCAGGAGGATCCTCAGGGCATGAAGGGTGTGTGTGTGTGTGTGTGTTTGAGTGTGTGTATCCTGTCCTGCAAACACACACACACACACGCCACACTGCATTCTCAAGATAGGCCGAAACTCTTTTTGCAGTCCAGAGGGACAAACAGTGAAGCACCCATGCCTGTCTTTCAGGCTCTCTTTGTCTTTATCTTTATTTCAGAAAAGGAAGTGCTGTGGTTAAAGGGCATGTTTATGCTCAAAGTGAGGAATTCAAAAATACAATCCTGTAAAAAGCCTGAAAATTGTACAAAATATAAGCAGAGGACTCAAGATACACGTTCTATTATTACCCTTTATTTTAAACCTCAACATAAATCACCCTGTAAGAATATGTGTCACCTTTTCCAAGAGCAAATATCTCAGGTCGGTGCTCAAACGTCGCCGTAATTTAAACATGTCACAGCATATTCAGACCCTTAATACAAAAAGGCATTTGGCCTGATTCTTAAGGGTCTGTTGTAAATGTTTGTGTTGCTCGAGGAGATAAAAAGAGGTAGTTTACTTTTCGGATTTCCTCCGAATCATTGTATTCCCAACCCACCCATTGCTCAAACATATGTCAGTGTAGGGGGGCTTTGGTGGCACTGAGGTAAAAAGTGATGATAGATTGAGGACACAACAGACAGAAGAGCAAATGTGTTGCGCTAAATCTACAACCTTCAGTCAGCCGCATATTGACTGACTCAGGGGGGGCTACCTCGGCTTGTACTCAAATCAATGTTAGCCCTGTGAGCATTGAATATAAAATCATTCAAATTGTATTATGTTAGGATATATGAGCCATTTCAAAATATTAATTCAGCATTATTTGAGGTGTCTGTTAAGGATAGCGGTTACAGCTCGCTGTGCGTCGACTCGACTGAGTGATTACATACCTCTATTACATGTGATATATGAATGTATGAGAGGGACCTATTTTTCATTACCAAGACATTGTCCCTAGAGGCAGTTGTTAAAGAAGAATCTATGAATTATCCCCCTGGAACAACTGGCCCTTGTCATGAGCCGAGGACAGAGCAAAGGGAAGGGAAAGGAAGGGAAAAGGAAGCACAGAGCTATTGATAGTGGTGGGATTGAGAGACTGGAAGGACGCCAGAAGAATGTGTCTGCCTGTGCCTGTGATCCTGCACACTGCCGCCTCTCCCTCTGTCCAGTTAATTGGAATACAAAGCAGAGCGGGGTCGATGAGAGAGTGGCGGCAGCGGTGGTGGTGAGGACGAGGGGAGGAGGCGGGGGGGAGGCTGCTGTCTGTCTCCAGCAACGCTCAACCTTCACTGCTCGCTGGGAATTGACTGGGGAACCAGCAAGCGAGACCGACACACTGTCACTGGTAAAATGAACTGTCACCTTGCATTTCTCAACCTCCTGGCAGCATCGAATTGGCCGCTTTGAACCATGTGACGTGACACTGATTGAGTTCTGGCTTCCCCTCCTCCTGGGTTCTAAAGGAAGAAGCTGGTTTAATTTCAAGTGTACAGGCTCTCCATGCAAAGTATCCAGGCAGGACCACATCAGCGTCTGGGCAGCGAGCGTCGCTTCCGACCTGTGTCTTTACACCAAAGAGCTCATGGGCGCTCTATTCTTCCTCACCACCCCTCATTATTTCATTGTGCTGCTTCGTTACTCTGCCTCTCAGCTAGTCTTGTTTTTCTTACGGCGTATAGTCATGGCGGTCTGACAGGCACACGGAGGAGGAAAACTATTAGGGGTAGCCATTTGGATCCTGGAGGCAATCCCAGGGAGTATTAAGACGTTAACCCTGGCCAAGTCACTTGTCTCTCTCAGTTACTATGCTGATGGAGTGGGGAAAGGACGCAGTCGCAGGGGGACCCAGGAGGCCGGCGCTTCAGGTCGGCCGGCGCTTCTAGATCCAATAGAGCCTGACTCGGATGGGGGATGGTTGTCAAGAATCTCCCAGCCTGGGCTAAAAAGAGCCTCAGTGCCATAACAAAGGAGGAAGAGAGTGTGCCATTCATAACTAGGCAGCAGTTCTCCACAAGGCTTCAGTGAACAATAACAGTGGAAAATAACTCAATATTGGGGAAAAATTATAGAGAATAATTTGTTTATTTTAATTCCCAACACTTTATCACTTTTTAAGAAGTAATTTTAAAAAATATTGTTTTCAATAAAATTATTATTTGTACTGAATCTCCATCACTTGATGGTTCCAGCTTCTTAATGTGATACTTTGCTGCTTTTAATTGTTTTTCATTATAGTAAATTGAATATCTTTGGATTTTGGGCTGTTGTTTGGACAAAAACAAGACATTTGATGATTTGCCTCTAGGAAACTGTGATGGACATTTTCACTCTTTCACAACCCAAAACAATTAATGGAGAAAATAATCTGCAAATTAATCAATAACAAAATGATCATTTGTTGCTCTGCTTCTTACTTTGCAGTATTTTTTCGTTAGCCATGAAATGTGTGTCTCCATCTTAATAAAGATTGTTGGGCTGTAATAAAACTGCAGGGACAGTGATTGAAATATGATTTTATCATTCTATCCCTGAAAAGCTCTGTTGTGTTTATTTTATAAATATGCTCTGTATTGCTCTCTTTAGTGTAAATCCCTCTCCTGCACTTCAGCAGATGCTCATTCACTGCTCCATTCATCTCTGCGTCTTGTCAAACTGCTGTTGTATGTACTGTGTATGTGATAGATAAAACCTAAATAGCTTTGTTTGATATCTGCCAATAAAAATGACTCCTCTCTCGGATGACCAACCCCCCCTTATCCCATGAATACTGTATCTGGTTTCCCTTTGAAGCTCGGGGACCCTGCGGAGTGACATGCGACAGAGGAACTGGTAGAAAACCAAGGAAGTGAGCCTGGCAATAGACTTGTAAAAGAGCCTGCAACAACTGCAAGCAGCATGGGGTACAAACAGCACTGGGTTGACCTCAAACAAAGTGCAGAGGGGGGCGGGCCGGCTAAAGATGTGTAAGATATCTGAGGAGAGAGAGGTTGGCTGCCGTAGCCATCGATAGCCCTCATGTTTGTGCAGTCAGGTGTTGGTGCTGCAGGTTTCTGGATGGCTTTTGTGACCATACAGGATGAATGTTCATTAACCATTTTCTTCCTCTGCTCTCCTTGTCCTACATTCTCCGGCAGAAGGCAAAGAGGGCTCCGCTGTTCCGAAGGTGAAAAACATCCTCCGCCTCTCCCCCAGCTGAACATCTGTCTCTGTGGTGTTGGCCGCCGCACCGACTCTGACACCTCCAGATGGAGAGCCCGCTGGGAGCACTGAGGTATTACCTACAGAGATGGCAGGGATCACACCTCTGGAATGAAGTCCCACACTTGTTTTCTGCACCGTCCCCCTTTTTGTGTTGTTGAATCTGTCACTATTCACCATATCGATCGTCACCTCCCCGGGCCTTGGCCTTGTGACTCATGTGAAGAGGAAGCGTTTGGCTTATAAAGAAATGCATGACAACAAACCTCTCAGCTCTTTTCTAATTTACAGTAATGGGCCGTATAGTATTTCAACTGTAACTTCTATTAGTGGAACTGTATTAATTTTTAATATAGTTGTGAGAGAACTGCATACTCATGTGGATATATTTCAAATGATTGCTGATTTCCATTTCGTAGAAACATCTTTTTCAGAGACCCTGAACTAATAACAGTTTGCCGAAGCCAGAACATTGACTAAATGGCCGATAATCTCTTTAGTCTAAATATTAAAAGCAATACCTGCACGTATCTGAAGTGTGAGAAGCCGAGAGTCGACTTCTCCGAGCCACTCTGCTGTCTTGACAGATTGACTCTGCATTCATTTGTGCCTGAACTCTGTGTGAACCTGGGCTTTAGGAAAAAGGGCACCGACAGGCCAGTGCTGCGGGACAGAAACTGCGTGCAAACCCAACACCCAGTGCAAATATTGAAACTGCTGCCTCTTCACCATCAAATGAAACTAGGTGGTCAGCTCGGGCAAACGTTGAGCTGAAGGTGAAGCTAAACTGAGCGCTTAAAATGTTAAATTACCAACTCAGCTCTTCTGTTTTTATAGAGAAAAATGTGGTTGTTTGATTAAAAGTGTTTAACTCAAATTATGTAAAATACAAGTGGATGTCATTGCAACCTGTGTCAGCTGTATCCGAGCAGAATTTGGGTAACAAATCAAGGGTGAGACCTGGCTCCCTGGAGTTTGTTGTCATGTTTAGAGCCCCTGGAGGTATTTGGAGGTGAAAAGGTCGCTGGGAACCACCCCATGTGTTGTGAAAGATTCCTCTTGTCACATTATGCGAGGGAACTTTGGTGAGACTATTAATGGAAGTAAACATAGAAAAAATAATGTAATGAGATTCAAAAATATTTAAAACAATTTATTATGTACACATATTTTTTTAAAAACGGGAGGACAACACTTTTTAAGAAATTCTGTAACAAAAGTAAAAGTTTGATTGGACTAGAATTGTTACAGCACAAAACATTTTATTTTACATTAAAAGCAAATTTTTACCATTTTATAAACTTTATTATTCTAAATCATTTGAACAGCTGTTGGAAAATACCCTGTAAATAAATAGTGCAAACAATGACACTGAGTACTTCAGTGCTCCAACACATAACAAATAGCATGGGCTTTTTGTAGGAAGGTTTCAAATAAAGAAAAAAAAAAGTTTCTCAGCATCCATTTGAGAATCAGCAGACACACACATACCCTGTTTATACTTCACAAGTCCACATGCATTTTTCACAGTTTTTTTCTGGAATGGTGCAACTGAGGGACAGAGAACAGCTCCTCACAGTCATGTCTTTATTTTTAAAGAGTCACATCATGGCTCGCAGTCTTTCCCCTTTGCCTTTGGAGAGGTGTCAGGGCCTGACAGTTTGTCCACAGGTGAGGGACTGTTGACCAAAACGCAGCCCAGTTTCTCGCGTTTCTTCTGCTTCATCCTGCGGTTCTGAAACCAGATTTTCACCTGCGTCTCGTTGAGCTCTAGGCTGGCGGCCACCTCCACCCTCCGTGCGCGGGTCAGGTACTTGTTGAAGTGGAACTCTTTCTCCAGCTCGGTCAGCTGCTTGGTGGTGAAGTTGGTCCGGATCGCGTTGTGCTGGCCGGGAACCCCGAACTCGGACAGGGCGGCTGAGGAGAGATGGATGGATGAATGAATGAATGGATGATGGAGGAAAAACATCATGCAGCTGAAGCGTGGAGTTTGGATGTGAATGTAAATGTGAGGATGGATAGAAAAAAATGCAAAAATTAGTCACCAGATTTTCAGAAAAATCAAGCACAGCTATTCCTCATTATATGAACTGATTTTTTTACGCACGCTTTACGCACGTTTTACGCACAGTGGGCCAACGTTACCAGAGGCCTCATGGGTTCATTTAATTGCATTTCTAGCTCTAATTCTCAAATCTGTCTCAGCACAAACGAACCTGTTTTGGGGGGATTCCTCTTCACTTTCATCCAGTCGAATGTTTTAGAAGCTTCCTCCACATGCTCCAAATCCTTCTCCTTGCTCTGGGCCGGTAACCTGCTGTACAGGCTCTCTGGATACTCCTGCAGCCTCTGGTCTCCGGTGCCAAAATGCAGATACTGGCTGGTCGCAGCTGCAGGCCCACAGCTGTCCCCGGTGTAGGGAGCCATGTTTGTTCCAAGGGGTGAAACTTGAGCGTGCATGTAGCTGCGGTCCTGCTCGGGTGCGAGGCCGTACTGGTGGTGTCCGTACTCCAGGGGCGGCCCATACATGGAGCTCCCCGGTGCTGCGAACTGCAGGTCCAGGTGTGTCTGGTGGTGCAGGGGCAGGCTCGGGGTCTGGTGTGGCGCAGAAGTTGCAGAAACTAAGCGGCCGTCCTGTGCGTAATTATCACCTGTTGCGCACGAGTTGGACACGTATCCGTGGTTCAGGTATTCAGCCTTGGCACTGAAGATGTTTGCCCCTCGGTTGCACACGGGGTAATCGAGGTAGGAGTTCATCCTGGAGCTGGTGTTTGTTCAGAGGTGATCAGGACTGAGCGGTCATTAATCGGTGCTCCCTGTGCCCTAACCTTCTAGGTGGTATGTCAAAGCTGTAAAACTGCCTTCCACCCTCATATCACCTTCCTGACACACCATGTGACCCGCCGCACGCCAATGGCAGAGGAGCTGCAGCACTCTGTCAAGTCTGCAGGCTCGTCCATCAAACGGCTCGCATTTACATGACAAATGCTTCAATCAAACTGGCTCATCCATCTGATAAGAGCACAGACATGAGGAGGATTTTCAGTGTCAGAGCAGCTCAGGATGACAAAGTGCATGTGCATGTAATCTAAAAAATATAAAAGCAATAATAATAATAATAATATGATAAAGTCTCCAAATAACAAAATAGCTCCCATATTATGCATTATTATTGTTATTATAATTTTCTTGAAGGTGTCAAAAGTTACTTCACAGACTAATAAATTATTCTCTTGAACAAACCTTGGTGCCACTCAAGGCAAACACCAGTAATAATAATAGCATTGCAGTGAATCCAGTCATCCATCATGGCTCTTTAAAGGCTGACAGCTTGTGTTGCCCATAAAAGAGCAACAAAAAAAAGAGTCACATTTAAAAACAATGTAGGGTTTTTTTCTGTCTTTTTTCCCTCCTGTGTGAGAGTTAACGACACTATAATGTCATATCTGCTGAAACCTTTCACATCCACGCTCATCCTTAATTAAGACGTAGACCTCAAGTGCTAATTAAGCTTTAAGAGGAAAAAAGTGAATGAGGCATTTTTTCCAACCTTTTGGCTGCTTTCTCCTCTCTCTGTGCTCTGGCTCTGACAGGACTTTTTACTCTGGAGGAATCTCAACAGATTGCGTTTATTTTTGCAGCTGAAATAACAACAGAAGACATTTTAATTTAAGCTTCACAAGACAGCTTTTTTTCTGATGTCTCCGTGGAAATAAATATACAAATGCACAACGAATAAATATGAAATACGAATAAATCTTCGTTAGTGTCATAAATAATAAAATGCATGCATCAGATGAGTGAGTGAATTAAAGTTTGTGCAGACTTGGAGAAGTTTTCTGCTACAGATGAGTCAGTTTTGGAGCCTGCATGATTCTGTCCTGAGAGCAGCTCTGGGGGAAGTAAGACCCACTCAGATCCACGTGTGGCTCTGTAGGGCTGAAGTGAAAACCTGCAGCCGGATACTTGGACAGCTCTGCCGGGTACCCGGGCTGCTGCTGCCCGGGCTGCAGCGGAGGGGAGGCCGGCTGGTAGTCCCCGCCCACGTGCACGTAGCCCAGGCTGGACAGAGTGGGGCTGCCCGGGGCGGAGGGGGAGGACGGGGGGGAGGAGGTGGAGGTGAGGCCCTGCACCCTCTCGTCCTTCTTCTGCTTCATCCTCCGGTTCTGGAACCAGATCTTGATCTGCCTCTCGTGCAGGTTGAGCAGGCCGGCCATCTCCACCCGCCGCGGCCTGCACAGGTAGCGGCTGAAGTGGAACTCCTTCTCCAGCTCCACCAGCTGCGCGCTCGTGTACGCGGTGCGCGTCCTCTTGGAGGCCGGGGACGCGCCTGGACGCTGGGTGACGGCGCAGTCTGTGGAGACAAACAGTGAGAATGAAGGGAGGTGGAGCAGGATGGAGGAGAGGTGGAGGTTTCTCTGTGTCTGTTTCCTTTCACTGAGTCTGTTTCTGCTTCACTGTCACTTTTCTCTTTCATTAATTTTATTTTGGTCAAAATCAAACTAAACAGTTCACTTAAAGTTGCTGTAAAAGATTATATATGTTCAGTCAACCTAACTTGAACGAATTAAGATTAATATTAAATCCGTTTTATTTTGAAACTTTTTTAAAAGTGCTGTACAAATATGGTTATTATCCTAAAAATGAACTGAGCCTGAAACTGAACCTGACTGTAGTTTAATAGTTATCTGATCATTTAAACCTGAAAAAGAGAGAATCTAATCTAATTTCTTCAATTAACTGTCAGTGTAAGAGCTTGTTAAAGGAAGCCATACACGTTAAATAAATAAATATGAGAGAAATAGGCTTTCAAATTAACAACAGTTTGGTGAGAGAGGCAGAAAAAACATGAACGAAAAAGAACTAATTAAAAAATAAGCCAATCATTAGAACGACACAAGTTCGTTTAAGTCAGTTAGAAGTTGTGTTTTTTGTGATGTGGAGTGAGGGAAAGAATCAAGTCTAACATATTTCATAAACAGTGACCAGGATTGAAAAGTGTAATATTCTGTTAGTAAATTAAACCAATAGATAGATAAAAGACAGATATTTGTAGTTTTTCTTCAACTACATCAATATTTAGTAGTAATAATAATAGTAGTTTAATATCTGTGCAAACTTTGTCTGTTTTCTTGTTTTATTAAAAAAAAACTTGATTTAAATTTGTCTTAAACAGATTTATTATCAACAGTCCTTTTAAAAGCTAAATTACACCCAACTAAAACCCAAATTTAATTAACTTGTTTATAAAAATTATATTTATATTACAAACTAAGTTAGTCTCTCTGCTCTTTCACTTTTCACCTCCTCTACTTTTATTTTATGACTTTGTTTTTAAAGAGTCAGTCATTATTGTCCCTGTCTTTGATTGTCATCCTAAAACAAGCTGTGAGCCTCCACACTGGGCCCAGGTGTGTCCCTCCTCCTGCTACACTCCTGACTGGAGCTTCATTAATAGTTCCCTGACCTCCTGAACCCGAAAAGGAGAAAATGGAAGCTAATTTCCTCCATTAACTGCAGAAGAGCTCGTTAAATGAAAAGGCCTCATTTGAAGACAATTGCCGCCTGTTCTTTCTGTCACACAGACCTGCGATTCTCCGGCCGCCTTTCTGATCTGAGTGTCTGGACTCTTTCATCCAGGGGAAAATCTTTTTGCTCGGAGGAAACTTGGGGCTCTGCTGCTTTGACCTCCGGGGGAACGTGCGCTCCAGCGTCTCCATTTGCAGCAGCTGCGGGTGTGCGGCTGCTTGGCGGTTGCAGGAAAACCCACCGACACCATCCAGAGACTGGGAGAAGAAGTCCCGAGGCTGGATGTTGTGTGTCGAGCTGCTTTTCTGCATTTCCATGAAATGTGCACCGGGGGCCCCCCTTTGACCTTCTGACGGAGCCAAATGTCACATGGCAGGTTTCCAGAGAGCTCTGGGCTTCTGGCCTGAGAGGATCCAGAAAAAAAGAAGGAGACAGAATCAGGGAGGAGACCACATGATCCATCTTATCAACTCAATAGTGTGCTGACATGAATAGGCAAGCCTCTCCTGCACTGAGAGGCAACGGAAAATCAGGAGTTTGGTGCAAACAAACCCTGTGAAAAACACAAAGTGGAGAGATCCACTGAGCTGAATCTTTTAAAATCTGAATTATTTTCTTCATGTTTTCCTCTAACAATGAGTGTAAACCCACAATGAGGCTAATTTCCTTCTTCATTATGTTGTAAAACAGCTTAAAATTCAGGTTATGACACAAGCTTTTGATTTTTGTTTGTCTTACAAAGGACATTAATTGCAATAATAACAAATTGGTTAACAATAATATTAATTAATCTACACACGTGCATCCAAACATAAAAAGGCCTTTAAATAATAAAAAAAACCATTTAATATAGTATAAAAATAAATGCATTATTTTATTATTATTATTCTTTTCTCCTTTTTTTTCTTTTTTCGTTTTTTTTGCATTGGTGCCTTTTAATAATCAGGCCTTAATAAATAGCAGCCTTTGTTCAGTTAATGGATTGTCCTATTTTCCAGGAGAAAAATTAAATCTTATATCACAATCAATCATCAAAAGAAAAAGAAAAAGAAAAAAACAACAACAACACAAAATAACACAGAGCCCTTTGTGTGTTGCAGCTGTTTGTTTTCTGGCCTCTGACCTGAAACAAAACGCCATAAAAAGACACACACACACACAAAAATAAAAGCAGGAATCTTAATGGAAAGTGGATTCAGAAATGAAGGCGGATTGTCCCGCAGCAGTGAAGAAAGAGGCTTTGAGGCAGAGTCAGTCTGGAGGCATGCAGCTTTCTGAACTCTGCTTGAACCGCTGCTGGAGTCAGGCTCGTAAATCATAAAGACACATAACCCAGACCGAGGCTCGACACCCGGGCTGCCTTCCCTCCACCACCTCCATCCATCCATCCTCCATCCGCCGGCAAACAAACACACTCACCTTGTCTTTGCAAAAAAAAAAAAAAAACCTCTCAGATTAGAATAATCCGTGCAGAGGCGGCGGCTCGGGCTGGAGATGCTGCTGATGGTGGGTTTGCATTCAGCAGAGTGGACAGTGTTTCTGCAGCTCACACCAGCCCTGCACAGCATGTGTGTGTGTGTGTGTGTGTGTGTGTGTGCATAAAGAAGTGCTGATCATGCAAGCTCACACGTTTTTTTTCTAACTCATTTCTACCTGAATCTTTACGTTATTTGGATCAGAATGAAAATCAAGAGAAGCGAGAAAAAACTAATTTTTTTTTTTTGGCATTTTAACTAAAAGATTTTTTGTTTTTCTTTAACATCGAAGCTGCAGTTTTCAGCCCTGAAATCTCACATATATGAACACATGAGCATGTCTGTTTAAACAGTGCTGGGAACTTGTCCAGAGCTGTAATAATAAATTCAAACATCCCATTTAGGTGCCAGAGAGGCGATAAATTCCTGCAGCCCAGATCAGGATCTGTTTTCTTTTCCACATACCAAGTGCTTTACATCTTGTTTATGTAATGAGATTTTTTTCTTCTAATTTAAATGAGTGATCCTATAGAGTCATGTTAAACCACTTGAGGAGGGCTGTAATGAGAGCCGGACCCGAGCCGGTCCGGATCGATCGTCGGTGCTTTGATCTCTCAGCTTCAGGTTCAGGCTCGATCGCTTTGATTGGCCCTGAAAGCTAATATTTAACTAAGTGGCGTTAATTAATGCAAATGCACATCTTTGATCTGTGAGCCGAGCAGCAACAGAGATCATCTGGATACAGAGACCAGATCTGTGTTGGTCCATATGTGCACTAATATAAGAGCTTTTAATTCAGAGCTGCACGAGGAAGCAAAGTTGAGTGAAATGTTTCTTTAGCTTCACTTGAAAAAAAAATTAAATATACATGCATGTGCACTCCTGGCTATAAATAATCATGTAGTTTGACCAAAACAAAAGCTCAAAGTCCACTTACTGGACATTTTCAGCTTTTACCCTTAAATAACAATGAGCTGATGAAGGCCATGAGATGCTGGTTAAAGCTCTGGATTTTTTTTTAGTCAAACAACTTCATGGAGGCTGTTGTTTGTTGTTGAATCCATTGAGAGGTGTTTCTAATATTTTGTCCCTCCCAATTCCTGCATATCATATCATGAGGAGCTGTAATAAACTGGTAACTTAAACGCACCATAAATCCCACTGATGGTCTATGTGGTGCAATAAAAAGTGTCATATAAATACAAAGAAAATCAGCAATAAGTGCGCTGTCTTCAGAAAGTCTAAATCGTGCTGTGATATATGAGCCGGATGCAGATGGACCGACATGATAAGTCAGAGCTGTGAATGGAGACGTACAGTGTAAATATAAATTCATGTTTGATCCCTGTGGCCTGCAGCCGGCGACACACAGTCATCATGATGTGACAACGTCCCCGAGCTGCACTTTACATCCCATCTTCATCACCACGGCGAGCTCCACGCTCCTCGTGCAGCTCTGTGATAGACATGTGCACACACACACACACACACACACACACCACCTCCACCTCCACCCCTCCATTCAGTCTGCAGGCCTGCTGACAAATGCAGCTCAGTGCAACCTCTCTTGTCAATTAGCTGCAGGAACCATGTGTCCACAAGGAGGGGATTTATGGCTCTGAATTAATTCAAAGACAGTTGAATCAACAGCAGCAGCCATTTCCCACAGACGACGTAAGCAATAAAGCAAATAAATAAATCAGCCAATAAATGCATAAATAAATAAAACACTGGCGCGATAAAACAAAAACAGACTGTTTCAGCTGAATCAAGATCAGAGTCACACGTTTAGAAGAATGTTTTCTAACACTGTAATTCAGTCATCAGCAGATGAGTGTTTACAGTAATGTCATGTTAATGTAACTGCTCCTGTAGGAACAGATTGATTGTAATAAAACACAACATCAAACATAACATCACATGATAAGTTCTAATTGCTGACATTAATAATTATCATAATACTCTTTAGACTGTGAGAGCCACATTACAGTGTATTAGAAACTCTTGGTTTACAGTTTGTCTGCAGGGTTATTCCCTCAGATCAGACCCTCTGACTCCGCCCCTCTGCTCCCCTCTCTGCTCTCCACACAGCAAAATAAAACACATCTTTGCTAAACTTACTTTCTCCTTTTCCAGCCTCATCTCCTCACCAGGACGGGTTCTCGGTGCAGCCTGTTGGGAGTGCGTCTGCCGGAGCTGTTTGTCGAGGTCCTCCTCACGTTTCCCTGCAAACTAAAACTCCTCCTCGACTGCAGGCAGAGCGCTGAAAAGAAGATGAATGATGTGCGGAACAATGGGCCACATTGAAGGCCTGTCCGGCAACTTTCACAGATGTCATATTCTCCAACAATGTGCAGCAAGAAGAGAGAGGAGAGAGCAGCACTGAGAGCAGCCTGTTTACTGTGGTGAGGGCCTGCAGCCATGTGCATGAAAACACAAGCCTCCTACAGAAACACTCTCCACACCAGCAGCCTCCTTATCTGCATTAAAACTATATTAGGAATTATCAGGTCACAGACTGTTTGTTAGTGTTTTCTTGCCTTTTTAAATGCTCAATGTTTTTCTCCCCCCTCGAGGTGAAGTGTCATCACCTACATACTCCCCAAGACACGAATCTGTGGCTGCTGGATTTACACAGATTCGGATCTACAGGGTGTATACAGATGACAGGTCCGGGGTCAGAAGCTGCTTCATTATTAATACCATGTTAAAACCAACATGCTCAAATGTAGAAATCCAGAGCTTTCACTGTTTAGGTCCTGTAACACTGTCTCTTTCTGTTGAGGGTTTCCAACCTACTGTTAATGGTTTTATTAACAGCTCATAAATCACTGAGCTCCATTATAAACATACATAAGAACAATTCAATTAGCTGCTGTTTGTCCCTTTCTAATTGGTAATAATGCTGCGTCTTAATGTGGGTGATCCATTTATAAACATTCATGGCTGCAGGTATAAACGTTAATAAACCATTAATACAGGGCTTTCATATTTACATGTGCAGTTATAAAGGCTAACGAGTGATTCATTAAGTGGCTTCATTCATGAAGTATGCACTTGGAATCCATAAATAAAAATAACATGAGGGTCGGCTGCAGCAGATTTATCAGTTAATGGGTTTTTAAACATCTCTAAAGTCAATAATTGAAAGTATGATTCCAAAAACACTTTAAGCCAATTTACAAACATAGGTTTGGACAGACGCTTTACAGCCATATGACTTTATATTTTGACAGACTGACTGTTTTTTTTTTTTTTTATTCTTTCATAGTTGATGTAAGAAATGATAAACAGTAAGTCTGAGGTTTTCTCATATCTGGCAACAGTTTATAAATATTTATTGGTCATTTAGCTCAAGTTTCATCCACCCTCAGCCTCACAGTGATGGAGGATTCTTTACTTAAGTAAAACTACCAATAGTGCAATGTGAAAATACTCCATTACAAGTATCAAAAGTAAAAGTACTCATTCTGCAGAAAAATGTCCCTTTGAATGATTATTATTATATATTAGATTATTATTATTATACTGATGCATCAGTTTGGAGCTGAAGCTACTTTTAAATACTTTCTATGTAGTTTCATCCAGTGGTTCCAACATGGGGGTCAAACACATCTAAAGGGTCACAAGAGATTATTATGGAAGAGAAAAAAGATGTTCTGCTACAAGATTATATTTAATTTTGGACAGTTCTTTAATATTTGCCTTTTTGTGAAATGTTAAATAATTTTGGCCCCAAACACAGATTTAAATGAATCAATCAGAGAGGTCTAGAGGGGAAATGTTTTTTCTGCTCGTCGACACCTGAAACATTACAACTACACTTGTTTAATCTTTAATCTTAATATTTAATATTTGACCTGTAAAATTACATCCTTTTTATGTTAGATCTTAATCTGCAGAGTAACAAGTGATTGTAGCCGTCAGATAAATGCAGTGGAATAAAAAAGTACGATATTTGAGTTTAAAGTAGCATAAAATATAAATACTCAACTTGTACTGAAGTGCAGTATTTGAACAAATAAACTCCAGATTAATAAAGTGAAAACAAACAGCAGCTCAGTCTGATTTTCAGGCTCAACAATCTTAACCTGACTTGTACTAGAATAAAGTTGAGTTTCAGCTCAAAGTTTTATTCTCGACACTCAAACTGCACAAACATGAAGCTAACAAACAGGCTGGAGTGACTCTGGTGTTTCTGTGTTCTCCTCAGTGACCTGAAGGCCCCTGATGCTCTGAGCCTGAACAGGGACAAGAAAAAAAAACCCATCCATCATCGCCCGGGCCGGTCTGAGGCGCCCTCTGCTGGCAGAACGGCTGCAGTACACTCCCTCCTCCAAACAGCAGCTGCAGCAGCGAAGTGAACTCACACACAGTCTGAGCCAGATGTTGAGCATCCATGACACCAAAAACCAGCCTCCCAAAAACCTGCTCAAGGTGACATTTGTTCCATGTGTTTCACCAGGGTGATTAAATGAAGGAGCCTGGATTAAATCTAGTGAGATTTAAAATGGTTGTTGACATGAGGTTGGACTCATTTCACTGATTTAATTCTGAAACAAATACAAGTTTCTCATTTGCTTTTAATTTTAGAACTAATTTTAATTTATTTCCTACTTGACTGCAGCATCAAGAAAACATTTTATTCTATGTTTTAAAATTAATGTTTGTGAGGCTTTGTGTTGCCTTTAAACTTTATTATTTACTACATATCTTACAGCACTTTTTTGCCCAAACATTTTTATCGATTAGATGAATCTCAATGCAAAGCAGGTCAGAAAAAGAGGAGCTGTTGAATTCACAGCTCATGTTTGCAGAGATTTTTACCAAAGCACCATCATGCATGAAGTATATCAGAAACAGAAGCCTTTAAGTCTCTCATGTGCAAATCCCAGACTGGATTTTTGCAGCTCTCCATCGTGACAGTGCAAAGTCTGGCAGCAGTGCGCTTCCTCCTGACGCATCTGCGGCTGCAGTCGTCTCCTGACCCCGCGATGATCCCACAGCCATGAATAATGCATGAGATCCGGCTCCAGATTACCCCTATCAATATGCAATACTCATTACGCTGCTTAAATTGCCACTTAATAGTTATGAATATGTGCAAAATGTCTGGGACCCATATAGCCCACCACTGATTTTAACTTTTTTTTTTCTCCACCTGGAATGAGTTTGAAAAGACTTTGAAAATATTGCAGAAGTCTCATAAAGGCTTTCCTGAAGATAATATCATTATGTTTTATTAGAGGCCAGCAGACAATGCATGCAGCACATAGGCTGAGATGTCTTTATGTTGGAGCAGTGGAGCTTGTGTCCAGCTCAGGGTTTGTCCGACACTTCACCTTTGGCCGCTCGGTGACTGGACAGATGGGGATAAATCACTGCAGGAGCAGCTCAAGTTCGTTTCATGTCACCTCCAAAAAGACTCGAATTAGACTTAAGAGATTATTTTTTTTCCATGCAAAACATTTTGTGTTTGCAAACTGAAGCACTTTGCGTGTTTCTTCCATTTTCAATAGAAGATTTTTTTTTAATCAATATTTTAATTTGCTAAAGAAAAAAAGGCCTTTAGAGTTATTTTTTTCTAAAGAAAGTTTTTATCTTTTTATCAAAACATTAAAAGTGTTAAATAATTTGGATTCTTCTTCAAATCTGGCTGCAAATCCTGCAGGAGTGTAAACAACATTTTTTGTGCAAATCAAGACCCTAAAATAAAAACTTGCATATTTAAAATAAAAAAATTTAGCTGCAACAATATTTTTAAGGAAACATTTTCTCCAGTTTTTGCAGCATCTTAAACTAAACATGACTGGACATCACTTCCTTCCCCAGTCCAGCCTTTCCAGTCCCATCCATGCAGTTAAGCCGTCACTTTCATTCAAGGTTGTGAATTATATAGAACATTGTCTACTCCCCAAAACCATAAAACCAACTTTATGGACCTCACGTGACTTTTCACAGTCTGTAAGTAATATAGGCCTATACAATCTTTGGCAAGGGGGGATTTTTACCAACTTCAGCCTTCAGCTTATATACCTGTAAGCCACTCTTTTTTATTTTTTTTAATCTGGATTTTAACAGCAACATCTTGACAAACATCTGGCTGCAGAGGAGGTAAGTTTGAAAAAGTTGGATATTTCTCTTTTCACTTTATCTCTGCAAACCAAAAAAATGCAGCCTTGTTGTTCATGTGACACTTTTATAATTCTTGCAGGTTAATGATTAGTGAGTTTTTTTAAAAAAAGAAGTTTGCATCAGAAAAAAAAGAAAATATGACCTGGCTTTTATTTGCATTTATTCTAAGGGGCAATAGAGTCGAGACACGTTCAAAGCAATTGAGAGAAAACTTTATTTTCCAAGCGCTATGAGTTCACTTACAAATACAAAAAGCTTATTGGCGAAAAAAGCTCACATCACTGCCTATCCACAGAATAACCCTTTGCACTAAAAATTTATCACATTGACAGGTTGGAATACATTTGCATTGCTCATAATTAGTCCTAAACAATAATAATAACAGATGCACAAAATATCCTAGAGCTACAACATTGGCTTGTTATGAAACTTGATGGATGATGAGCATCAAAAAAGAAATCGCAGTAAAACTTCCACTAAAGCGCTTTTTGAATGGCCTCAGATACATTACATTCAATGAAGAGCAGCATATGGTTTGGAAACGTTTTTTTTCTTTTTCATAACTGTACAGTGAATTTTTTTTTTTACTCCTGTTAGACCGAGGAATAATAAAGAGCTCAAGTTGAAACACCTTCAAGAGAGAGAGAGCAAAAACATGGACAATTAATTCATCGACACCCCCTCAGGAATATTTACATCTTTATCTCCCCACATCTAAGCTATCATAGAACAACGACAACTAAAAATGGCATTTTTTAAGACCACAGGATACTTCTTTTTCTATCACAATAGCATGCTGGAAGGTGCTGCTTTCAATAGCTTTACAGTACTCATGGATTTTTTTTTCTACACTATTTTTTTTTATTTTCACCCCCCAAAAAAAGTTGCTCAGTTGTGGAAGGCGCTGCCTCCTGTTACAAGGCTCATGCTTTTCAGTTTATTGTCCTTCTTCCACTTCATCCTGCGGTTCTGAAACCAGATTTTGATCTGTCTCTCGGAAAGACACAGGGCGTGGGCTATCTCTATCCTCCGCCGTCTGGTTAGGTACCTATTGAAGTGAAACTCTTTCTCCAGCTCTAGCGTCTGGTAGCGGGTGTACGCGGTTCGGGCCCTTTTCCCATCAGGTCCAGTCATATCTACAATTTTACAGAGAAGCCAGATTATTAGAGCCGCAACAACAGTGTGTGTGTGTGTGTGATAGTGTGTGTGTGTGTGTGTGTGCTGGACTTTGTTATGCTTCACCATGAGGATGCGTAAAGAGGATGGAGATGGAAACATGCAACACTTACAACAAACACACTCCACTGTTTGTCCTCTCTCCGGCTCCAGCTGCAGTTAACCTCAACCCCAAACACTCCACAACACACTGCCCCAACCTTCCCACAACAACCTGCTCGCTCATGCAACACCTGACAGATTTATGGCGCCGGTGACAGCCTGCAGAATATTATTGAAAATATATATACCATGGCTTATGTGCAGCTTCCGCATCCAGGGGAATATTTGTGGCGACTGGCAATCATTAGATGTGGGGGTGGAGGAGGTGGCGCTGGGGTCCTGCTGCTGCTGCTGGTGCTGCTGCTGCTGCTGCTGAGCCCGGGCTGCCGCGCCACCGGAGCCGCCGCCGCCGCCGCCGCTGCTGTGCGCGCCCTCCTCGGTCTCAGAGGCGACGGTGGCGTCCTCGATCTCCGTGAAGTGGGCGCTTTTGTTGAGGCCGCCGGAGGTCGTGCTCCGGTCAGAGGGGGGAGAGGGGCTCTTTAGTTCCAGCGGCTCCCGGCTGGCTGTGGCGCACGACGGCGGCACCGGCTCCGGGGAGGAGAGCGCGCAGTTGGGCGTCTGTCTGTACCGCGCGTCAGGCGCGAAGCCCCGGGCGTCCTCCCGCACCGCCGCCCCGAAGTGGCTGCCGGTGTTGGTGCGGTTCACGGTTAGGTCCATGCCATTGTAGTTGTAGCCGAAGGACCCGGAGTGCATGGTGCCAGGGTCTCTGAAGGAGCCGCTCACAGCGCCGTTAGTCCCATAATTTAGTAACTGATAGTCGGAGCCATTTGGATAGCGCCCTGAGAACGAGTTTACAAAGTAAGAGCTCATTTGCTTGGATTTTTAAAGCCTCGATTTGTAGATCTTTGTCGCTATAATCCTGTGTGCTTGCACGATTTATGGACGCAATCATGAATTATAAGCAATGAAGCCCTACTGTACTTTGCCAGGTATGCGGCCAAATATGGGAGCGCGTTCGGGAATCACGTGCCTTTGTTGACCAGTCGTAAATCCTCACTGATGACTTCAAGAGGTAATTCATGCTCCATGGTTACAAATGATGACGAAATAATGGTCGTTAGGCTCCAGTCAATGGTGCCTCCCCGCTGCGCCGCGAGAGCCGGGCGGGCAGAGAGCGCCATCTTCCGGACAGCGGTGGCGACGCTCCGCCGGGGCGCGTTGTCAGGGCCTGGACTCATCCATCATTTATGTAAGGCGCGGATAACGCAGGCCACAAAAGGCTCAGGTATCAGCCACACTGTTTGACACCCGGTGCGTAAAAGTGTGCCAACCAGTTCTGTGCGTAAAAGTGTGCCAAACTGGATGGCACAGATTTACGCACAGAGTTTTAAACTGGAAATGATCCTCACACTGGTTTTATGTAACTCTAAAGGCGTGTTGTCTCCTCAGAACTATGCAGCCCCCTATAATAATGTGAATATTAATAATAATAGTCATAATAATCATGTTTTTCTCGAGTATGAAAGACGCCACAAGATTTTCCAATATACATCAAAAAGCCTTTATTTCTATGTACAATTTTCCTAAACAAAAATATTGCACACAGTATCCAGATGTGCATTGAACACAGGTGAACAACAATAAATAACATTTCTCATCTGTACACATGTGAGAGTCGGTGGCACAGCTGGGAACAACAAAGACGATTATAGACTTTAAACTACAACCACAAGATGTACAAGGAGCCTCTTTTAACGGGGGATAAAATAATAATAATAATAAACAATAATAATAATAAAACTCAGTAGGCCTACTAGAATGAGGTAACAACATTGTCCAAAACTAGACACTAAAAATTATTTACATTTTGGCGGATTTTTGCATAGTCCCCTAAAGAAACACACGAGCACAAGGACAAACAGAGGAGGACCTGGTTTTAACCTAATGCAGACATTATCACCGTGCAGATGCTCAAATCAACTATCACGTTTCTAACATGTGATTTTTGCAGCAACTTTATCTACAAAGAAATAATACATCATTTTATTTTATTTTTATTTTTATTTTTTTGTAGGAGTGTGCACACAAACACACACACACATGCCTTTCTGTCAGTGTCCCTTCTAGCTCTTCTTCTCCGCCTCCTCCTCCTCCTCGGGTGTCTTTGAGGGATTGAGGAGCTTGTTCTCCTTTTTCCACTTCATCCTGCGGTTCTGAAACCAGATTTTGATCTGTCTCTCCGTCAGACACAGCGCGTGGGAGATCTCTATCCGGCGCCTGCGGGTTAGGTAGCGGTTGAAGTGGAACTCCTTCTCCAGCTCCAGGGTCTGGTAGCGGGTGTAGGTCTGCCGGCCCCTGCGGCCACTGTTGCCAAATGGCCCTGCGAGAGGGGAAAAATGGATCCATCAATTAATAATTAAATGCTGGTCTTTGGCTGAATTTCCAATGTGTAGGAGGAAAATCTACCTGGCTGCTACCTGAGAGCGCGCTCGAAATCTGAAGTCGTGTGTCTGAAAAAATACAATAAAGTTTCAGATCTTGGGTGTATTTCAACTCCAAATTACAGTTTTATAACATTCAAATATTTACTGTGTATGAAAAAGTAGAGTATAATAATTAACTTTAATGCACTTTAGTGTTTTTTTTAATTTTCTCCTCAGTACAGCTTCTTCCTACAGGTACGCAAACGCCTCACATTCAAGATTGATTTATATAAAATCACTACATTTTATGATAAGATTTCTTTATTATTCCCATGACAAACCTCACAGTGAGGTCATAATGATCCTGACATATAATTTATTTTTTTTAAAAAGCTCATAAATGATGTCATGAACGTTGCTCCATTGTAGAAAATGCCGGTGCGTTAAAGTGACCTCATGTTTTGTCTCTGTGACATCAGTGTGTAGTTACAGTGTGGACGTACAGTCAGAGTCTGACTGAACATCAATGAGCTTCACTTTTTAAACTCACAGATTTGAATGCTCATATTTTGGACATTAAATCGCAGCTGAACATTTCGAGTGTGAAATTTTTCTTTTTAAAAATAAGGCCTGATCTGAAGGCGCCATGTGACAGGAGCTCAGTAAGATGTAGGCCAGGTTGGTATGTGCGTGCGCGCGTGCATGTATGTGATGATGTAGCAGCCGGCAGCCCTGAAGGCGCGTGAGGATCCGTGCGTGATCACGACGGTCTCAAATCCTACTTTCTCTCAGGCTGTTTGCGCCTCTAAAGCTGCTGAAATGTCGCAGCTGTGCACACCTGACAGGTGACCGTGCGCGCTCGTGCGCTACTCACCGGCGGAGCAGGCGTTCATCCTCTGCATCCAGGGGTAGATGAGGGTGGAGGACTTGTCGTCGAGGCTGCCGCTCATGCTGACGGGCTGCTCCGGACACTCGGCTTTGCGCTGCTGCTCCACGAACAGCGGCTGCTCGTCGCGGCTCGAGAAGGCGCACGAGCCCTCCGCGTCCTTGTAGAACGTGCCCACCGGGTTGTAGTCGCAGGGCGCAGCGCCGCCGCCCGCCCGGCCGTAGATGGCCGCCGCTGCGCCCGTCTGCTGGTAGTAGGACGCCGGGTAAACCTTCTCCTGCATGTTGGCCGCCGCTCCATATGTGGCCGCGTTGGAGTAGTGTCTTAACGGGTCCGTGTATCCCGAGGAATATAAAGGTATCTGACCCAGGAGAGAGTCCTGTCCTCCCGGCAGAGACACGGGGAAAGTTGAGTTAACAAAATAGGAACTCATTGGGTGGACAGCGGGGTGTTTTCACTCCGGAGGAAGATGATTTGTTGTCTTTTATAGTCCAAGTGCTTTTGCCATTACTTTATCCGAGATTTGGTTTTTGCTGGAAGGGGGGGCTGTGAGGTGCCACTGAACACAGAGGGGAAGTGTACCATCTGATCAACCTCTGGCCAATCACCGCCGCCTGCGCTTGCACTATTGCACCCATGGGGGGCTCTTGTTGCGCGCGGGGGTCCCCGGTGAATCGAAATGAAGCGCTCGAGCCTGTCGGTCTTTTCTTACGCACGCTCGCGCACGCGGATGCTGCTACTCCGTGGCGTGAAAAACAAGACGGTGCACACGGGGCTTCTGTTTTTGCGCCACAACTTTTTGGTTTTGTGCAACAAAAAAATCGAGCAAGCAGCGAAAAAACACTTTTCTTCCATCTGAAATAAACAAGCACAACCACCTCTGCACACACACACTCTCTGTCACACACACACACACACACACTCACACACACACATACGCGCAATGCAAAAAGGAAAAATCATGAAAACACTTTGCGCATTTTTCCATTTACGCACAAATCACTGGCAAACATCTCCTCCTCCTCCTCCTCTTCCTCTAACCTTCACTCCCATCTCGTCCAATAATCTACTGTAACTGATCAAACACCACATCCTCAACGCAGCTGTCACAAACCCAACAATCAGTGTTAACGAGTCCAGAATCGATGCAGAGAGAGAAAAAAAAGAAAATGCGTCACTAACGTTGATTTTTCTGTCTTTACAAGGTTCATCCTGATTTCTGATTCAACACCAACTCAAGTGCACGAAGAGGCGCAGAGAGCAGGAGGGAGGACACGAGCATCCACACACATCATCATCATCATCACCATCATTATCATCTTCATCATCCAGGATCAGCTCCTTTTAAAAACTGTGAGTAGAAAAGTCTGGAGTCCTGATCAATAACTGGATTCAGACACAGCCAAGCACATCAGTTCATATCAGTATCTCTTATTAATATTATCTTCATTATTATTGAAAGACTATGATGCTCATGATGCATCAGTTATTAGTTGATTCATATTAATAAGAAGAAAATTCGGTGTCTGCAGTTAAAGCCTTTTATTTATAGTTAATAAAATGTTGCAGGATTTTCGTGCATAAAAATGTGTTTGTTAAATTAAGTGTTAATATTTATATTTATAATTGCGTATAGATCATTTCCAGCTTTTAAAAAATCCCAAATTAAACATAAAATGAATAAAAATAACGAAATAAATGAAGTGAATAAATATTCGTTTATCAGCTGATGCAGAAATGAACGAACCAGTTTTTGCTTCAGCTTCAGATCCGGTTTTTCCCCTCGTGACAAAATTTAATCAGAAAACATTATTGATTCATTTGATTAAATTAAAGCATCTTAATATTCAGCCAGTCGCCTGTGAACCAGCTGCTGCACATCTGGAATCAAACAAACCAACAGACTCTGATGATTCTGGTTCTGTTTCCACATGATCACATGATGAAAAGCATCATGAACCTGCAGCAGCAAACAGGCGCTGCAGAGGCGCCACGAAACCAGCAACACGTTCAAACCTCTGATTATTGACCCCGTAGTTTTTTATAAATCCAAAATAAACAAAAACAGAAGCAAATATTTACGCACAAATGTACAAGATTTGGAAAAAACGGGGGGGCGAACAACAGAAACGACAGCGCCGCCAAATATCAACCTGTACGAAATCTGATGCTTTTCACACAATAAACCCAAACAATAAAATCATATAAAATAACATGAAATAGAACCAAATCTGAAAAAAGAGAAAAAGATGCAAAAATGAGGCTGATGTTGAAGAAAAAGGCGCCTCGGCCGCAGCATCGGGCCTGTGCGACCATCATCATCATCATCCTCCTCATCATCATCAAAGTCCAGCCTGTCTGGCCTGCAGCCCAAATCCACCTCATTATATAAGCTCCTCGGCCTCTAATGGGCCACAAACTTGGAACATGCGGGATTTGTTTTCTGACATTTTGGCGCAAATGTTGGAGGCTGTGTTTGCGCTGTGTGGAGGCGCTGCAGCATCTCACGGGTTAAACAGACACATCAGCAGCAACTGGTTGAGAATAGATGCACACACACACAAAAAAATAGAGACGCCATTTCTTCCCCACTCATCTTCATCGTGCAGAGATATAAACATGAGGCCTGCAGGGACACGGCAGCGCTGCGGCTCCTGCGCTCAGCTGATCGCAGCGGATCACAAACATGGTGCCCTTACCTTTGTTGATAATCCATCATGTGGCGCGAGGCTGAAGCTCCTCTCGCCTCCTCGCGGTCCTTTCCCCCAAATTCCCCACTTCACTCAAGTGATTTCATGAAAGTAATCCCACCATCCAGGAGTGTGATCATCCCTCATTTTTCACCGACATAAAAAAGTGCAGCCACGTGAACATGGCGCACAAGGCGGGCGCGCACTGGCTCCATGCATCTCCCACTTTTACGCACGAAAATTACGCACGAGCAGCGGGTAGAATCTGCGCCTAATGCACATAGAAAGAGGCAGGAAAAGGTTTCTAGTGTTAAGTGAACGAGCTGTGCAAAACAGCAGCTGCAATATAACCTCATGGGAAATAAGTTCCCATTCCTGCTGTCCACATGACCGCCAGCGACCAATCCTGGAGCCGGGCGAGTCGTAAACTTTCATGGCAAAGTTGTAAATTTTCATAAACAGCAGCCGTTTTTTGTGCTTTAGACATGCTTTTCTCTTCGCCATCTTTATTTTCTCCAAGGCCTGAAATGATTAGATGTGATGCAGGATTATTTTAAAAAGATGCTGGAGGATTTGGAGACACTGTCGCCTCCTGGATGTGGTTCTCTGTGGTTCTGGTCTCGAAGCCAAAGGTCTGTAAAGCTTCTTATTGTTGAGTCTGATCCTGATATTTAAATCCTGGAGTTGAATCTTAGAATACTGGATGATTTTGGCTCCAAATATCAAAACACCGCGTGACCTCTTTCTTTCAAATTCACCTTCATCACGAACCAGAAGAGTTTTCACACCTCTTTTCTTTTTTGCTTTAAGGCTCAAAGATTTTTTGCATTAAAGACTATTATAATGTTTCAAAATGGAGGCATGGACCAAACAGGCCAAAGATTGAAATGATATTCAGCTGATTTATTCCTGAGGGGTCAAAAAAAAGCTCAATCAGCACATTCCTCAACTTTTCTATTAAAATCATCAGGACAAA
This sequence comes from Centropyge bicolor, assembly GCA_037975185.1. Taxonomy (NCBI): domain Eukaryota; kingdom Metazoa; phylum Chordata; class Actinopteri; family Pomacanthidae; genus Centropyge; species Centropyge bicolor. The sequence goes on along the minus strand of JBBMOC010000210.1, from coordinate 109,282 downwards.
ATTACACAGCCTGAAGTGATTCAGGCTAAAATTCATTCTTTAAAAATGCATTTCTTCTATTTTTTATTTCTTATTTCCGCCTTTGCTTTGTTTGAAATGACCCTTTTTTCAGTTTGCATTCTTTTCAGCACAAAAGAGGATTTCCGACATTTATAGACCCAATAAAACCATAAATTCCTCAAATGAAACACTTTCACTTCTGCTTTGATTTTTTTTTTTCACCTCAGAGACAAAAAAACTCCAACAAAGTTTCCTCAAAATGTGGATTTAAAAAAAAATACGTAAAACACGAGGAATCCGTTTGAACAGCTTTTCCAAAATAAAACCAATTTGCTTTTAATCTATCTTTTAATCTGCACGTTAGTTCACATCCATAACAAAATGTTGTTTAACAGAACAAAATAATAAAGGTTGAATCTAACGAGGCCTGTTATTCAAAGCTGGGTTAATTTTCCTCTGAAGGCCTGAGCTTCTGTCATCTGTCGTGTTTTTGCAAGAAAATTAAAATCAAGTCTTTACTTTAAAAAAAAATGCATTTATTAAAATCTTCTTTCAAGTCAGTTTATGTTTTAGAGGCTCGATCAGTCATTTAAAGCACTTTTTCTTTTGCACGACACCAATTTTACATTCAACAATAATAACGGTATTTTTCTGCACAATTTTAAAGTCTGTTTCCTGAGCTCAGTCCCAAAGGTCTCTGTTCCTCTCAGGACGAACCAGCTGCTGCTGTTTTGTCTGTAGTTTCAAAGTTTTTTTTCCTTTTTGTGTCTTTCTTACTTCAGTTTGCGCCAAAAACAAAGAAACCGGATGCAAAGAAACGGCTGTAAAACTTTATGGCCTCTGAAACTCGCACTGAAAAGCTTCAGGATGAAACCACACGGAAGTTATTTCAGAACATTAGTTTATAACTTTGCAGCAAAACGGAAATACATAAGAACAAAATAATAATAAAAATATATTTAAAGAATATGGAAACACAAATCATGAATTGTGAGTTTAAAACCAAAAAAATAATAATTGTAGTTAAAATCGTTTTTCAGATTCCAACTGATGAAAAAATCTTGAAGATGATTAAAATAAATCACATGTTTAAAAAAAGAAAATGATATTTTATTAAACATCAGTGCAAAAAAAATCATCTTATTGCACAAATAAATTTCCTTAAAAACGAAGCAGAAGGCCTTTATTTTTAAATATTCCTCAGGTAATCCTCAAAGAGGCTTTTAATCTGAATTAATACTTTCATATCCATGAGAATGACATTTGGTTTAATTGAGCCACTTTCAGCTCACATCAACACTCAGTAATCATCAGACACATTTCTTCAGAGGACCTGATTTAAATCTCAGAGGCTCTGTGGAGTTAAATCAGGCTCGTCTGCTTTTATTTTGGCACCGTCGGAGAAGTCTGTGTGAGATCATCCTCAGAGCAACACTGAGCTCACACAGAAGGTAGAAAAGGCTCAAAAGCCATAATGTTGCTTCTGCAGTGCTGGAGGTGAAACAGTGGCGAGCAGCATCAACTGCAGGTGTCCAGATATAAACTCTGTCTACAAACATGAGAAAAGCATCACAGGCACAGTGTGGCTTTATTTTCACAGCTTCTCTGTCTCCAGGTTTGTTCGTCCACAGCAGCAGGTCTGGGCTCGGGGCTCCTGCTCCTCACTGGCCCTTCCCGTGCTGGGGGGCCCTGCGGTTGTGGACGATGTGAGAGAAGCCAGGCCTCCTGACCAGGGGGGCGCGGGTGGAGACGACGAGCAGGCTCTGCAGGGCGGCGGGGTCGTGGGACATGTGGGCCGTGCAGCGCCGGGCTCCTGCAGGGACGTGGTTTATGAGCGGGATGCTGGGACGGGAGCGGGAGTCGACGTAGAAGCTGCTCCTGATGTCCTGCCTGACAGCCAGAGAGCCGCTGACTGATGAGAGACAAACAGGAGAGAAAATCTGACATGAGGGAAAAATCGAGCTGGAAATAAAAACCACACCAATCAGACTGTGAAGTTTAATGGTGTGTCCTGTTGTTTTTAATTATGTCTTTATGTCTCTGTGATTTTAAAATATCAAACAATTCACACTAAACAAAATGAAACAAAACAGCGCAATAATAACAAACACTTTATATCTCAATTAAGACTGCAACTAATGATTGAGGTTAAATCATGTTAATGTTTGTGGGATGGATGTGACAGACACAGGCAGGAAGTATTTTCATATTTTACAAGACAGATGGTAAATATTAAATAATATTCCCTCACTTAATGCTAATTAACTTTGAAACCAACATTTCTGCTTTTCATCAAAAGCCAGTGTTGTTTCCTTACAGCTACATTTATTTTTAGAATAAAGCAGAACATAAAGCGTTTAGGAAACAAAACATGCAACAAAGAAAAAACTAAATACAGATCATGAGATGACAAAAAGCCCAAAGCTGCCTGTAAAACTCCTTCAAAAGCTTAGGAAGGAACCAAATCTCATCCACAAATATGAGTGTGAGGCTGCAGTCCGGCTGCAGTGCTGAGGTCCCAGTCACAGAGGAGGTTACCTGGCCAGTGGAGCCGCTGGGCGCTGGTGCTCCTCCGAACGTCCGCCGCTCTGCTCTGGCTCTCGGGCTCAGACTCCAGCAGGCTCCTGGGGTCCAGCGTGGGCCTGAGCAGGCGCTGCTGAGTGGTGTGGGAGTGGATGTGCTGCAGTCCAGCAATAATGTTATGTCATTTTAATTCTGCTTCATGACGATTTCATTAGTACTGCAAATTATGAAGTAATATTCACCACCGAGCCGTCGTTCCAGCAGCGTCAGACAATCACTGACAATGACCAGAAATATCAGCTGCTCACAAGTTTCCATTCTTTGCTCACAATTGTTTGTTGATGTTTCAGGTTTAAAAATTAAAATCAAGATTTAAAATGAACTGGATGGGCGTGGATTTACTATGGAATACTGCTCATTTCTACATATTCAGAGTTAAACTAACTTCAGCTTGGCCTCTGAGAGAAACTTCAGTTTTATTTTGAAAAACATTTCTCTTACACATATCCTGTGCAAAACTGGAATAATATTCAGTGTTACATGTAAAGCTGCAACTATAAGTTGATTTATTGATTAGTCTGAAACTCTTTTGTTCACAAATTAGTTGTTTGGGTCATTTTTCAAGCAAAAATGTTAAAATGTCATTCTTTGATTTCAGTTTCTAAAATGTGAGAATTTGCTGGTGTTGGACTGTTGGTCAGCCAAATTTTCAAAGGCCTTTTTTCTCTATTGGTTAACACTTTATAGATTTAACATTGACAAATGAATCTATAATCATATTGATAAGTTTCAGCCCTGGTGTGAAACTATTGGAGACAGCAGTGTTAATTTTTACAAGAATTTTTCATTTCATTTTAGTCTCTCACCAAAGACTTGATTTAGTTAAAGTCACATTTTGGTCCTTTAGTTTTGTTTTGTTTTAGTTAAAATTTAGTCAGTGGAGATCAGTTTTAGTTTTAGTCTCATTGTAGTCTCTAGACGAAATTTGACAGCTTTGTTGTACTGTAATAGATTTTTCAAAAGGATGTTTGTCATGGTTGTAAAAAAAAAAAGTTATTTAAATTAATGTACCGTATTACTCTTGTATAATAAATATGAATGTCTAAGGCTTGTGAGGAAAAAGTGCAATCTGTCAGGTGACATAACACTTGTGACATCTGCAGTGCATTGTGGGTTGAATCTCTTTTTTGAGGGTCACGCGATGTAAACAGCTCAACAGTGTGCATTGTCTTCACGTGCCGCATATTTTTATCTTTGATATGTTTGACACGCGTGTTGTGTGAAAGGCTGCCATACTAAGTCACACGAAAGAAATGGCAGAGAAGTTGAACCCAACGTAAGTTTTTTTTTCGGTTTCCGACCTGGAAAAGAGCTTATGGACAGCAGACTGAGGAAATAACGAAGACGCGTCGGGTCGCGGTGAGACGGAAGGGCATCACTTTCGACACCACATCTTACTTTTTTCATAAAGGTAAGTAAGAGAGATGTCAATGACAATTCTGAAGTCTTCTGGACTCTTTACCTCTCTTTAGCGCATAAAGAACTAGTGTTAGTGTTGTCGCAGTCCTACTGATCTACGTTATGCTCTGTGTCGTTCACATCCGCGGTACACCCAAAATGGCGCATGGTGGGCGTGTCTGCTAGTCAGAACACGTGACTGACAAAGACCGATTGGTTAAAAGGATAACCAATCAAGGCACTGAGGATGGTTGTAACCCAGATTGTCCGGCAGACCAGTAAGTGTCAGCTTTTTCCTCACGTTTTCACTCGTCAGTTCATAATGAACAGAGATTTCGTTTTAGTTTTTGTTGTCAGTACTTATTAAATTTATGTTGTCGTCACAAATTAGTCACGGAATAAAGTGTCATCAACGAAAAGTTTTCGTTGACAAAATAAACACTGGGAGACAGAGTTCTTTTCTTCTGTCTTTTCTGGTTTTTGAAATATTTTTTTTAGTGAGGGAGTAACTGAATTAATTATTTTTTGTCTTCCTTTTAAAGGGGCAGGGTACCTTATGTTCTTAATTTCTTTTTTTGGCAACAAAGTATTGCATTATTTGGACAGGACTGGTGTCGTTCTGTATCTCTGCTGACGTACCTGCCGTGACGTCTGAGAGCAGGGCTGCTGCCTCATCCTGTGGGAAAACTGTGTCAAAGAGTCCAACTGTAATAAAGGAAACACAGCGACTGCAGGCTAAAGAAAGCACAACTATTATAATTCAACTGTCAACAAACAAACTGAGGCCACACTTGCAGTTTGGACCTACCTTCATCTGCTGCTGTCTGTGATGAGCCTGCACACTCTGCTGGTGGCTGTAGGCTACCTTGGCGTCTTGCAGGACTCCCCCTCCTCCTGTTTGGCCCTGCAGCAGCTGGTGGATCTGCTCCACCACCCCCAGCTCCTGCAGGAGCTTCTTCCTCTGGAGGAGCGCGGCCACCCGCTCCTGCTCCTCCATGTCTGCCTCCTTCTCCTCCTCCTCCTCCTCCTCCTGCTTCTCTTCCTCCTCCTGCTTCTCCTCCTTCTCCTGCTTCTCCTCCTCCTCCTGCTTCTCCTCCTCCTTCTCTTCCTGCTTCTCCTCCTCCTGCTTCTCCTCCTCCTCCTCTGCAGCTTCAGGATCCACTGACACACTGGACACAGGCAGCTGCAGGAAAACAGAGAGACATTTGATTCAATTTGTTTTTATTGCCTGGCTGTATATGTAGCCACTGGTGTGCATTCACAATATATTTGCAATTACTGCCACTGAATAACCTTGATAACACTGTTTGTTTCTCCTGACTTGACAATAAAATATATTTGAATTTGAAATGAGAGACATCCAGTGAAAGTGATCTGCGGGAATATTATTCGAGCTAATTTAAATTGGGTAAGAGTACATTTTCTCAGAGGGGTCAGCCAGAATATGAACCATTCATCATGGCAGAGAAGCCGTTTGACTCCCTCTTGTGGTTCCATGTGGACACTGCAGCTTTGATGACGTCAGAGCCTCACCGGCTGCGGGTCACAGTCACAGTTGGAGCTGGGTTGTTGTGTTTGTGCTCGTCGTGGTTTGACCCTCTCCCCGGCTGTCTCCCCCTGCAAGTCTCTCCTCCGGCCCCCCCTCTGGTCTCTCTCCCTCTGCTCCTGCTTCAGACGCAGCTCCTGCAGTTGTTGCCTAAACACACATGTTTGAGTAACTTTTGTCAAATATATAACTATCTACTTTCCTACAATACTTTTTATGATGAATGCAGAGGCACTGTCGATCTAGTGCATTATTAAAAACCAATAGTTACAGGCAGTGATAAATAATTGAATTTAAAAAGCAGCATGATTGTCATTGTAAAATCACTGTTTTGTATTTACTTATTGCAATCTATTAATGATTCATTAATTAGTCCATTAAATGGCAAAAATAGTGAAAAATGCTCATCACAGTTTCCAAGAGCCAAAGATGATTAATAAGAATATAAATCAGAATATGAAATCTAGAAAAGAAAGAAACGGCATTTGTGAATCTGCAAATCAGCAAAATCATCATCAATTATTAATAGATGATCAAACATTGTAGTTAATTGACACAAATAGGACAAAAGACGCCAGTGTTTCTTTCAGGACAAACTCATGTGGTCCAGAGAGAAAAAGATCAGCGCGTGCTGCAGGTACCTGGCACACTCCTCTCTGGCCTTGGACGCCGCGGTCTCCTGGAAGAGCGAGCTGCTGTGTTTAAAGTACTTGTCGTATTTCTCTCCTCCCTCTCTGGGATAGATCCTCTTGAAGCCTCCCAGGTGTTTGGCCTCGTACTTCTCCATCTGCTCCACCGAGGCTGCCTGGCACAGACGCAGCTCCTCCGACCTGGCGGTGCAGCACACACACACACACACACACACACACACACACACACACACACACACACACACACACACACACACACACAGTAGCAGTCACCCACTCGTGTCTACAGGAAGCACAGAACGTGTGTGTGACCTTGGGAAAAAGTCACAGGCCATTTTCCGGCTGACAGACCGACCTGGCCTCTCTGGAGCTGTTCTGCTGCAGCCTGTCCTTCACCCTGCGCCGCTCCTCTTTGGTGATCTTGCGGCGGTCGCATGCACCCAAGTTGATGAGGACCAGGGTGTCGTAGAGTAGCGCGTCCTTCACCTCACGGTCGAGCCGCGAGTCGGTGGTAAAACTCGGGGAGTGATTCACCTGGACACACACATACAAATATACTGACTGATTTAGACTTCAGAGTAATATTTGAAGCCCTTACACCTGAGTATAAAGTTACACTGTGCAGGCAGAATCAAACATTCACTGCACAGCCCCATCAATAGGCAGAGGAGCAGCTTCAGCAACAGGCTGAGGAAATCCTTCCTCCCCCATGCCATGCGACTTTACAACTTCACTCAGAACAAACACAAACACTAACATGGACATTGTGCTTTAGATGAACACTGCACCTCTACACTGCTCAAGACAGATGACAGCTCACTGCACCTTACACTGTTTTTCAATTCTGCTGTATATTTAAGTATTTATTGCACCTCAAAGTCTGTTTACTGTGCTTGAAATCTTCAGTGTTTTTTTTAATCCTGTTGTGCTTTTTAAAAATTCTACTGTGTGTTTTTTAAAATTGCTCATCAGTAGAAGTACTTTGCCTTTGCCTTTTAATTTAAACTGCATTTTTTTCAAATTAAACTGCTTTTTTTTTCAAATGAAGTATGCTGGAACATGTGGATTTCCCCATGGGGATGAATAAAGTATCTACCTACCTACCTACCTAGATCTAGAAGATCTAGAAGAGATCCTTCAGTTTCAAAAGACAGAGAGAACATGTCGGGCTGACTTTGAGGGAGATGTGGATAAAATGATGCACAAGACAGGTTGAATATTTCCATTTGATGGAACAGTGCAGCCATAAAAACACATGGATTTGATTTGATCTGAAAACAAACTTCAATAAAGTTTCTGTTCAGACAAATTTGGCATCTGTGCTAAATTGTACTTAACAAAAAAGTTGAAGTTGACCACAACAAAGCTCCATATTTACAGTTGAAATAGAGCATCTGTCTTTCACCTCCAGCACCCAGGGTCTGAGCCTGTGATCCAGCAGCACATCGAAGCCCAGGATCTCGAAGCAGGCGCTGCCGGAGGTGTGGTTGGGGAAGCACGTGTGGTAGTTGTGCTTGAGAATGGGGTGAGCAGAGATCAGAGTCTTTATGATCATGTCCTCGATGTCGCTCCACATCTTGTCTGTGTTGCAGCCGATGGACTCCAGGAGCTTGTTCAGGGTCGACAACTTTCTGAGGACCAAAAAAAAAAAATACAACAAACATGCGATAAATATGCAGTATTTTAAGAGTATTAGCAAAATGACACAACACACACACGGTCGGTGTAATTACCGTTTGCTGCCAGTGTCCTCATCACGGACAAAGTTCTCACTGTTCTTGTTGATGGAGTAGTTTGTGAGATGCATGCACACGTCATCCTAACAGGAGACAGACAAGTGGACAAAGTAATAAAGGTTTTCTGTCAGCTTCTCTAATGTGAGAGTTTCCTGTTGAAATGACTTTCTTTGATCTGTGGATCGTCGGTCATTTCTCACCACGTTGCCGTGCGTTGGTTCGTTGTACTTGGTGGTGCAGAAGCGAGCCAGCCCCTCCCTGAACATGAATATGCTGAACGGGTCACATGACGTCACCAGCACGTAGATTCGCAAATCAAACTTGTATCCGTCGATGATGAAAGGCTGGGGAGGAGATGGACAACATGTGTACTGTAACTGTAACCTGTGTGTTTCTGTGCAGGTGTCGTATGAGACGCTCCACACATCCTCACCCTGGAGATGTACAGCTGGCAGATCATGTGCTCCCCTGGCTGAATGTCTTTACTGGACCTGGTGATGAAGATGCCTTTGCCCTGGCAGCCGGTGTCTGGCTTACAGATGTACGTCTTGTTTTTTTTGGCCCTGGTGTGAGCTTGGAAGTCACTGTAACTGAGCACAATCACATAAGAAGTGAGTGCATGAAGACACAGTGAGAAAACAAATGAAAGAGCAGAATCACAGTGAGAGGTGTGAACTGACTCTGCAGGAAGGCACCAGGTTCTGGGGAAGATGTTGTAGTCTTTGGGAAAAAGCTTGCGCATACGGTTCATGTTTCTGGCCAGTAAATCTTTGCGGCAGATCTCACTCATCCCTGGGAAATGGTTTATTTTCTGCAAAGACACAAGAGACACGATTGGTTTACAGGGGACGTGTTCTGACTGCACCTCGGGTATTATACACAGTGTTTTTATGTGCAAGGTTGTACGCAGCCGAAATGAGATACGACAAAATAAACCAATCCACCTTCTTCATTCGGGGAACAATCATTGGTGCTAAAGAGTTCCAGCACTGAATTACCCAATTAGATCACAAATTGATTACTAGAGCTGAAAAACTGAGCCATGAAGACTGTGCCCTGGAAAAATACCAGTCTCACAATCTCAAAGGAAATCTACATTTTTTTTATTATTTCATGAGAAGGCAAATTAAGCAGAAGAATTTAAATTACATGTAAGGATATTACAATCAGACGGAGCAGAATGACTGGTCCCCCGATTCATTTTCACCTTGATTTATTTCATTGAATTCAGTTTAATTAGTCTTTCCAGACGACAGCAGCCGTGTGTGTGTGTGTGTGTGTGTGTGTGTGTGTGTGTGTGTGTGTGTGTGTGTTTCAGTGGATACCTGGTAACGCTTCATGCCCTTAACACGGTCTAGAGACACAGAGCAGTCAGTCCAGAACAGCGTCCAGTCTTCAGCCTCCATGGCTTCTCTGAGGCCGTATCTGCGAGCAGCACGCCGCACTGAGGCCAACAAACAGGAAGGAGCACCGTCACTGTGACGAGCACGTGCTACTTCTGCTACACAGACTGATACTAAAATACACAGCATGGCCAAAAGTATGTGGACACTCTCACATTAAACACATTTGTGATTGTTTAACATCTCATTGAGTCATCATGGGCGTTGTCATGTGGGCAGGGGTGTCAACATACTTTTCACCATGTGTTAAATCTAGTGTTTCACATATTCCAACACAGTCTGAGTTTAAATTCAAAAATAAATTCTAAATGACTAAAGTGTCTGTAAAATAGAAATAGCTGGAACGGTGCAGAGTAATCGAGACATCTGCACTAAATAACAGAGTGATAGACATTTATGGCTCAGTCATCCTTGGCCCAAACGTACCGCTCTCATATTTGCAGTTGGTGAGGTTGATCCACAGTCATCTGGAAGAGAAGAGAGACGGAGACAGAGGGACAGACATCTGCTTTGCTGCAAGGTCCTACAGATGCCTCATTACACTCATCTCGCTTCCCCAAACGATGACGACAAGTGAGGAAACAAAAACTTAAGAGCCTCCAGGACAAGTTACAAAATCATAACTGTCAGGGTGCTCGGAGGAAATGTTCCTGCAGTGGGAAATAAATGTAGAAGTAGAAATGCAGGAGAGCCAGCTGTAAAGTACCTCTTCTTGTTTTTTCTGCTCTTCTTGTTGACGGGCGGCGGGCTGCGAGTGCAGGCTTCCGTTTGGCTTTCGCCCCCGTCTCCCTCTCCCTGCTGCTCATATTCATGTAAATCACCATTTCTGTCTGGGCTGTCCACAGGTAGACCCATCCTGGAGGTGCACAAACAAACACAAACGTCCTCGTTTCACTACGAGCAAATGCATAAAACTTTTGTGATAGTGTAGACAGAAAAAAAAACAAACTAGGCCATTCCATTTTTACACGTATTTACTAATTCACATGGATGTTCTGTACAGCCTCACAATGAAATTCAATCAAACAGAACAAAGTACATGCTGTAAGTGCGCGCATGGAGTCATGTTTCCGTTTCCATTCCTCTCATCAGGTGAGTGCTCTCGCTGTCAGCACATTGTCACACAGCGGCATTCAAGAGTTATTGTGGCAGGACGGATACAGATCGTCATCAACAGCGAGGGAGAGTCCGCTCCCACTAACAGGTACTTGATCATGTGTTGGACAATTTCAGATTTTGACCTGATGATGGCGCTAGAGGAAATGTTAAAGGGTCACATTTAACTGCCAACCCTTTAATCGAGGTTCAGATATTTCACTGTAAACCAGAAATGTGAACCTCATGGAGGCGCTGGATTCATCCTCTGGGGACCACGATTGTCAATGAAAACATATATTTGTCAATCCATGTAATTGTCATTGAGATATTTAAGTCTGGACCCACGTGTTGGACTGACATCACCATCCAGAGAGCGCCGCTGCCCGCACGGCTCAATACAGTAACCTAAGTTTATAAGGACAGTTTATAAGAGTTTATCCACTTGTGAGTTCTTCTTCTATTATCGTCTGTCTGCCCTCTGACCCCGGCACAGTGGCCAGCAGACGTCACAGCGGCGTCTCAGCTGTTCGCCTCTGCCTCCTATCTGGTGTCTTGTAGGGTGAAGGTGAGTTCAAGTTAATACGTGATAATGATCGTGACAGAATAGTCGGGGGGGGTGGAGGCAGTAAGGAGGGACATCCCAGCTACACTGTGGGAGGTTATGGTGCTGGGTAACAGTATTCTGATCCAGTGATCTGGATAATCCTGGGCCTGAACTGTGAGCTTTACACTGGGCCGAGACGCCCCACTGACCTCAGCCCGGATACAGTTACAGCCCCACAAAGGATTTCTCCAAGGTTCTCCCTCAGCGCGCAACCACGACAGGTACATGAATGACACCTTTATATTATCTGTCCTCATCGAGCAGTGACTGGATTCAGTATGAAAGACTTTTGTAATTGCTCAGTGTCACTACATAACATTTAATATTCAGGCTACACCTTCACACGCCATGAGAGCACTTATTATTGTCCAGTGCCCTTTAAAAAAATACTACAGCAGAAAACAATGACACAAGTTGTTTGTTGAGAGTGGATGCACTTAAAACTTTGGACACTAACTCTTGTTGATATGGAGGCTGAAAACACTTATTTTAAGTTGCTTTTGATAAACATGTCTACTTAATTAATGGATTGTAATGAAGAAAAGACAATTATATTTTATTACGTTATCAATTCTTTTATCTATAAAAATGAGGTTACAAGTTGCCAAGGTCAAAATCTTAATCACCCAAAGGAGATTAATTTGCAGTTATATAAAAGAGAAAGGTGGCAAATATTTGCACATTTGAGTGGCAGTAGCACATACATGCTCTCTATTTATATATCAGTTAATTTTCTGTGGATTAACTAATCATTTATTCAACCAATAATAACAATCTCTCCGGTCTGAGAGACACACTCAGTTACCAGTTTCAGTTACATGCACAGAGATAAAACTGCAGTCTAATACAACTCTGCAAAAAATTACTGCTTTCATATAATATTCCGTTTTCATTTAAACTGTTTTAGAGAAGTGTTGATTTAATTAACTTGTGGTTGTGGAATTGAATCTAATCTTTAGTCTGCATTCATTGATTTAAATGTGGTGATGAAATATTTTAATATAACACTTTGGCCATGCTGCTGCTGTATCACACTGCATAAGTTTTAACCAATTGCACATCATTAATTGGGAACTGACTAACTTTGTTTATTGTCAAGTTTCACAGTCTACAACTGAAAAATGTCTCTTACTCACCTGCACTGTTAAGTCTACATTTGAGGACAATGGTGTTGGAAGATGCTGCCCCCGTCCGTCTGCCTCCACCCGAATCTTTGTCTCAAGAGCCCTTTAAAACGCTGTCACACTCTTCAGCAGACAAACCAATGAGCCACATCTCAGCCTCGTGCACCGTCTGCCTCTGGAGTCTTTAAAAAAAAGAGAGAGAAGATTTGTATCATCACAAGGATGGCTCAGTCCAGATTGACTTACACACTCAAGCAACAGGCCCAGCGGTGGATCTGGTGACCAATTAGAAGCTGTGGGGACCAACACCTGATCCCTCTTGACATGATGGAGAGAAAATGAGCAGGAGACCTCAGCAGGGAGCGAGTGGAGAGGGATAATCCCTGATATTTGTTCACTGAAATAGGAGAAGTGTTTTTCAGCAGCTCGAGTTGTTAAATTTAAATCTGTGCTGAAAAGCGCCGTGGCAGCGTGCGGTGTGAGGCTGCACATCTATCTTCTTAGCCAAGTTGAAATGGAGTACCTTCAGTTGAAGCTTAGCCTTCCATTGAAGACAAATGACACAAAGGAAAATTCTGATTGAAGAAGACGAACATGTTCCCCTGTTGTCATGAAAGCAGATATCAATCAGATAAAAAGACTGAGAGGGTGAAGCCAAAATGACTGAGCTCGGTGTGGCTACAATCCAGAGTTGAAATGATGTCATGATTAAGAATTTGATCAACATTAATTAATGAACAAGCATATGTGTATGTGTGTGTGTGCGAGAGTTGCATGGCCAACATGAGCGCTCATTGAATAACAGAGGTAGGCAATTAAACATAGAGACATTAGATGTTGGCAGAAGAAGACTGTGCACTCTTTTCTCTTTTGTAAAAAAAAATGTCCCAGTGTGTCATTAAATTAAAAAAGACAATGACAAACGACCTGCTATGTTGTTTGTTTGTTTTAATATTAATATTTTCTAATTTGCTGATCCACTGGAAATAAACATGATAAAATCTTCTAAGGCCACATTAATAACATTCTTTTCATGATCAGGTACAAACCATGAAGGTGATTTTAATGTACAATTCATATGTTCATATTCAGTGTAATAGACTGTTAATAACTATTGATTGGTAAAGTGTTACTGATGGACAGACATTGATCTATGCACAACTGGCCTCCATGATTCTCCCCAGGTCCTAAGTCACAAATACAGTATTTTCATAGTTGTTCAGTTTTAAATAGAAATAAAATAAACAGTAGTTACCAAGTAACCAAGTACATTTACTCAAGTACTGTACTTAAATACACTTTCGAGGTACTTGTGCTTCTTACTTCTAAATGAATGGATCAGAATTAAAAAGCCAAACTACGATACACACAGAAAGGTAATACTCACAGAGGACATGTTACAACTGGATGAGTACTTTTACTTTGAATACTTCAAGTACATTTAGCTGATAGTAGTAACTGTACTTTTACTTGAGTAGGTTTTTAAATGCTGGACTTTTACTTACAGTGAAGTATTTTCCTCTTTTAGCCTCAACGCTCCTGAACATAACTTACATATGTCTCATGAGACTAATAATGAAACACAGCAGCTTAATAAGTTATCTCTTCGGAATCAAACGGAAGTGCTAATTAATTGTATTTTCACTAATCAACGTTTAACTTTATAAAGGTAATTTAAGCGTCAGCAGATAAGCTAACCCGGAAGCTAACAGAATATACAGTTTGGCTATAGGCGCTGTTGCTATGTAACCGAATGCTGACTGATTTCATGCTAACATCAACTAGCAAGACGCTTCAACCATCAACTTTTAAACGTCTTAAACCTGATGTTACCGTTAGAAAAAGGTGTGTCCTCCTATTCCCTTCAGGTGACAGTAACACAGCAGCTTTTTGAGATGTTGTCTCGAGTCTTGATTTGACGTACAGAAGAGCCGCAAACTACAAATGTAAACATTAAAGATCACACACGCTGCTGCCTCCAGATGTAACCGCCCCCCCTGCTACCGTTAGCCAATCACAAGCAGGAGCTGTGAGAATTCTCGCCTCTGATTGGTTGTTGGCACCGATAATCCACAGGTGCACCTGCAGTGAAGGTGGTTTCCGGATGATAATAAATAAACAAGTAATTCTTATAGAAAATTTAAATGTGTCTCTCTGAAAAGAAACTATTGATCACACCTGACCTGAAAAATGAATGACTATAATTAATCATGAGCTGAAATGCTTCCACACTCATTTATGCTTTAAAGATCACCTGCTGAGCCTCCACTTGCTGAATTGACAACCCATGGCTGTTTGTGCATTCACAGGTATTTAAACTGTCTGAGTGTGTGAGAGAAAGAGTCACATGGGCAACATGAGCTCTCTTTCAATTACAGAGCAGGGCAATTATGGTTTAATGTGACAATCCATTTTTATAGAGAGATATTAAATGTTGATTGTTAACTCTTTTCTCCTATGTATAAAACAATGTAAATGACCCAGGTGTGTTATTAAATATGAAAGGCAATGAACATACAACCTGCTATGTTGCTTAGTTGTGTCTGTAACTAAGATCTGTGACTTGGATAATCACTACATTAGTAGATGTTTTTATTATTAAAGTAAATTTAACTTTTCTATTGTTTAAAGGGAAAACAACTGTCCTTTTCCATTGCATGGTGGGTTTTAATGTCGTTTGGCAACAATTAAAATTCAGATGATGCTCAATGAATTACGTTTGAAATTTTAAAAAATTAAAAGTGAAAATTGAGCTGAAGTGGAACTGTAAATAGACTTGACCTCTGTGCAGTAATGTTCATGTCTCAAACTGAGTGCAGCAATAGATACACAGACAAGTGGAAAACAGACAAATATTATATGTGATATTAATAATCAAAAATAATTTATTAACATTGTGGTATAATTCACGTGGAGAATAAACAAGCCTGCTTGGATTTGATGTTAGTATTTAGTTCTAGTAGTCCTATAGCCTGTGATGCGCCTCGGCATGTTTTGTTTATTTCTAAATAACCTACAGAACACTGAACAATATTTAAATGTTAAATATTAATACAACACAGACACAGTTTTACAAAGTAGGTTTGAAGATCAGCAGCAGTTTCACGACGGAAAAGGGTTTGGCTCCCTCTTGTGTTTATATCTCACACTGCAGAAGGCAAGCAGGAAGTGAGGTGTTAAATCGGACTATATTTCCAACAATGCAGTGCACTAATCTAACCTTAACGCAACTACTGATGCCTTCATGAACAATTGGAAACAAGGAGGCGAAGTCTATGATTTAAGTGTATATTTAACATTTTCCGTGAGACTTTGTCTGAAAGCAATGAAATCAGGTTTTTGCAGATTATAAGCTTAATGTTCACCTTTTACTATTTTGTTGTTGATTTATATTTTTTTAAACTGTACAAAAATAATTCTAGCAATGCTGCCCGTGGGTCAACTAAATATAGTTCTAGTATCTACTTTTACGTCGATATCTTTGCAGTTCATAAAAGCATAATTTTTTATGTATTAGAAAATGTCTGCAAACACAAGCATATATAAAATATAAAGACTTGTAAAAGAAGCGCAAATAAAAAGTTCATAAAATTTTGTAAACAATTTAGAAAATACTCTTTTAAAAAAACAAGCAAGATTTGTCGATTTATTTAAATACAAAAGTTGATTCTGTCTTTGGTTTTAAATATTTATATATAAAAAAGTTACTGTCTTGTTTAAATTCCTTTAAGGGTTTGACAGTGACATGCGCACAGTGTCATTTATATATCCGAGAAGCTCCTGAACGCACCACAGCGACTGGCTCCGGCGGTCTGACGGTGACTCTCGATGCTGACAACAAACATGTGAGTTTAATGCTTTCATGTGAACATTTTAACGACAGTTTAGGCTTATAAGAACAACTCGTAGTGAAAAAACAGAATCGTGTCTGAAAGTAATCAATATCGTCATTTTCGGGTGCGTTTTTTCCTGACTCTCTTACTTTCGGTTTCTTTCTTATAATGTTAATCTTTAAGTTCAATGACCTTAAAATTTTATAAAACAGGTTAAATGTCACCTCCAGAGAAGATGATGGTTTTCATTTAAAGTGTCAGAAAGAGGGAAAGTGTTTTTGGGTTAATTATAAATGCGCAATTAATTTGGAAAAAAAGTGAAACCAAAATTTAAAAAAACAACAATAACAGGAGGACGGAGGGCGTTAAAAGTTATTTTCTGATCAAATAAAACCACAGACCACCTTCAGACACCTGCTGTGATCAGTCAGGACATGTTGTTTCAAATATTCCTTTATTCATCCCACAAAATTCTCCATTATCATCTCAATCTCTGTGTTTCACTGCAGCCTGTAACTCATCATGGAGGCTGTGACCCCTGACCCCTCAGCACCTGCACGCACCTTCTCCCAGGTGGTCTTCATCGACATCCCCCACTCATACCCACCTGCAACCCCCATCACCTGCTGCTACAGCCTCACCGCCGCCTTCCAGCCCCACTCCAGGGACTGGGTGGGCATCTTTAAGGTGAGGCCGTGATGATGAGGAGGAGGTTTGCTGTTCTTCCTGTGAGGCGGATTAAAGAGTCATTATTTTTGTCTGACCCTTCCTGCTCAGGTGGGGTGGAGCACAACAAAGGACTATCATACCTTTGTGTGGGTGGAGCCATGTCAGGATGTGGCGGGGCAGCAGTCTGTGACAAGCCAGGCTGTTTTCAAGGGTAAGACATAAGTTTCACTGTTGTGATTGAGTGTCTCATGTGTAAACAGTTTAGAATAATTAATGCCGCAGGCTCATTAATTTGTTTTTACATCATGATCTGATCACCTTGTGTTGTTGACATAACACAGTCCGTGCCTTCATATCTGCTGCAGCCTAATCCTCTGTGTGAACTAGACGGTATACACCAGACTTTAGAGGAATGATGGCAGAAAATTCAACTCATCTTACAAATTCATAAGTGATGTTTACTGTTTATTCCTACTGTCACACCTGCACATTCTCAAGCTCTAACACTTTAAACCTGATGCAGCTTATTCAAACATTAATATGAAATGACTCTGACACTGTCCCATCATGAAGGACACATGGAATTGGCCAAATCAAAGTGACATTACCTTGATAAATGGTGAATAGTTAAATGGTGTTTTGTCATGCTGTCACATCCTGATCCAGAGTCTTAATTAGTGCAGTATTAAAGGCAGGTGTGTTGGAACGCTCACCTGTGCAGGTGTGTCTGAGAATAAGCACCATGGACTACACAAACTTTACAAGTTATATGAACACAACTGTCTCATATATAAACAAAGATGTTGGGTAAATGATCCAATCTGAGCGCCTGAAAAGGTTGTTGCTGAGTGAAACATTGTAGGTAAAGAAACCGTCACACTTTCAAAAGATTAGAAAGAGACAAAAGGGGAAAACACTAATATTGCTCAACCGTAAATGTGGCTCTGAATATTCTATTATGTGAACGTAAACAGAGCACTTTAGTGCCTTATTGCTTTATTACCCTAAATTACCCCGACCCTACCCTGTTTACATTGAGGGTGTAGTTTGAGATCGCCTCGATAGATTTAGCCACAAACACTGTTGATGAGCGTAATAGTGGTTATTTATTTATTAGTCCCCAAAAAAATCAGCAATAATTTTGATAATCAGTTTTTATTTTCACTTATTTATCAAGCAAGAAATGATCAAACATTCAGTTTTCATCTTCTCAAATGGAACAATGTATTACTTTTCTCTGCCCTGTATCATTGGAAATAGAGAGGGGGGGTTGCCACCACAGTGGTGTTTTAAGAAACTGATGTGCACCTCTCACCTCTCTGACCTCAGGTCTCGCTCTCTAGCAGCTCTCTCTGTTCTCGTCCCATCAGATTACTACCTGCCGAAGGACGAGATCGAGTTCTACCAGTTCTGCTATGTTGACAGCGGCGGCCAAGTGCGAGGAGCCAGCACTCCTTTCTGTTTCAGGAGCCCGGTGGAGCCCAGCCTGGACAGCAGCCCAGACGACGACCTCATGGTTATTACCACACAGGTATCAAATGCAAACGGCGGATTTGGAGCCGAGGTCATCTGAATCTTTGATAATGTTGCTCTGAGTGAACAATGTTAACCTGGCAGAAACGTTACTGACTCATGATCAGAGCTCTGTGAGAAAAACAGAAGTGTAAATGTAATGGCAAAGATAGATAAAGCTTTATATTGACTGAGTGTGTTTTGTTGGACCCAGGAGCAGCTCGAGCAGAGAGAACAGGAGAAGGCTGGGCTGCAGAAAGAGCTGGATCAGACGAAGGAGGAAAACGAAAGCTTGAAGCGAGCTCTGCAGAATCAGCAGCAAGAAGCTGCCAGAATGAAGGTTCGCTCATTTAATGTGTGGCAACGTCTCAGTCCTGATGAACACATTTGCTCATTGTGCAATAGAGAAAACAGCCGAACAGGAATTGAACTTTGATTTTAAACACTGTGGTTTATTTCTACAGGGGCAGAGTGAACAGAGAGAGAAAGAGAAGAGCCAACTGGTGAGAGAACTGCATCAAATCAAGGAAGAAAATGAAAACTTAAAGAGCAACTTAGAGCTGACGCTGAAGGAAGCGGGCGATTTAAAGGTTTGTTGTCAGTCCTTCAGTGAAATCTAAACTCAGTGCTGCAGTTTCCAACCTAACATGGACGTTACTTCCAGGAGGAGATGCTGAAGCAAATGACAAAGCAGATGGAGAAACAGGAACTTGAGCAGAAGAAAATGAGTCAGTCTTTGGACGGAGCATCGGGACAAAACGAGGTAAAATCACTTCATCTGGCTGTTACGAGTGTTGAGAGAAATCTCACATTAATCATCTTTGTCCTGTTTGTTTCAGACACACGTTCAGGAGAAATACGACCGAGCTGTGATGAAGATCAAGCAGCTCAAAGAGGAGCGCCAGCAGCTGAAGGGGGAGGTGGAAGCTCAAAGTGAGGAGCTTGTCACGTGAGTCAAGTCTGCACTTTTTAAAAATCTATTTTCATCTTTAAAGTAAACTTTTAGAACCTGTTGCATAAAGATTTCTGGCCACTAACACCTGGTTTTGTTTTAGGTTAAATTCCCAAGTCAGAGGGTTAGAAAGAGAACTGTTCAAGGTGAAAGACTGCGTCCAGCTCCTGCAGGTGAATCGACACACCTGTAACACTCAAAGCCCATTGGTTCCCACCACTGACGGAAATGTAAACAGCTCACAAATATCTAGTTTCACTCATTTCATAAAAAGGCTCACATCATATTCCTGTAGAAAAAATAAAATGCCTTCATAAACAATGATTATTCTGTCGCTGTTGCACTGACATGATGCGACAGGTCCAGGTCAGGCAGATTATTCAGGTCCAGAACTTTGGTCCTGTATTCAAACGTGTGATTTCCCTTTTGGCAGGTTGACCTCCAGAGCAGCGAGAAAGAGAAGGAGAGACTCTGTGCACAGCTGCAGAGCTTCACACACAACATGGACAGTGTGAAGAGGGAGAACCAGGAGCTATGTCGGAGGCTGTCGGAGGAGACACCACAGACCTGCGCCGACGACAGTCTGAAGGTGGGAACGAAGAAGAAACAGAGGCTGAAATTCTTTTAATTACAAACAATGACGTGTTTCTTTTCTGCTAAATGCTGTGTGTTCTGTGCTACAGGTGCAGTGTCAGACTCTACAGGCCCAGTGTCAGACTCTACAGGCGCAGTGTCAGACTCTTGTCAGCCAGCTACGGGAGGCTCAGGCGAAGTTGGCGACTGAGAGGGAGGAGTCCAAAACCACCAAGAGACGAGCAGAGATCCTGGAAGGAGAGCTGCTGCAGGTCAAGGAGCAGCTGGAGAGTCTGATCCTCAAACAGGAGCAGGGACAACAGAAGAGTGGCAAACAAGAGGTAAAGTCAAACATGTGGCAAAATCTAGACCTTGTTTAGATTTACTATGTGGCCAAAAGTATGTGGACAAGTAGTTAACTATTGGTCTGGGGTGTTTTGCCCTCTGATCTGGACCCTTTAGTTCCTAATAAGGGAAATCTGAATACTACATCACACAATGATACTGTGTTTTAGACAATAGGATGTTTCAACACTGTGGAAAGTACTGTCCTGTTTCATCATGACGAAGCCACCACTCCCAACCAGCAAATGCAAGAGGGTGAAAAAAGGATGTAAAACTAAGTAGAACAAAGTGCATGACCCCCAAAATAAAAATGTATAAAATAAAGAGAAAACCTGAAACCAGAAGAGGAGAAGCAGTTATAGCTGCAGATCAGTGTCCACATACTTTTGGCCATGTTGTGCATAAGTCAGGTTTGTCTTCTATGTGTGTTGAAACTGTGGCTTGTTCCCTTTATTATTTTCCAGCTGCAGCTCTTGGAGGCACATGAAATGATCGCAGAGAAAGACAGCGTCATAGAGAATAAGGAACGCATGATCGTGTTCTTGAGTAAAGAGAAGGAGGAGCTTGCCAGAGAAAACCAGGTACTATTACACAAACACGTCTCGATTCAAACGGTCCCTTTGTGTCGGACGCTTGTTTGCTCAACTCGGTTTCTTGGTCAGAATCTCAGCAGTGACATCGAGGGGCTGCGCAGAATTTACTCCGACCTTGAAGCGCTCCCTCCCGCCGACTCACCGTACATGCAGCCGGACGCCACCACACCAGCCGGCACCACGTCATCCACCCATCAACAGCAGGCGGAGACACCTGAGCAGACCGAGCACCTGTATGAGAGCATAGGTGAGTAAACAGGCTCTGAATTAAGCTCATATGCAAAATTAAAAATTACTTTTTGCTGTTTCAAAGCTAAAGACCATGAAAGAGAAACCCCAGTATGGTTTTCTTGCACGATGTCCTGGTTACCTGAGATTATCTCTGGACAAAACCAGACATTAGGAAGATATTTACTGTGAGACAACATCTCTGTCGGCCATTTTTTATCAGCATTTTTTCCACATGCCCACTCCTACTAGATGTGCACATGGACCAGTTATTCCAAAAATCAAAAAGTCAGAGTCATTGATAATGAAAATAGTCATCAGAGGCGGGCCTTGAAAAAACAATGAATAACCACAAACTGTTTTAATGATCTGTTTTTTTGCCTTTTCCTTGCAGGTGCTTTTGAAGATCCAGAGGAGGAGGTGAGTCAGCTAGTCACAACCTTCACTGTCTGTCCCATCACTCACATGACTCCTGTCCAAAACACATGTTGTCAGTGAGCATCATCATCATGTTGGTATTCTCTTTCCAATCACTGTGTTAGATATGAAGTTTAGGTCGTTTTCTCTGACATAATGCACGAACTGTAAAAGTGGCAAACAGATGAAAACTGGAACAAGTATTCAGACTAATTCAGGTTAAAGCCGGTGGAGCCACGGGCAGCTCTCCATCCACAACACATTCATGAGAAAACCTCCCTCCCTCACGTGGTCTCTGGACGTTCACACGAGTCTGAGAGTGACCCGTCTGTTTACAGTTTATTTTCGCAGCGGACTTAAAACATAATCCGCTCCCTATTTTGTTACCACGTCTAATGCGCCGTCTCTATTTCTGTGCCCCGCAGTCTCTGGTGTGTCGTCACTGCCAGGAGAGCTTCCCCTTCATAACCCAGCGGGAACTGGAGCAGCACGAGCAGAGCCACCGACTCTGTCCCATCTGCACGATGGTCTGTGACAACATGGAGCAGTCTGTGTTTGAGGATCACGTCTACGGCCATGAGTTGTGACGGCGGTCGACAGCTCCTGTCGGGTATCATTCACATGTCTGGAGAAAGAAAGTCTTACAAGCATAAAAAACCCATCCTGATATTATTGCATGTTTTTCCTCATTCACTGTAAATCACACAGACCTCACTTCACTCATGACCATTTTCCAAAGCATACTGAAGTTCTGGGTTTGTTTCCTGCCTCTCACACAGCCATCAGTTGATCATGTGTCTGGTATGCAGTTAAGAATGAGCTGGCAGAGACTTGAGACCTGCCTCCGTTATATAATCCATCACAGTGAACATCATGTCCTCATTTATTTTGGTCAAATGTTATTTTATCACTGCACGCTAACACTGTTTACAGTGGAGATGGTCTGCAGTGGATTAGCACACAACTGGCCTGAGTATCGTCCGAGATGTTCCGATATTTGTGCCAATGTCTACAGAGTTCCTGCATTGATACACAAAAATAGCAAGGCCCCAGTTTCATTTAACAATAGAAGACAGAAAACAAGCAGAGAGAGAGAGAGAGAGAGAGAGAATATTATTTCTACTGCTTTCTTTTAAAAAAAAAAAATTGGCATCAGGCCACAACACACCCAAATGTTTCTAGTGCTGCCTTCCTCTGTGTGTGTGTGTGTGTGTGTGTGTGTGTGTGTGTGAGATAACCAGATAGTATTAGTTATTATGTTGACCTCAGTTTCACCCCTCGATCACTCTTCAGCACAAAAGAGTCTCAACTCCAATCATGAGGTGTGGAAGTCAATCTCTGTTCGTGTGTTGCAGCCGAAGTGATAAGTAGTACATTATTGATACGTTAATGGACTGTTGACCCTGGGGGGAGACCAGTCCTCCCTTTGTTTTGTATAAAACTCAGATCAGATATCAGGAAGTATCTACTCATAGAAGAAATAAAGATTTCGAATCAGATCAGCCAAAACAGTAGGCATGATGTTCACTGTGTAAATTAATATAAAGTTTCAAATGTGCTTTGTTGATTGCACTAAAATCAATGACTGCAGTGGTTGCCTTATAAAAACCTCGATTGAAATAAAACCTTATTGTTGGCTTTGGGGAATAAACAGCAGTAGGGTGTAGAGGATGAGATGGAGAAATTCACTGATATATATGATTTGTATTAAATATGCTAAAACATGCTTGAAACAATCCTTTAAATGAATGAAACTAATATAAAATGAAGCATGGCATATTAATACTTACTATATTAACTACTATTATCCAAGTACGCTGTAGCTTTGCACCTCTCATCTCAGAGGAAATTCTGATCTACTATAACCAGACTATACCAATGTGTTATATGTTTCTGTTTCGGATTTTAAAATGTATGACAGAAAGAACTGTTAATGACACTGAGCTATGTATCAAGTGAATCATGTGTGAATGAATAACTGTAACTGCATTTTAAGGGTCCTGCTCACACAATAAACACATAGTTAAAGAGGCAGAATTCAGATGAATGTTTTCTTTAGAAGTTATCTTTTATACATGAAAAATTCAACAATTACATGACCTGTACATTGAGAATAACCCTTAACCACCCACAGACCGAGACACCAGCAAGACGACAGAAGATCTGACACTGAATTTCAGATGAGTGTAGTGAACATGCTTTCAGTGACTGATGATGTACGTGCACTCATTGCATAGATGTTAGTGAGGAGCAGAGGAAGAGGAAAGTTTTCCCTCCTTGTGTCCAGAGTATGATCTCGGGGGGAGTTCACCCAGCCTGCCAGCTCCAGTGAACCAGCCAACTCCATCACATGAGCCTTCAGGCCAGCAGGCACATTTTGTTTACCAACATGTCTCTAAAGCCCTCATCATTTCTCAAGGCGTCATCTGATTGGCCTCCTCTGGTGTGACATCACGAGAGGTCAGCTCAGAGAAGAGAGCTGGCAGCCAGTACTGCGCCTCTCCAGCCGCCTGAGAGTCCAACCAAGCCAAGCCTTCTTTCAGCAGATGATCCTGGAAATACAAGAGTGGAGGCCGAGGGTGATGCAGGACAGTGTTTCGTGTTTGACCGTTGACCGTATAGACCGATTAGTTGACCGTAATCAGGTACAAAAACATCCCATAACTGACAAGTGTCATACAGTGACCAGAAAGGAGCTGATGTTTCCTTACCAGGACGTGACAAGCCCGTTCCTTCTCCCATTTTAGACTGTCCTTGATCTCACTCACTGTGACGTAGCCCTTTTTCTACAAATGAACATAGAAACAAAGAGACGTGAGCTCTCTTTATGGATTAGTGCATCCTTTTCAGAAAGAAAAGCTATAAAACTACTGCCTACATCTATCTGTTAACTGCATGACCAAAGGTGAATACCTCAGAAATGTCAATGATAAAACAGCAGGAAGAATACATCTGAGTCTGAGAACTTCAAAGTTCAAACACCTGATATGTTTAACCCAGGAGCTGCATCTTACCTCTGCCAGCTGTAGAACTACAGTATGATCCATGTTGAGCTCTGCTGGGACTGACTGCACCAAGTAAGAACCACCAACGGGAATCATCCCAAAGCCATTCCCCATCACCTTCAGCTTCTTTATTGCTCTCATCAAGTCATCTCTGGGAAGCACATATCGAATGATTTTAATAGTCATACAACTTTGGACCCACACATGGGCACTAAATGATCCAAATATGATGTATAAATAAGTAAGAAAAACGTCAGCTTGGATAATAAGGAAGCAGAGTGACACTTACTGGCTCACATCCTGAGCGTATTTACCTCGTCCCTTCAGTACTCTCTGATGGAGTTCATCCAAAGTAATAAGCCCTGAAAGAAAATACATATGTCAACAATTAAACACCAGTAACATTATAAATCTTGCAGATGTTAATGACTTGATTCTTTGTTTATTACAGTGTTGACGTGCATAATATCAGTGATGGAGTTAAAATATACTATAAACACAGTTGCCTATGATTGAAGAATTATGTTGTTTGTCACCTTTTTTTTCTTTAAAGTCAAACACAACAATTACCACGTAGTTTCAGTTTCCAGATTACAAACCTCCGTTTCTGTGTTTCAGGGCCAGGCACACTTCAATGATCTGTACACCGAGCTCATAATAGAAGTCACCTACGCCAAGCATCTCAGACCAAAAACCTTTACCAGCTGTGGAAAAAATCAGAAAAGGAGGAGATGTTATTTTCAACTTTAAAAACCTTTTAAGTCAAGTAAACAAAATGTATTCATACTGATTATATTCCAAATGTTTCTCACAGGCAAGTGGGTCGACTCCAATGGTGGCACACATTTCCTGAAACTGAACCCTGAACTGTGGGTTCTTTCGGATTTCCTGTTTGTGTTTGCTGGCAAACTCCTCCAGGTTGGACTTGAACGTCTCCAACTGCTTTGACATCTGGAGGAAAAACAGCAACGATTGAGCAAGAGTTACCTCAACACTGCAGAACTGGGGAATATTAGTTGACAAAAGTCTGCATGCTAAATTAACATTTGGCAGATATAGATTTGTAAATGGAAGTAAGCTGCTTCTCATATCAGTTAGGAACATTGGTGTTTCTGATTTCTGAATATGATATTTATCCAACAGGACCGTAGGTTTCATATTGGCATCACACACTGTTGTGAAATTGTGCATTATTCACTTTCCTACCGCAACTAAAGTTTTACAAAGAAACCTTTGTACTATTTTAAGTGCATTCAATTTCTGACTTACCAAATTAGCATGAAGGAGAAATGTCTTTATATTTACCTCTCCACTGTGTTTGCTACCTCACATTTCAGTGTTTTATCTAAAACAAAAAGGAAAGTAACATGAACTCACCTGGACAATTTGGTCTTCTGCGAGAACAGTTCCTCTTTCCTTATATTTGGCCTTAACAGAAAAACATGACAGGTGAGATATGAGGGTGCTTAATGTTTAAACACAGATGATCAATAATAACTGTTGTTTACCTCTGCGAGCTTCTTCTTGGCGATAGCTCCCGCACCGACGCCTCTCCGATGCATTTTGCTGATGTCTGCTCCAAACTTTAAATGGAGAATCTGAACTACTAGTGTGTTGATCGCAGAATAACGTTAGGTAAAATAATTTTGAGCTAACAGTTACTACGCTAATTTAATGAACTAACGTTAGCTGTAGTTCACACTCTCCGCTCAAAACGCACTTCTTTTTTAAACCTTAGCTACTACATTAGCAGTTTGCTATTAGAGTAAATTCAACACTGGCTGAAAAGTACCATTTTCGTGGAGAATAAGTTGATTAATGTGATATTTAAAGCTACTTTAGTACAACTGTTTCCATTTTGATTGAAAGGAAGTGAATTACTTCCTGGTCTGTGACGTCAACAGTTTGTTTTATATCGACCCCTGGCGGCTCGGCGAATATAGCAAGTAGTAATTTTTAAAATGCCTTGTACACAAGGAAAAATGTAATATTTAAAATTGCTGTTTAAAATTGATTTTACAAACTGATTATATATTTTGTAGATACAATCCTAATCTCAAAAGTACTCATTATAGCTCTTAAACCTAAATAACATTTGAGTAAGAAAGTAAATAATAATAGTAAAAGTGAGCAGTAAAAGTAAAACACAAGATAATGTAAAAGAAAACTGAAAACCAAATACAATACCAGTGATTACACTGAACCTTAAGTCACTTTATTTGTCTAATGATTTGTGTTATACAGGTGGAGGTTTTATCATGGTACAAATATTCACTACACACAAGATTACACACTACACATCATCCAAGCTTTAAAACTGCCAGAAAAAGACGTCAGAGGAAATGTCATCTGATCATTTTCCACAGCATCACTGCACCTTGTTGGAGCCTAAGAACATATGTGAGTATTAAACACAGCCAGACAGATGATTTAATGCAGCATGAATAAGGGAAAAAAATCCTAGATGTGTCTGTTCTGCTTCTTCTGCAGACTGAGCTTCAGCAGGTTGTTGTACAGACGCTGCCATGGACCTTCCTCTGCAGTGTCAGACCTGTGAGGGCAAGAATTACTGACATCAGTCTGTTGCTTCTGCTTGTGCTCAAAACCTGTTGCAACATTCAGTGACTTACTTGCTTTTTTTCTCCTTTTGGTTGAGCAAGAAATCAACAAAGTTTTTCTGCACCATCGAATCCATGATTTTGCTGATTTCGCTGGCAATGGTCGACTCAACGTATCTCCTCCCCACATGCTGCTCGTCTTCACTGAGACTTGACAACGACACATGAGTAGAGCTTCAGCTATGAACTGATGATTGTTTGCTTGATTAATAGTTTCTTCCTGTTTGTTATTCTGCTGTTATAGCAGATGGGGTCATATTACTCTTTTGTTACTTTACTGACTTTGTAGCTGCTCATTACATGTCTCTGCTAGATTTTCCTTATGAGGATCAATAAAGGCTTATCTTATCTTAAAACAGAGTCAACCTTCAGTGCATAGGAGGAAAACAAGCTAATTCAGAGCATGGTTTATCTTTGTGAGACTCACCCTATTTCTTCAGGTAGAGGGTTTGCATGCAGAGCTCCAAGCAAGCAGACGACCACAAGTTCAGACAGCACCTTCATGATGAGCTTGAAACAAAAATCTTTTCAGAAATGAGAGCTGATCAGGATGTGAACAACCTCATGAAAGTCATTTTAAGTATATTTCCTTACCTTTAAGTGGAGATATCTTTAAAACAGGCAGTGAGAAACATTTAAGCTGCTTATCCTGGTTGGTTCTCCCTCAGAAAATGGGCTTTTATACAATTTTCTTAGAGCTAAATAGCAGGAAAGTGAGCATGAAAAACATTTTAGTTCCAGCTCATTAAAGCATTAATGAAACACTTATACACAGGTGACTACTGATAAGCAGCAATGTGATAAATGTGGAGAGTGAATTGATTTTACTTTTCTAAATAGTTGGCGTTGAGTTAACAACCCACTGGGAAAGATTCACAGACCATTAAACTAATGGAAAAAGTGGCACTTTGGCAGCAAATGAAAAAGTGACTGTTGATAATACATGAAGATAAAGATGTAGGTGTCGGCTGAAATGTTCAGAAACAGGATGTTTGACTGGAGGTATAGGTTAAAGACATTTCAACAGCAACTGCTAATGCTATCATTTCTTCCACAGAAAAAACATCTGCTTTCCAAAGGCCTTTATTTAATAGCTTTGTGTTTATTTCCTTGTAATTTAACTTACCTACAGTCTGCCTGTAATACTCAGTCAGTTTTCCTGCTTCTGCTTCCTGTTATGAGGAAATAACTTTTGAAATTTTACGGATTTTAAATACAGGACTTAAATTTGCAACAGTATTTTTACACTGTGTTGTACTGCTATACTGCTACTTTTACTTCAGTAAAATATCTGAATACTGGTACAAATTGTTGATTACAAGTCCTGCTTTCCTAATTATAAGAAAAGGCACTTAAGTATGAGCAAATAAGCTCATTGTGTAAAATGGCCCCTTCCAGACTATTAAAGGCTTTAATTTTCATTATCAGATTATTGTCACTGATGCATTCATGTGTATTAAAGCAGCATTTAAATGCTGTAGCTGCTTGAAGTGGAGCTAATTCTAATTTCCTCATACACTGTTTGGTAATTTCCTCTTTCATCGTATTTTATAAGATTATCAAACACCAGCTCTCTTGCTTACATCCAGACCACTTTATGCAATGAGAGACCTACTGAGCAGTGTCCATAGACACTTTATGATCAACAGGACTGCACATCATATTCATTTTAGTGTATACATTATATACAAGTCCAACTCTGCAAACTATTGTGTTATCCTATATCCCACAAATTAAGAATCAGTTATTGCCAAGTAAATTTTCCAGTACTAGGAAATTGTCTTGGCATAATGGTGCATCGCAATAAACAAATTAAATGAGCTTGACTAAATTGAAATGACAGATTTTCTTTTTATAAATGAGAGCTGATCATGAATAATGTCATTTTCAAACCTAATATAGGAGTCTAAAAGCAGATGACCCAGAGGAAGAGTAAACATAGACTGTTTAAAGCAAATGTGTGAACAACCATGAAATTCATTTTTAAGTACAATTCAAATATATCTTTAAAACAGACAGTGAGAAGCACTTAAGCTACATAGAGACTCAAATATACAATAAGTATTATAATTATATAGAATAGAATAGGCAGATGTTTTTAAAACGAAAAAAAGAAAATACATGTAAGTATAATGTGGCATAAATATAAAAATGTGGCATGTTAATACTAAAGTAAAGTACACAATACTACTTGATCATTCCATGCTGAAACTAGATGTATCATATACTTTTGAGCTCTGTCGCCCCCTGCTGGCGCCTCCGTGATCAAAACGTTCAAAACACAAGAAATGGCCATCCAACAAATTACGCATGCGCAGTAGTGGGCGCTTTAAAACAAGTCTTGAGGAGGGAACATGAAGACACTTGCAGGTGGACTTGAATCGTAGTCGAGGTAAGCTCGAAATACACAAATGCATGTTCATAAAAAAACATCCGTGTCCGAACTATGAGCGTTTATACGCGGTCGTTATAACCGCTTCGCTCTGGACGCGCATTTTGTGGGTTAAACTAGCCGGCTAACGTTAGCACGCTAGCTAGCTGTTATTGTTTTTCATGATTTCGCGAGAACCAAAATGGAGGAGATGGCTGCTGCCAGTGTCCTACACAGCCACTCCCGAGTCCTTGTTTGAAGCCCTCACACTGAAATGTCCTCTCTGACGTAACACCGACATTAATCCTTCCTAACATTAGTAGTTTGTTTCCAAATTAGCGGCTACACATTTGTACCGCAGTGCTAATGTAGCTTAGCTTGAATTTGAAAACCCGGTGAACGATTTTAGAAAAGGATGCCCGGGATCAGACACTCTGCCCAGCACAGTTCCCCTCCGTTTGTCCAAGTATTAGTAGTTGGTGCATAGCTTTTACTCCCAGTTCAACCTCCAGTTAACAATAACACGACACATGTCTTTTATTTCGCTTTGTTTTGCAGGACAGCAGCTGCCCAGTTCTCATGGGAGGCAGCTGGGAGTTGTACCGCCGAGGCGTTGCAGGATGAGAAGTCGTTGTTTTCGCCATGACTCTGAGAGCCACACTGCTTCCAAACACAGGCTTCAAGCAGGACGCTGACACCATCGACTTTGACAAAACGCGTTTCGGGGCCGCCACCGTGAGTCCTGTGAGCCTCAAGAGGGAGCCCTGCGACTTTGTTATAGATGTTCAAAACGTGCAGGGGGGCGAGATCCCGAGCAAATCAAAGGACTTAGACCAGAATTACATGACAAGCAAAGTTTCCCTCGCTGCCACGGTCGCAGAGCTAGTTCAAGGAGACAATAAAACTGTGGGGATATTGTCCCCTGTCAGACAAATGGGGGGTGAGGGAACCCCGGTGAAAGGTAAACCCCTCTCTGCTGACACTATGGATAACCCTCAGATGGCTCTGAACAATAACCCCAAGGATGCTGGTGCTGATGACAGTGGGAAGGGGGTTGTCCCTGGAGTCCTTGGCACCGCATCCATTGAACTCTCCTCTGAGGGCAAGTGGAGGAACATCAGGAAGACCCCTGCTAATCCCCACACACAGGCCAATTGCCTCCGGCAGATTCTCCTCCTCCAACTGGACCTCATTGAACAACAGCAACAACAGCTGCAGTCCAAGGACAAGGAGATAGATGAGCTCAAAGCAGACAAGGAGACAGTACGTCAAAGTTTATTATAACAAATATTGGTGTGTTATATGTCTTAATTTTGAAAACATTTAAAGCTAAAACTTTCTTGTCGTTCCTCTTCTTTTGCAGCTGCTTGCTCGCATTGAGCGCATGGAGCGTCGTCTGCAGCTCACAAGGAAGGACCCGCCACGTGACAAGCGCCTTTTCCAGCCCCTGGAGCCATGGACCCCTGACAAAGAGGACATGTGGGATCTAGATGTAGAGGAGAATCCACAGCCCAACCCAGCCACTCCGCTCCCCTTTAGTCGGGGTGGCAAAGGTCAAAAGAGGTAAAATAAATAATGCCTTACAGCACTGGACTTTGTTTATGTTCCTTATGGTATGAAATCAAGCCTCACTTATGAAAAGGAGTAATCTGCTTTAGTAAACTAAGTTGGTCTGTCAGATTAAAAAGAGGCAAAAGTCAGGTATTTAAATGTTTTCTCATATAACTTCAATTCTTAATTCTTTTCTTTGCACATACAGGAAGTCTTGCTTTGGAGACGCAAAAGTCCAGAAATCACGGGGCAAAAGTGCCAAACTCAGCCCCCAGAAGCCTGAGATTCAGCCCGGCTCTCCCAATCAAAGAGAGCTGCGCAGTAAGGAAACTCCAGAGAAGACAGTTCCTTTGAGGTCAGGGGCAGAAAGGGACATTATGCTCCCGTGCAAAGAGGAGCCAGACCTGAGCTGTCAGATTGAAGATCTGCCCTTCATGTCTACTACTGAGATGTACCTCTGTTGCTGGAACCAACCTCCTCTGTCCCCTCTGCGTGAGACTTCCCCTAAAAAGGAGGAAGAGGTGGCCAGTGAGTGGACTCCTCATGTAGTACATGATATGCTGATTGTTTGTAAGCCTAACCTATATCCCATCTTTAATCACTATATCCATCAAATGTACTGAACACACTATCTCTGAATAACTTCCTCCCTCTGCTTCTTTCCTCCTCTTAGTTCCGTCTTGGAGGGAAAATCACATAGAGCCCTTGGACGAGGACGCCTCCTTTACTCCCCCTGAGGTGAGACACATCTTAGATTTGAATAATTCTGTCCCTAGAGATTTAAAAGTTACCTTATAGCATTAACTCATGAATTACATGTGTCAATTTGTCTTCCCATCCAGCTGCTGGATGACAATGTGTTTTTGAAGCGCCACTCGAAGCTGGAGTTGGATGAGAAGAGGAGGAAAAGGTACAGATGACTGACTTCAGTTATTTGATTTGAGATTTGAATAAATATGAGCCTGACACTGAATACTTGAGTTAAAATGAGATAATAACGACTCAACCACCAAGAAGACTTGTGACAAAGATGTACTGAGCGTGACATTTTACAGCTCTCAAAATATATACAGCTCCAAACATAAATGTAATTGGAAAATAAATCATAATGTCAGAAATAATTTCTTTGAACTTAGAATAGTGTGACACAAAAGTCTAGTTCATACCGAAGTATTAGTAGTAGTATAGCTAATGACAAAAAGTATTCGCTCCAAACTAAAGTGCCTCTTTAAACCATACAGTATATTTGGCACTACTGTACTACAAATTCTATTTTCCTTTCTTTTTATTCTGTATTATTCTCGTGTGTTTTCAGATGGGACATCCAGCGAATCAGAGAGCAACGCATGTTTCAGCGTTTGCAGCAGCGCACGAACAGGAAGAAAGTCGTCCCAGAGACTGAGCCAGAGCTTTCATCCTTCTATCCCGACACTGAAGACGGTACATCTGCTTAACCTACTGTCCAATAGCTGAACAAAAGTACAATGCCATTCAGCAACAATGATGGGATGGTTTTTAAACATATGCAAGAGATCTTAACTTGATTGTTTTGCTTCTGTCAGTTGAGACTATAGTGATCACTCCCTTCCTGCCTGTGGTGGCATTTGGCCGGCCGCTTCCCAAACTGGCACAACAGTAAGTTGGACTTGTATTTCTGTTTTACTTTGATTTAGTTATTGATTCATCATCTTAAGGTGATACTTTTTGTGAACACTTGTTGTTTGGTGATGATGGTGGTAGTGGAGAGTGTTGTCTAATCAAACAACACTAAAATCTTCAGTATGTTTTCACCTGGACTGAGATCTGGTGACTGAAAATCAAAGTGTATTTATAATATTTCATTCAACCATTCAGTGAGGCCTGATGCCCTATATGAATGAATCTGCATTATGTTTGATTAGTCACCTGTGTGTACTTCTATTACATTAAGTCTTTATATTTGTTTTTATGTCTAAACAAAAGTAAAATATCTATTCTGCCTCCAGGAACTTCGAGCTGCCTTGGCTGGATGATCGAAGCCGATGCCGCATTGAGGTGCCCAAAAAACATACACCCCACCGGACCTGTCGGAAGTGAAACCCACGGGGCATTAACAGCAGAGAGATGCTGCTCCATGCCCAGATTAGAAAATGCTCCATATGTCTTGTCTGGGGGGGGGGCAAGTCACCAGTCGCTATGTATAACTGCTGTTGCTTCCTATCTGTGGGAGAGTCAACGGCTCTCCAGTCTCAACGTGTCTCCAGACCAGCTGATCTCCTGCAGAATACTGTAAAATGATGGGAGATAGCTGAGCCATTCAGTGTCCTTGATATTTCTGGTCTCATTTACTCTTCTAAAAAGGAGATTAAATGCCTGATGCCACAAGATTATAGTCCCCATGTTAGCAGCTGATGAAGATCAGTTTGTATTCTAAAAACATTAACAGATATGTGCATGTTCTGTAACATGTTTAAATACATTTTTGTAGCTGCTGTTCCATCCAAAATAGATTCTATCACACAGAAGTGGAGTTTCTGTCACTCTTTATGCATAGTCGGCTGACAGGCTGAATTGGACTCTAATCTTGAGTACTTTCATGTGGGAGAGAACAACAACGTCGGTTACCATTTTGACTGAAAAACAGAGCTTGAACTGTATGTCAATACAGCTTTTCAGCTTTTTGTTCTGGGTCGTCCTACCACAATCATCGTCCCTGCCTCAGCAGAAAAATGTCCAAATCTGACTGTATCGTGCTGTGTATTGCCTATATTGTTCGCACACAACTTCAAATACGATTTTATCAATGTTTAGTGTGATATCAGGAGTTTAAACCACACTCAGCATGAGTTCATATTAAAAAATACATTTCTTGCCAATCCAATGTAAAAAAAAAAAAATTAAGAAAAGCAACAAAATGATTGTTGTGTGTTCCTGGTTTGCTTTATGAAAATGAAGGCACGGAAAATTCGACAGGTGGTGAACTGGGCGTGAAACCCAGTGTTCTGTTCCCCGTTCTGTTTCTCTTATTTTTATGTGAGTTGCATGGACTCTATTAAGCTGTTTTAAAAAAGATGGTAGCATGGCTTAACCCCAGAATGGAGAATAATCTCTGCTCATTGGGCGACAAAAATGAGAAACTGTTGTTCTTGAAAGCATGACTTTTGGCTGCTCTGTCCAGTGAGAAGCGCTGCGGTCAGCCTCATCATAAGGCCATCTGATGATAACAGTACAGTTATGATCTTAATTTCCGTGTTTCCAATCCTTACAATACGCTTACATCCAGTAAATATTAGGCAAGTTATGTGTATGCATTGGTCTCTTGAGGATGCAGTTCGCTGACATTCAAGGGAACCACTTTAGACGATAAGCTTTCTAGCTGTAGTTCTAGCGATGTTCACGCTCTCTAACATGCCGCCAGTTAATCTCTCCCTCTCTGAGTTCATCGCAGTTACAATCGCAGTGTTTGATTTCTGCTGCTGTTTCTTCCCTGCTGCGTTTTACTTATGATGCAATGGCTTTCTGCAGCTTCAATACTTCAACTGCCGGGCGTATGTGGAGGCAGATTTTGGAAATACAAAGTTAATTTTTTTTTTTCTGTACATAGCTTTCAGAAACAAATGTACATACAACATGGCTGTTATTTTTTTATTATTTAATGTTGGAAGTGTTGGGTACATTCAATATTGTTCTATGATTGTATGTTGACAAATTGACAGTTTTGAAAGTTAAATTTTTTTGGAATAAAATTAACATGTCTATGATATTTGGATTTGGTTGTGTAAGTTCTTGGTTTGATAGAATGGAAGGAGATGTTTTTTGATAATACAGCACAAATGTGAGTCACATGAGTATTGCATCGAATCCTCCAAGAACACTGGATACTACACTTCCCATAATGCAACTAGATGGCATCATTCATTCGACACTCCCTGTCCATGTCTTTCAAACTCCACACCCACAGTTTGTAATACAGACACTCCTTTAAAAATCTGCCGTCTCAAAGTCCTGATGACATCAGAGTTATTTTCTCATGCTCGACAAAGCTCCTCCAGATCCACAGGAGACGTTACACAACTGTTTTCACTGGCTGAGCAACACTTTCCATGATGAATACACTGAAGAGTTGTGAAGTTTCTCTAATCAGACAACCAGTTAAATCTGGAAAAAAAACGTTTATTGAATAAAGCAAAACATGACAGTTTCTCAAAAATAAACACCACTGACTTTATTAACATTTTGGTGAAAATCCTGCTGATCTCAAAAATACCAGTGACAAACGCTTACCAGGAAGTTCACAGGAGTGTCTTTCCACTGCTGAAGAGTCAGCTGAACATAACCTTCTTGCTGTGACCTTCATCCTCCATATAATCATGTAAAGTAAACTGTCCTATTCGTGAACTGAGACAGAAAAGGTGTTGAGATGCTGAACGCTTTACACCATCTTCAGCTCGACTCTGACAGTCAACTCCCGCAATAAACAAAATCAAAAGTCATCAAAAAACATATCTCAGGGCTAAATCTGTATATCTTATATGATAATGTGGATACATAGAACACCAAACCAGCCTGATGCACAAAAAGTGCAACAATTCTATATGTCAGCCATATAAAACATCCCCTTCATGTTACCAACCATCATTTGGGTTCTTTTAAACATTTTGGTTTTAGTGTTGTGAAAACATCATGCCTTTAGGAGTTAGTATTTACACAGACTGAGAAATAAATTTTCACTTTGAGAATTTGTGTGATTTAGCAATGTCTTGAATGAGACAAGAATTTGCTGGACCTATGAAGGACAATGATCCTTGTAGGTTTGGTTTTTTTTTTTTTTGATAAAATTGATAATGAAAAAAAAAATGAAAACACCTCAAACAGAAAGCCATACACCTTCATAACACATACTGTTTGTAGGAACAGCGAGTGTTTTGTCAGTTACATCTTCAAAAGAATCTAAACACAGAGATTCGAGTATATTTGTATCTGTATTAACAGCCACCGCCGCGGTGCGCTTGTCTGACAGTTACTGTGTTCAGTCTCTCCGAAGGTTATTCAGTCGCTCCTCCAGGTCAGCATCTGCATCAGCCAGAGCAGCTTGAGGCTCCGCCTTCTTTGCTCCAGTCGCCGTCAAGCTTCCGCCAGTGGATGGAAGATCTGAGATGAACACGCAACAGACATCCGATGACATAACAAATGTGAACAATGAAAACACAGAAAAGACGAGGAGCATGTGTAGAATTTGGAGTTTCTTACTTGACAGTTCATCAGACAGATTGAGACCCAGCTCGTCCAGCACTTGGGACACGATGGCGTCGCTGTACGAGGAGCAGAGACACAGTCACTAATGTATCAAAGTGAACACAAAACACATGTACTTGTCTCAGCCTCTTACCTCTCCTCCTC
This sequence comes from Centropyge bicolor, assembly GCA_037975185.1. NCBI lineage: Eukaryota > Metazoa > Chordata > Actinopteri > Pomacanthidae > Centropyge > Centropyge bicolor. The sequence continues at coordinate 73,094 of JBBMOC010000210.1, read as the reverse complement.
ATCATCCTCATCACCCATGGCATCGTCGATAGCGTCATTCATCATCTCCTCTTTCATGTCCATGATTTCACTCTGTCGTTCAAATTCCATCATGATCTTCTGAATCTGAGGCAGTTTAAGCTGCGGAAATGAAATAGATACAAGATCGTCAACACAAGAGGCTTCGTGCTTTTTTCCAAGGACGAGTGCATTTCAGTGATTTTCTGACAGACCTGTCTGTTCATGGTGGCCATGGCTTTGGTGACGCCCTTCATGGCCTGTGCCATGCTGTTGTTGGACTTCAGTGTCTGGATCTTTAGACTGACAGCCTGAATGTTGGCTTTCATCATAATAAACTTTTTGACGTAGCGCCGTGTGCGAACCAAATCCTTAGCCATGATCTTGACGGCGTCCTGCAAAGATTGATACAACACACAGCAGTTAGGATTCTCTCTTTATAAACGATTCTCTAATTTCTCATAGAGCACAAGTTCTTTTCCTTTGTCTCACCATTTGTCCCTGTTTGGCCATTTTCTTTATGTCAGCGATGATCTTCTTCTCCTGTTGCTCCAGCTTCATTCGCTCTCGGTCCAGCTCTCTCATGGCTCGGTTGAGTGCCCTCTGATTCTGCTTCAGCATCTCCTCCGGAGTCTTCCTTCTCCCAAACAGGAAATCCATCTGTTTGAAAATACCAAAAACAGAATGTCAGTGCAGTCAAACTAAACAGATGCTGTTTAAAACTACATTTGGGGAGAAAAAATGACATTAGTTGTGAAAAAGTTGAATCCAACTTTTCTGTCTAGATGAATAATGGAACCAACATTGGAAAATAAACAACAGTGACAGTTTTTCCTTTGACTTATCAGTCAGTTTCTAACACTGTTTCAGCCGTGTTAATTTTGTCAGTGTCCTCCATGTTTGCTGGAAACTCTTACTTAGCCGTCAGTTATGAGAATAGAGGCCTGTCAGGAAAGTCTTTTCTTAGCCGTGTTTTAGCTCGACTGTTTTCTCAAATCATCTTCCAGGACGACTAGCTGTTAGCCCAGCCACCACACACTGAACCCCGGCGTCAGGAAGTCAACCCCGCAGTGTTATTCTCACCGTGAACCGGGCTCGACGTGGGGACACGGTAATCCAGAAGATACTCGGTGTTCAGGGCGTCTTCCGACTTCAATTCGACACAAATTCTGAACGATTATTTGTTTTCCTTTCTACACTTCCGCGTTGAGATGTTTTCACTTCCAGGAAATGACGTAATCGCGCACGCCCGTAGACATAGACGTACATAAAATTCGCGTAATTCGCACCTTTCACAATAAAACCTTCATTCAGAAATTATGACACGCTTTAATTATTAATTATTGTCAGTAGAAAAACATTTTAATGACGTACAAGTAGTACTACCACAATGTAAAAATATTTCAGTTCAAGCGAACGTCCTCCATTCAAAATTACAGTAAACAGAAGGGTCTATTTTATCAACAGGAATATGAAACAGTAAAAATACTCAGATAAGCCGAGCTATTTTTAAGCATTGTGTTGAATTTTTGTATTTATTCATCTTCATGCATTCTAAATTTTAATTTTCTAAACATTATTCAATGACAAATTCAAGGCATAGTCGTATTTTTTGTGCCTTTGTTTTACAGCTATTGTGGTTATGTACACTTGCTTTCTCAACTAAAGTTCATTGTTTGCCCCACAAGGCTTTTATTTTGTAGGTGAACGCCCTCGACATCCGGCCACAATGACGCATGTGCACATGTGCGTATCTCCTGAAATCAGGCTGTGGAAACACTTCTGCTCTCTCTATCAGACACAGAGATACTGGGTGAAATCAGCGGACTGTGGTTTATTGCACTCCTCAGGTTTTTAAACCAGCGGATATTTCTCTCTGCAGCTGCTCTTCTTTGCTCCTCTGGACATATTTCCAACTGTTGCACTATGTTGGTTTCCAGTATTGCTCATCAGCACAAGTTGCTGCTTGTCAAGGCTGGAAGATTGAACAAGCCTGCATCAGCGGGCTCTCAGTGGGCTTCTCTGCATGTGACAGCTGCTCTCCTGTGCTCAGAGGACAGCAGCAGCCACAGTGTGAGGAAGAGAGCAGGCAGAGCCCAGCACAGGCCTGGAGCAGCCCAGCATCCTGAGAGGTCAGCCGGGGGGAAGCCATGGAAACACGAGACCCCAGTGCTGCAGAAGCACAATCAGAGGAGGAGAGAGGACAGCAGGGTGTCGTCTGAGCTCAGGAAGCTGTGTCTGGACGACTTCCCTGGAGAGAGGGAGAGGCTGCTGAGACAGACATCAACGCTGGACTCCAGAGCAGAGAAGAATGAGATTGTCTTTGGCGTCGCTCCCTGTCTCCTGGCTCTCACTCAGGGTAGGAGGAAGGTCCATACGCTGTTTGTAAAAGATGGCGAGGCCTCACGCCGGGCCTCTGTGACGAAGGTGTGTGAGGAGGCTCGTCAGCGAGGAGTGCCAGTCCATCGAGTCAGTAAGAAGGATCTGGAGAACATGTCCTCTGGCAGAGTACATCAAGGTGTGTGTCTGCAGGCCAGTCCTCTGAGCTACCTCGTCGAAGGCAGGGACTCTGCACCCGTCAGGAAAGGCAACCACACTCCGCTCTGGCTCGTCCTGGAGGGAATTCAGGACCCGATGAACCTCGGTGCCATCCTGCGCTCTGCTTATTTCCTGGGTGTGGACAGAGTGGCCGGCAGTCTGTATTCCAGCTGTCCATTGACTCCAGTGGTGAGCAAGGCCAGCTCGGGCGCCATGGAGGTGATGGGGGTGTGGGGGTATGAAAGCCTTGGAGACATGCTCAGGTTGAAGGTGGCACAGGGCTGGGAGGTGGTTGGCACGGTGGGAGCTGAAGCAGAGGTTCCTGTCGCCCAGTGTGCAGACTTTCAGATGACCAAACCCACGCTGTTGTTGATGGGGGGTGAGGGGGAGGGACTGTCCCGGGAGCTGCTCTCTCTGTGCCAAACCCTCCTCACCATCCCAGCTGGCAGACAGTTGTTCCCCGGTATAGAGTCTCTCAACGTCTCTGTCGCTGCGGGCATCCTGCTGCACTCTCTGCTCTCCTCCAGGAGCTCCACCAGATGATCATCAACCTAAACATCTGCCTCTGCTCTGACCAAATATGCAAGTGAACTGAGAATTTATGGACGGCAGAATCACACGTTGGTGTGTATGAAATTGAACATTCAACTCCTCAGAAGTGAGCTGGACTGTTCATTCGTTACGTTCATTCATTATAATGAACACATACTATTTATGTTTATTTATACTCAGTTCCACACACACCGTCCTGCTGCAGTAAATACTAATCATGACTACACTGAATGTGTATTATTCCACAGCTGACAATAGTCCTGATAAATGCCCTGTTTACTCCAGATTGAGTTTACAAATAACTTCAGTCACCAGCTGTTTTTAGAAATTACTGAGCCTTTTTTTTTCAAATGAAACTACATATTTGTGACCTGTTTTAATGATCCACGTCTTCCATAGGAACCAGTGGGTCGGGTCTGAGTTTTGCTTGATGGATGAGACCTTTGGTCTTCTAATGAGATTTGTTAACATAGGAAAAATGTTGCCTTTCAAATGTTGCTCTGTGAAATAACTGATGTAATTCAACGTAATTATGCCAGAAGTCTGCCTGTGTGATGTGTTGCTGACAGTATGTACTGAGTGTGATTTTTCCATGCAGCATTGCCATTAAAGTGAAGGGAATCTAATAGGAAAGTCTAAACAATTTATTTTTAATAAAATAGTATTTCATCATATTGACTCATATTTGTCAGTGTTGCTATTTGTTTCTGTGTTGGGGGGGTTATACAGCTGATTATGTTTTTAGAGAACGTGTTGTTAGATTTAGCAATTCTTAGCAGAAAAAAGTGTTAAAAAAAACAGGGATTTAGTATTTCTCCACCAGAAACAGCATAGGCCACCATGCAGGGAGAAAAAAATATATTTAAACCATGAAATTAATATTGACATACAGATATAGATTTGCAAGTTTCCCCATTGTGGGATGAATAAAGAAATATCTTTAATTTCTCTTACAGGCTATTATGATGGTGAGTTAAAAATTAGGACTCATGACGTCAGCATTTCTAAAGCCCTGGCTGCGACCCTGAACACCATGCACATGTGTACAGTAGTAGATGGCTGGATGTGAAGTCTTTGGGGGCTGGTGCTGGAGCTAAAGGCTGCAGCAACCTGTCCCTGGCCCTTCAAGTACCCTGCTATATAAACTACATGAAGGCACAAGGTATAAGGTTGATTATATTTATTATCCCACAACACAGGGTTGTATAAAGTTGTAGTCCCTTAAGTCATACATGTCTTTCTTGTGGTGGAGTGTGGAGGGTGAATTGAGGAGTTCTGTGCAGGCCAGTTAAGTTCTTTGACACTAAACTAAGAAAACCATGTCTTATGGAGCCTTTAACAAACTAAACTTGGAACACGCACTGTACATATTCTTGTGTGTAAATATCATTTATATGTATAAGTGTCTGAGTTTCCAGCTGAACAGCTTCAGTGGGCCTTGGCGTTGATTCTACAAGTCTCTGAACTCTACTGGAGGGATGAACATAGTTCTTACAAAAGATTTTCTCTCATTTGCTCTTTTCATGATGGAGGTGGGAAGCGCTGGCCAACATCTCCCTTAGGTGTACCTCAGGACCCCTCCCATCAGGATAGAAGTGTTTAACCATAGGATAGAGGTGATCACTCAGCACCACTCTGTATTGATTTGCACTGATCCTTCCATCTAAGGGGACAAGTGGACACAAACCATGCCAATAATAGGTAACCCACAACATAACAGACCACTGGATCCCCTCACTGCAAGGGCCCAGGGTTCAGGCCTGTGCTGTTCTCTTGGTGTGTGTAGCATAAACACTCCCCCACTTTGTCGAGAATATGGTGAAAGATGACTCATCTGACCACATTGTTTTTGCACCACTGAACTCTCAGATGTGAATTCCTCTTTGTTCTGAGGGTTTATGCACTGAAACCCTATGATGATACCCCTCTCTATGTAAATGATTATGGACTGTACTGACACGGTCTGATAATTTCCTATATTTTGTTTTCTTTTTTTACTTGATTGTCACTATACATTTTCTGTCTGTTGCATGGAGGGTCTACAGCTGTGTTTCATTGTGTAGCCTTGTCTAATAATGATAAAGCTGAACCTTGAACCTTGTCAGTAAGAAATATTATTGCATAATGTGTCATTAATATTTCACTTCATTGAAACACAGCCAAACCCTCGTAAAAACAACCTCAGACCAACAAGGAGAACAGGGGTGTCCACATACTTTTGGCTAATTTCTCAAAGCTCAAGTAATAACACAAATGGTTATATGGCCTGTATGTTTCTGAGTCTTGTGGTTGTGTCTGCAATTTAGTTTTATGACAGAGAATAAAAAAGTCATCTGATATCTGGAAAGCTGACAAAGTTACTAAGCGCTGAAGAATAGCGCTGCTGACACTGACCGCATGGTGGCAGTAAACACAAAGCAGAGCTGCCGACCACCCGGTTTAGTGACAGAGGAAGAAGAGCAGCGCACACAATGCACTGCTCGGCTGAAGGGTTGTGTCTCTCTGATTTTCACGATAAATCTCCAATTCACTGGAAACTTGTGAAAGGGCAGCAGCGGAGCCGTTCGCTTTCTCTCCACATATATTTGCACACTGGATTTAGTGAGAATAACAAAGCGTTGAGCGGAAACGTCGGCGAGTGGTCCAACTAATCCTAAACATTGGATTACAGAGTGGAGGCTGCATGAAGGAAGGAGCTGCCCAGCCCAACGGGGGCTTGGCCGACACCCTCGTTTATGGAAATCGACACCGAGGCTTTGATATTTGGGCCTTGATTTTTTTCTTTATGATGGAGGAGGAACGAGAGAAGAGTCGCGTGTGAAGAAGCGGGATGTCGTTATTTTTGGGCAATTGGTTGCGAAAAAGCCTCCGCATTCTTCCTGTTTCCTTTTAAAAAAATTGAAAGGTTGTTGCTTAGCTGGCTAACAGCTGGATCGGCTAACGCTAAGCTAGCCCGAGTGCTAACGTTACGTCTTTCTTTTGATGTGATGCGAATTCAACCATCACTATCGGCCATCAACATTTCGACAGGGGAAAATTTGGTTCTTAAATCAGCGGGATATTAGTTAGCTTCATCCTCTATTGTTCGGCGTGTCAGCCTTTACAGACACGTTTAAAGAATATAGTTTCATTCTTAGGTTGCTGGCTGGATATATTGTACCGTATTGAGTTAGCCGTGTACATGCTAGCCAAATGAGCAAAAGCTAATTGGCTGGAGTCAACACTGACCTAACGTTAGCTAGCATTAGCATTGCCTACGTTAACTCAAGCAGACAGCCTGTTTTACTCCTTAGATTGGGAGTAATTTACAGTAGCTGTCAACAATAATACTCAACATTTCACAATAACGGGAAATCATGTCACGGCCGCCGGTGTGTTAATACCCGATATGTGGGTTATTGGCCTTGCTAACTAGCTAACCGTGTAATTTTGCTAACAGGCAAATAAAATTGTCAGCGTGTGCAGAAATTTTAGGAAATCCTGGACAAAAGAGATGTGTTGGACAATGCCAACGTTGTCGTGATTTCCAGTTTGAGATCTATCTCGGGGTGATTTGGCCTGGTTTGTCAGTAGCACAGCTAGACTTGTCTTTTTTGTTTACATGCGTATAACTTATGTCGGGTGAATTTCTCGCTAGCTAGCTCATGTTAGCCTCGTATGAGACACAGTCTGCTATGTCCTGACATTTGTGCGTGTGGTGGATGTTTTAAAATTCCCATGTGGATATAAGTTTGCGTTCAGATTAATTGAAATGACACTAAAATTTCGCCGAAAGAAAGGCACAGATGCCAGTAGACTGTTGTCAAAGGACGGTAAATAATAGCCACTGGTTCCATTAACGCCATTTTAACAGGGATCCCTGTGAGGGCCTGTGTGGTGGTGGTGTATTTGCGGTTCGGTGCCTTCCACCGGACCGGGACTTGAATAAAGTGCCTTTGCTCTCTCTGGAGTTACAAAAGGAGGCGCCCATCGAACATGGAGGGCCCGAGCCGGAGCACTGGATTCAGGCAGAGCCGACGGTCCCGATCTCAGCGCGACAGGGAGCGGCGGAGGCGAGTGGACCTGGCCGAGGAGCGGGCCACATCCCTGTCCTCGGGCTCCGATCGGGAGGCTTGTGGGACAAACAGTGTCCTGGGTCCCGGTGGCAGAGAGTGCCGGCCCGGGTTTGGGAGACACAGGCCTCCACGCCGGAGAAAGAGAGAGTCGGTGTCCTGCGAGGAAGACGTCATTGATGGCTTCGCTATAGCGAGCTTCATCAGCCTGGAGGCACTGGAGGTAACTGGTCTTAGGTTTTTACACTCAGACATCAGCTGTCATTCATCACACATTATTCATTTCCCACATTAGTATAAACAAAAATGATTGATCAGTCTTTACTGTAACCTGACAGGTAGTTGGTACAAGCCTTTCCTCTCCTTTATTTCAGTTGATTTGCCTGTGCATGGCAGTTGAAGTCAAATTTGGGCGACTATTTTTAATCGCTGTTCTCTCCATCACTCCACATCACGCCTTCTTCCCTCCAGCTAAAGGTGTGAAAGAGCTGCAGATTGAACTCCTCAACTCTGACACCATTCCTTGGTTGGGAGAAAGCAATCCACTCAGGCCAACCCCAAACCCCAAGGCATCCCTCTGATGGGTTCTGGAGAGGCCTTAATTATTCATGTTCTAATTCTGTGAGGTGTTGATGAGCTGCCAAATGGCTTTTCAGAAAAAGAAAGAAAAATCTAATCCACAAAAAAGTATCATAGTTTGTTGCGCCAAGCAACAGTAGAGATTGTGTTGTTAGTGCGTGGACCTGGACTCTTTACCTAATACTTTTCATTTCTGAGTTGCTCAGATCACTTGTCTATCCAACAAGACAAGCATGAAATTGGATAGTGTGAAGTTTACACTATGCTCTTAGAGTTGAATACCTACATATATGCATATATTTACAAGATGTTGACAGATGGCACAATTGGTTAATGTGTGTTAGGGTTGGGTCTGGCGGATTTGCATCAGCACAGGAAACCAACTTATGTGTCAGTTGGTTATGTTGTAAAACAGCCTTCTTACACACACGTACAGTTCCACAATTCATTTGGGTAATTTGATATGACCCAGTAAACCCTAAGATTGATTGTTATTTACTATCTAATACCACTAGTAGGAAAAAAGTAAACATACCAGTTAAAATAATACAGTGTTTACTGGTGGAATGTGCCAATTTCCTTTCTGAATTTCAAATTTCCTGCTTGAATTTATTAACCACAGTAACTGCCCACAGTTATTCTTTAAAAGAATACGTTTATTTAAGAACTGCTCAATGAGTTCGGCCGACAAACTATGGTGACCTTCATGTTTCCATCACGTGCTGTTTACTTATTCTTTATTCCAAATGCAAGATCTATTTCAGCTACTGTATTTTTCTACAATAAACAATGGAAACTTTATAACTTTGAAGGATTCAACCAAACCTGTCTACCAAACTGAATAATGACATCATGAGACAACTTTAAGCTTACGTTGTCTTTTTTGTATACATGTGACTACCAACTGGTTGGGAATATATATGCTACAACAGCACTGTGGAATTTCTAGATGTTATTTCATTGGATTACACTTGTTTGATGCGTTGGACTTTTTCATTTGGATCATTGATACACATATTACAAACAATTCCTTATCCTTGATGTTTAACTCAGATTTTTACTCCTTAACTCTCTCAGGGTTTGAAGAACAACTTTATATTCAAACTGTCTTTGCATATAAGTCACTGGTTTCCAACCTTTTTGCCAAACAACGCCTACTCGCAAAGAAATTATAATTGTTTCCCTTTTTAATTTAATTTTCATAATTATGGGAGGCCTGAGGTGACAAAGTGAAAGAAAAAAAAACAATTTTGTTTAGCAGAGATGCTTTTTACTCTTTTCTAATTTGTTAATCATCTCGTATCCCCTCAGATTTACCTTGTGACCCTGACCGCAGGGGTTGGAGGTGGGGATGATAATTGATCAGAAAGATGGGAATCTCTGTACACTGGATTGCTGCATATTGTATTGTGTATATTTTTAAATATAAATGAACAAAATATTAGAATCACAATTCAAAGCACACCATATGATTGAGTTCACACACAAACAGCTGAAGTAAGTCTCATGCGGGCTACTGTATTGCATTACATCACTCTGGTGTTGCTATTTTTGTGATCACTCAGAGTGGAAGCTATGCAGAAATGAGGTCTGTTAGGACATTAATCTGCATCTAGCTAGCCTATGGTCTTTGCCCTCAGGCATTCACATTCATGTTTATTGGGAAACATATAAACACTGATTTTGTTTTCTCCTTATCAGATGGACTGCTCTCTGAAGCCCAGTCAGCGCACTGATATGCTGGGAAGGAGGAACAAGGGGAAGAGAGGGCCGGAGGAGAATGGTGGAGGACCGCTGTCAGAGCCCGAGGAAGGAGCCCCACACAGCTACTCAAGCAGCTGCTGGAACAAGAGTAGAAATAAGAGAAGAAGGATAGAGGTGAGCCAATGAGTTATGACTCTACTGAGCTTTAATGTTTTGGTTGGATGTTCCCTCAAGTTGTAAGGTCAGATGTTGAGCTGTAATTCTTAATCAAATAGCTATGTTTACATTTCTGTAGTGCTGCAGAGCTGCATATCCTGCCATGGAATATGACCTAGTAAAACTGGTTTACAACACCTGTCATTCAAGGATGTTTTTGTTAATGAGGCAATGCAGGGTCATTCCATCCAGCCAGGAAAGTCGTATTTGACCTTTTTAAAGTTTAATTGCTTTAAAGGATGTACATTTTTCCATTTCGCCCTATTTAAACGCTATTTTAAAACTATTGAAGCTAATGCTATGTATTCTTTTTTTTTTTCTAGGGACATCCCTTGGAGACCGGCTACATTGTGAGTTTCTTTTTGATTATTGTAGTGAACATGATGTTCTGATGTATCATTGTCCTGCCACACTCTGCACCCTCTTTGCAAACTGCTTTAAAACTGCACATTGTTTGAAATATTCCAATAGATTCAAATGTTTTCCTCCTGTCTTTTTTCAGTGTGACACTGAGAGTGATACAGGAGACAAGGTGTGTACTCTTTCCTTGTTATCTTATCAATATAAATTGCTGACTTATCTTTATATTTATTAGGTTATGACTGTGTGACAATTAACAGTTTACACAGCTTGTCATCAGTTTTTGAAAGAACGTTGTTGTCATTAGATGGTGTTCATTAATGGGAACACAACAAGATAAACTCTAATCCTCTTTATAGATATTTTATGAATTTGTCATATAATAGACTGTCACAACTAATCTTGATATGGTCTGAGAAATTACTGATTAGTATGTTGACTCTTGTTGATTATGGATGAAAATAATATTTGTTTTGTGTCCCCATCTAGGCCTCCGACAATGACATGGACCCAGTCTTCACAGTCAGTACTAGGAAAGGTAGGAGCAAGTCATTGTTGCCTGTCCGCTTTTTTCTGCTGCTTCACATTCATGTGAACTGATGTGTCTGTCAGTGCCATCTGTCAAAAAAGTAGTCTGGATTGTTTTAATTCTTAAATCATTCAGTTGAGCCCTCATGCTGATTTCAGTGAATTATCGGCAAATATGAAAGGATGTGAAATCACAGCATACGGTGTAAGACATGTTATTTAGTATTCCATGTTGTGGGTTTACACAATAACGACTCATGATTTTCTGTGCCTCAGGGCACATCCTAGGGCTGTGCCCAAATCAGATCCTTGGGTCTCTGTCTTTTGGTTTGGTTTGTTTGTCTGATGGTCACCAGGATTGCTACAAACTACTGGCCTGATTTTCATGAAACCTGGTGGAAGGGACTTCTGTCACTCTGGACTGTAATGTGTAGGAACGGCAAAATGCTGACTGATGTTTTTTTTCTTTAGTTGCGGAGACTGCCCCCTCTAACTTGGGCACATCCATGGGCAAAATCTGTCCACCTCTACCAGCCCGATGTGGTGGTGTATCACGGTTGATGGTCACCCCAAGAGTATCTGGCCTGGAGCGAAGCCAGGAGAAAAGCTTGGAGCAGCATTTCCCAGAGCCTGTTTCTTCTTCTACCTCTTCTGCCTCCTTCTCTTGCCTGCCTTCCTCAGTCACAGTCTCGGGCACGGTCCCCCGGTCCAGCCCACTTGGTAACGGTAACGGCAGAGGCCATAATGGCAGCCCTCCACTTTCCAAACCCAAACCCTTCCTCACATTGCCTGGACGATCTCACTCCATCTACATCAACAACAGGTATCAGTACGTTTTATTATCTTCATATATTTACAATGAATCCCTGCAACTTAAGTCTTTTGAGTGAATGATTTTATGTTCTATAAAGATGTGATTCATTATTCACACTTTCATTGAATTCTCAGGAGCAGCACCCCAGTCAAGCCCACCTCATCTGCTTCATCTGTTGCATCTTCCTCGTCCTCCATGCGCCCCCCGACTCCCTCCACCAGTGTGTCGCTGCCCTACATCAGGGGCTCAGGATCCTCAGGGCCCCTCCGACCCCCATCCCGAGCCAGCTCTGGGGCCCTGTTCACGTCCTCGCCTGGCCTGCCTCCCCCTCCACCTCTGCTACAAGGTCCTGCCAACTCAACTGCAGCAGGTACAGTGAACAGGAATGCTACATTTCACTGCTGCTACAGTCTGTACGTCTGCTTCAGCTGTTCGTGGGAACACAGTGACTCACATGTCACTAAAATAAACCAAACCCAGACTTCCTCTGGCGGTTGTCTGGGTTTATCTGGGTGTGTTGAGGAAGTTATATATTGATGAACTTAGGACTGATCACATCAGCACTACAAATATTGCATTCCCTGTATAAATCACGGGCTGCATGTTGTACCATATTATATTCAGAGACTAGATAAGTAGCACCTTTAAAAACTGTAAATGTGTTTTTGTGTCTGTCTAATTAATCTGAGCAAGTGCTTGGAGCAAGCACCAGAATCTGTGAACATTATACAGCTGTATGATTTTAATGTGAACATTTTATTTTTAATAATTAACTTTTAAAAAATTTTCTCTCCCTTATTTTGACACTTTTAGATCAGGAAATGATGCGTCGTAACTTAAACACCCACTTCTTGAATTCACAAGAGCATGAGGGCAGACGCAGCGTCCCAGGTGCTGAAAATAATGCAGCAGCTGCAGGCCGCTCCACACCTGGTGGTCCATCAGCATCCAGCTCTGCGCCGGGTTCATCAGGCCGGACGTCTCAGAACCAGCCGAACATCCAGTACCATCAGCACAGCCACCAGCACCAACACACGCACACACACCAACACTTCACGCCCTTCCTGCACCCCACAGCCACCGCACCGCCTCTGGTGAGATGCTCTCTGCTGCTATGCTGAACATCTGTGTCGTACTTGAAATTCCTGTGTGGCTGGAATGTGTTTTCTTTTTTTGAGTTGTTTTAACCCAAGCACTGCTTTTGTCCTTTAGTTCGATAAGTATCCCGGCAAAATGGACGGGCTGTACCGACACCCTGTAAGTACTTTGTATAATATTAGGTGATGATAAATTACAGCAAATTAAACAATAAAACAACAGGCAGAAGATACATTTCAGCTCTGTTTTAGGTCCTTGAATAGTTGAAACAATAGGATTTTAAGAAGTGTACAGTACTTCAGCTGTACAGCATTGTTTTAATTAATGTATTTAGCTGTTCAAGGTTACTGAGCTTTGTGTGTGTGTGTGTCATAGTTCTTCCTACAATACCCGCCGCCCTCAGTGCCGAGTATCCAGCCTGTGATTCCTCCCACTGGGCCTTTCAGCTCTTTGCAAGGAGCATTTCAGCCAAAGGTGAGAAAATTCTCTTTACGTTTTTGTATTAATTACTCTTGGGTGTCGACTAGATGTCATTTCGTCAGGTGACCCCTCACATTACCTGGTGTCATTTTTGTCTCCACATGGGCCAGATTGACACACTGGATTTTCACTGATGAGAATATAAAGTGTGTTTGTGTTCCCAGACAATGACACAAGCTCTGCAGGGCAATTTATCACAGCTGGGCTGCCACAAGGCTTCATAATGGCTGTACATTTAATTTGTGTCTTACTACTTCAGAATCTTTAGCTGTAGACCTGTAGATTGTGGCTGATGTGTTGTACTGTGTGTGACAGCCTCTTGTCCCTCAGGGAACTGGTCCTGATATGACCACGCGTCTTGGGGTTGTGCCTCACCACCTGCAGCCCAAAGACCCCAGGGTAAGGACAACATACTTACTTAGAAGTTTGCATCATTACTTTAGACATGGCCTTTTGTTTGTATAGAACTTTACAGATGTGGACAGCCAGTTTAGGCTAGGATGTGCTGCAACATGGGCCTAGTCAGTGCAGTAAAGAGTGCAACACTATTCCTGATAAAGAGTGAGATATGTTGATTAAAAGTGGTTTTACACCTCTGTTCTCTTGTAGCTAACTGATCCATTTGGGACATCGTTGAAAATCAGTAATGTAAGCAAAAACAGATGTTTTTGAATCCCTTGGCTCCTTAAAACTTTCAGCCTGTTTTACTTTCTCACTGCTTCACTCACTCTTTGCACTAATCTCACTTGTAATCTTGACTGCTACTGGTCTATTCTCTGTCCTTGCACACCCAGTTAGATATTTCAGACCGAGAAATTACCCTGTGTGTCATGTATGTGGTTGTTCTTTCTCTCGTGATTTTTTTTGTATACCTGCTTATGCATTTTGTTGTTAGACCTATATTTAGCTCTAATGATAGGGTCTGGTCTTGTCTGAATTTAATCTATTCCAATTCTGCTTATCAATTCCGGGTCTTATCGAATTCCAATTACAATTCAATATGATTTAAAAACAAAAAAGAAGTCGAATGTTTAGATGCTAATTATGTAACGTTATATTTTGTGTAGTGCTTTCTGTCCCTTTGCCCTGCTCACTGCTGCTGCTTGCTCACCCTCCTCGCTCAACCATCCACTCCTCGCCAGCTCCCGCCCCACTGCCAATCACCGACATGCTGTTGTGTTGACGTAGACAGGGCCTGGCAGATATGCAGCGTTTGTTCGCCATAATAATGACTAACATGTTTAGGAACCGATAAGCAGAACTTTTATTAAAAAATTTTCATGGGTTCCCGATTCTTGGCATTTTGGAAAATTAGAACTGAATTTTGGTTCTCAATCCTATCTAGAGAGTAACCTTATCATCAGCTGGAAAACCCCGACCTGATGTAGAGGCTAGACGAGATATTTCTGAATGACAGGCAAAACATCTGACTCTGTGTGCAAAGGCTTTAAAGTTGTACATGCAGGGTTCATGATATAACATAATAAACCCCTGTGATTTTTGTGCCGTGCAGAAACCAGGAAAATGGTGTGCTATGCATGTTTATGTGGCCTGGATGATTCTAAGCCATCAGAAAAAAGTAAAGGTACGTGTTTCTAGTTGAAATCATGTATTGGAATTTCCTCAGTTGTAAACCAGTTCAACTGATTGTCTGACAGAATAAACTCGTCCAGTATATTCACATCTTCACTCAGTAGGAACATGCTGTGACCCCTTTGCCTGGATAACTGCTCTCCTCTTCTCTTTCAGCTGATGCAGGCTGATCCTCATAAGTTGGACTTCCGTAGTGACTTGCTTGCCCGTCTTCCTGGAGCTGGGGGACTGGGCTCCCTGGGGCCCATAGGAGGAGCCTTGCCTCCCACTCATGATCTGACCAGACCTCCCAGTCTGTTCTCAGCTACAGGTGCATGTCTAAACATATTTGTCTCTCATGAACAGTTGATAGAATGAATTTATACGATAAGATATTCCTTTTTTTGTCCCTCAGTGGGGAAATTAAAAAAAAAAAATTGTTGATTTGGCAGCTTGAAGAAGTTGTTCAAGCTGTCAGGGCTATTATTTATAATTGTGTTGTTTTAGTATTTCACTTCGACACAATTATGTTTATTATTACAATAGACTAATTTCTTAAAGAACTCCTCAGTTCTTTCACTTACCACATGTCATTGTTTGCTGTCTGATCCATCCTGTCCTCACATCCCTCAGGTTAGACAGCATTACTATCTTGAGTCACAGCATGAAGTGCGTGAGCAGCTTGATGCACTTGATTTGATTACTTGTGACATTTTTTCTTCCTTTTACTACGACTTCTTTCCCACAGGGCCAGTCAATCCGTCCTCAGCTCCTTTCATCTCTCCATCAACGCCCCACTCCTCTTTCCTCGCACCAACTGCACACTTGGGTAAGAGCAGCTCAAAAAGGCACATCTGTATCCCACAATACAATGAATGTCACTTTGATCCAACCACTACAGATTTCACTTTGATTTCTGAATGGTCAAGGTCGATTGCATATTTATTGTTAGTAGAATTTCCATAACCTTAATGTTAAATATAGTAAATGCAGCTACGGTTGTGATGTAGTATAACCGTTATCACACAGTATCTTGTCTCACATCTGTTTGGAGACATTTCACAAGTTTCAGTTTAGCTTGAAGCCTGTGTAGGAATTCCATGAATGTTTGTATCAACAGATCACTTGTGACATTTATCTGCATTTGTGTTTAGATCCATACGGACGATCCCCACCCTTCACCCCACTGGGAGCCCTCGGTTCTGGTGCCTTTGGAGGACTTGGCAGCCCAACACTGGGTCAGTCTTATGGTATCTCTACTCTTAAAACACGGTGCTTAAGGGATCAATTTCAGATTTTTTCAAGTCTGTCTTAATAAAATCCTCAGACGTCTGTTGAAGTGAGTGTTCTGACTGAAAACAGCCCTAATGCAAGGGGCTGCGCTGGTGGTGGTGTGTAGCTTCAGGTACTGGTCAGACAATAAAATATGATCCAGTAAGTGTGTAATAGAGCCATGAGTTTGAAGTCTTATCAGACTATTTACAGCATTTCATAATACTATGAGGCAGGATTTTCTATCTTCGGTGGCATGTCAGCAATTGTTTTATCTCTTTTTGCAGTGATCACAGGGTAAAAATATGGCGTCCACTTTAAAAGCCATTTACCAGTAATACACGCTTGCAAGTATTTGATTGGCCACTGCTGCCCCGTCAGTTCATAATGCATTTTAAAGTTCAGCTGACGCTAATATGAGCAGTCTGAGTCAGACAAAACAAGATTGTATATTTATCCTGGCTGTCTTGTGTAGATTTATTGCTGGTGTTGTGTACAAACCTAAATTCAGCCAGCAGAAAGCATCTCACTGCCACGACTGAACAAGGAAATGCTGAAGCACACTGAAAGAATTTTGTACTAAAACCACTGTAACTTTGGAAGCCTGTGACTCCTCTTGGCTAACTCACACTGCTGATGCATCATATTAACTTCGGCTGAACATAAATGCATTTTTGCATGAGAGTACTGTGGATTTTGTCCCCCATCTATTCCAGTATAGTCACACAGGAGGAATAGCTACAGCAACCAATCAGCGTATGTCTGATATATGAGCAAAGCATCAAGACAGACTTGAAAAGTCCAGACCAGTCCTTTGACTCCCAACTCATGTCTGAGCTCTGTCGTTAGGGTAGATGCTTTAAGGTGTAGTATATATATGCACGTTAAAGAGTATTTATTATATTTTGAAAACAGGAACTGGGGAGGTGGCTGTCTCCAAAGACACTGATAAACCTAGCCTGTTATTCTCATGGGAGAGATTTATGACTGTAGCTGTTTATCTCCCTCCAATGCCATAATGAACCAATAATTCACAGTGAGCAAGAAAAAGAGAATACATGTTGCATTGTGAGTGTTTCTTGTGGCGGTGCATCGTTTAATCGTAGAATATTAGTAGGCTTAGGGGAAAACTATTGACAACACATTTTCTTCTTTCTCAACAATAACTCTGACGTTTCAGTCTTTTCAGAATTCTCTTACCAACTGTAAAACAACTGCAGTGGATATTTTGAGGAACTGAGATCTGGTTCTGATGAAGTCTACAGTCATAAATGCATGTTGGAGCTGTAACACAGCATGTGTGGATTCCCTCTTCCTTTTCTGCTCCCAGTGCAGCTTTGACCTAGGCCTGGTTATCGTTTAATAATATTTTTAGAAATCCTTGTACCAATGCATATAGTTGAGGTTTGGTTCCAATTATCAAACAATACTTTTTTGATTGTTACATCATAGGGTATAAACATTTCTGGTTTTCTCTGCAAAAGTTTATTAAATGCATCAGGTGTATAATGTTTTCTAACACAAACAGCCATACTAGAACCTTGGCTAAATATATGCAGTATAAAATTTACAAAATTATTTTAAAATCAGACTAGACAAAGACTCAGAGTATTGTTACGTGAGCGTTTTTGTTATTCTCACACAAGTTGGCTGACACGAAAGGTTTTGAGATGAAATACCCAGATTCCACATCTGAGCATGATAATCGTGTCTTAACTTGGCTGAGACGTTTGTTTGTCATCACTCACAGCTTTTCTCCTCTCTTAATGCCTTTCTCTCCTGTCTTATAGCACAGCTACAGCTCGGTTGTCACTGTCAGAGACATGCTGTGATTGGCTGTGCTGGTCTGTGTCGTTGATTGACAAATATAAGGATGGATACGTCCACTTGAGTAGCTGTGAAGTGTGGACAGAGAGCACATAAAAGTCCAACATGAAAGCATGGATAATATTAGACACTAACAGCAGAACCTGGTGTAATGCATATGATGTAAAGCCTCTGTAAAGCCTTTTGATTTGTTTTTAACAAAAAATCTGTCTTCTTGCTCCACAGCAAGCTCTGTGTTTGGCCCTAAAGATTCACCAGCTAGTGTGGTTGGAGGCTTACCCAACCCCAACCATCATGATCCATGGAACCGTCTACACGGTGGCCCATCTGGGTTCCCTGCTGGCCCCAGCTGGGCTAAAGGGGCAGACAAGCGGGACGAGAGGGATCGAGGGAAGGAAAGCGAGAGAAGAGACATCCCCCACATCAAGGATGAAAAGGACAGGTATGCTATTCAGCTGATTTTAATACTGGCTGTAAACTTAAAGGAATTTGACGTGAGTTATTAGCTTCAAACAGCACCCACATGTGATCACAGATCTCCATACCTCTTCTTAATTTGGTGGAAAATGGGTACCAGTGAGATAGGGACCTGTGGGGCAAAATGAGCAAATCTTTAAAATTTCACCCGACACAACAGATTACAACAAATGTTTCCTCTCATCTATCTTTATCTTGGAATCATTTGTTGATAGAGTCAAGTGCAATGCAATGTAGCTTGTTAATATTATCCACCCTGCCAGCTAAGCTTGTATGCTCAGTCCTTTTAAAACTGCACCTGCATTTATAATTTTACATTTATAACTACTACACAATTTACTTGTAAAACTATTGTTGAAGTGATACATGTGAGGACTGGTAGGACTGTTTGGTATGAATGATATCCATTGCTAACTGTTGTGCGCATCATGTTTTGCAGAGACAATATGCTGTATGGCCGACAACCTGTGAGAATGTCTCCAGTTGCTCCTTCCTTCAAGCCCCGCAGTAGCACCCCAGTTTCCCACATTAATGGCCACAGCAGTGCCCTCGGGGGGAGCGGTGGGCCCATTGAGGACCTGACACGCAGCTTAAATAGAGACAGAGACCGCGAGCGAGACAGAGATGGAGATAAGAGGCCGCTGCCAACAGTGTCTTCACGGGGGCTGCCTCTTGGCCCTTCATCTTTAGTAGCAGACAGGGACAGACCACGGTCTTCCTCATCTTCTGCACTCACTACTCCCCCACCCTCCAACCGCTCAGCCCCATCTCCTTTGGACCTTTACCCCCGCCCACTGGCCCCGACAACACATAGCCTCCACAACGAACCCTCACACTCCCAAAGAGATGGCAGCCTCCCCTCTTCCTCCACAGCTTCTGCCACTGTCACTTCTTTGTCTCAGGCTAAGAAGTCTGACCGGACCACAACACCTGTCTCCAAACCTCCCCTGCTCCTCCCACCTGTTAAAGTCAAAGAGGAGCGGAAAGAGGAACCGGAGCATATCCCCATAACCCTGCCTCCCCCAGCACACAACCACAGCTTTGACCGCCCAAACAGCCATCCACACCACCCAAGTTCTGGTACCCCTTCCTCTTCCTCTTTATCACTGACTCCCACTCCTGGTGTTCCCCTCCTGCCACACACTCCAAACCACCCCCCAACCCATCAACATCTGTCCCTGCTGGACCGCTCCAGGGCCATTGAAGCGTATCTAGGGAGCACAGCAGGTGCTGCAGGGTTGATGGTGGGTCCAGGTGGGGAACGTTTCCCCCATGGTCCAGGCCAAGGACATCCACAGGGTCCACATAGCTTCCCCTGGGACCCCTGGAGGGAGCTTGCAGCTCAGCAGCAACATCAGCATCGCAGGGAGGCTCTGGCGCTTCGGTCTGACCCTCACCTAGCCCTGCGATCCGATCCACATCTGGCCCGACTGCTCCAGCATCAGCGCCTTCTGGAGGCAGAGAGGGTTGCAGCTGTAGCAGCTGCAGCCGCAGCAGCCACCCCTCACCACCCTCCGACATCTACCTCTGCTGCCTCCACCTCTGCTGGCCGCCCGGAGTTTGGCCTAATGGCCCATCACTTTGACCGCCCTCCTCACCTCGGACCCCCAGGAGGAGGACTCATTGATGAAGAGCAGCGTGCCCAGATCCTGAGGGAAGACTTTGAGCGGGCTCGCTACTTTGGGATGCACCCACACCTCCCTGCTGGCTCTCACCTCCCAAGCCCCTCTCATGCTGCTACTGCCGCTCACCTGGAGCAGCTCCACCCTGGCCTTCTCTCCCACGCGCTCCCCCCGGGAGCCTCTCCTGCTTCCCAGCACCATGCTGGCCTCTACGCCCGTCTAGGCCCACTGAACCCACACCTGGCAAAAACCCCTGCAGGCTTGGTGGGAGCTCTGGCAGTGGGGGCGCCGCCTCCACTCATTCCGTCCATCACCAGCCGGTCGTCCACGCCTCCCCGCAGCTCTAGACTTGGAGGGCCAGGTGAGCTGGCACTGTACAGCGCCCACAAAGACGGAGAGTCCAGATAGTACAGGGACAACACTGGAGGAGATTAAGGGAAATGTCAGGATCACTGTGCTGCTCTCAACCTGCCCCCTTTTCCTCTTGCAGACTATTAAACCCTGCCCTCCCAGTTACACAACCAAACCAGCTCCAGTTCCCCCAAAAAGGGTAACTGTGAATGGCTGGAGGTGATGGTAGGGAGGGAAATGCAAGACTTGGAATATGCGCAATGGTTCTATCAGTGCAATTTAAAGGTACATGGTTTCTGTGCATCCTTGGTGTATTTTTATTTTATACTGGCTGTTGGTTATTACAGTAGTCAATTTTGAAAGCTGTATGAAGAGGCAGAGGACAGCTTTTTTCATTTGTCAGGTGAATTGTGATCCATGCTTGTAAGCAAGCCTTTTCCAGGTGGATTGGAAATGACTTCCAGAGGGATGTACACTGTGAAAACATGTCAAGAGTTCATCCTCAGCTTGGTTAACTCACGGGAAACTATAAAGCCCTCCTCTGCATAAATCAACGCTGATTCGGAATTGTGGATGAGGGTCTTTAGAAATACAGTGGTAAAGTGGTGCTTTCTGTTCTGTCTTGATGTCTTTTTGTCATTGTGAAAAGACAAATTACTGATGAGACCATTTAATGAAGATCGGTAAGCATCACACCTCAGTTACCTGCTTTACCCAAAAATCTAAACCCAACCCCCTCAGCTTCACTGATAATGAGATTCAACCTTTTTTGGCTTGTTTTTTGTTTTCAAAGGATGAATGGCAAAATGAACTGTGCTACACTGTGTGAGTGAACACAGTATTTTAGAGCTTCCTGTAACTGTTTCCCAGTCTCCTCTTGACTATATGTGCAGGACCAGATTATAGTAGTCTAGAGAAATTGCCTTTGTAATTATTATTCTTAACATTAATTATCTTCTATAATAATAAATATATTCACTGTTATGTTATTTGTCTTTGTTTCGGGTATCAACCAGTACTCTCTCCCCAGGTAGTAATCTGTTTCAAGTCATGCAAAAGACAAAGCGAAAGGCTTGCTTCACAGAAAACTTTTAATGCTTGTGAGCATTAAGCCGTATCCATTGCCACTGGCCTCTTCAAGGATCTCATCTATGACTTTATTATGCTGAGAGGGAGGTTTGCCTGTGTGTCATTGGTTGTGTGTTATATCCATTTGGGACTATGGGAGCCTTGTACATTGAACTGTCGAGTTGTTTCACCAACAAGAATAAGTTATATACATGGATAAGTGGGACATCTGCTGAAGAACTGAAAAAAATATATGTACTTGTGTCAAAAGACAGCTAGACAGTGGGTATCCTGAGAGGGAAAAGACTGGGTCGATTATTTTAATATGACCATTTTATACCTTTCAAACCCCTCCCCTAGAGACCACAAAGATTAATTATTAAATGAATTGTTGTTTACTCTGTTGTGTGGGTCTTTTGTTCTGAGTCGTATAATATGAGGACAGTGACTGTTATTTCCATTTATTCATCTGACAGTTATTTTCTGGATTAATCGATTATGTAAAATCCCAATCAACGATGAAAAATATCAATCACAGTTTTTCAGACACCAAGTTGACATTAAAACTGAATCCAAAGTCCAATTATATGTTTACTATCTGAGAAGACCAAGAAACTGAGCAAGTATTTATATTTTAGCTGTAACCAGTGAATTTTGGGCCATTTTGATATTTAAAAAATCAAATCACCAAATTGTTTTAGCTTCATATAATGAATTACACTTATCAACTACTACTGATCAACAAAATGACACTTGGACACTTGAATTTCAATTTATCTAAAGGAAATGCTGCACGACCTGTCATAATCCTGCATTTAAAGGGAATAAGCAGGAACACTTGTTTTCTTGGACTTTATCAATAATAATAAGATTAATATCTGAATAATAAATGTGAGAAAAAAAGTTTATTCAGAACTATCAGAATTGTTCTTGAAGGATCAAGCAAATATAGCAGAAGACTATTGTTATATCTCAACAGAGACTGACAGGAAAACAATATGGCTTTTTACAATCGTTTTGCGGACTATCATAGTCATGTTCATATAATACGCCTTAAAAATGAAAGTGAAAACATTAAATTGCGGTAATTAATAAAAGCGAACGGCGATCAAAAATATCAACATTTCAAGAGGCGCGCTTGCCGACATCTCGCGAGATTTCCGGTGGTTCTGTACTTTGTCAGCAGCAGCGCTTCGCCTCCATTTCGCTGCGTAAAGTCTCCTCCCCGCGTCCGCGACATTCTGCGCCGAAACTCAGTCTCTGCCGCTCCGGATTTTAACTTCTCCACACAGACCGGCTGCTACCTCGTTGGGTACCGGGAGACAGTTCGGATTACTGGCATCACGGATTGAGTGCGATTTTACGCGGATGACGACTCCTTCAGCGAGAATTTAGTAAAAGAAAATCGGTCGGAAATTTCAGGTAGGTGGGAACTTAAGATGGCGGCCTTGAAAGGGAGGGGGGCAAGGAGGAAGTAATGGGGGAATTGAGGGGGGGCTGCGACGGACGGAAGGACACAATCAGGCTGCATCGTGCTTGGTTGTATTTTTGAACGGAGTGCGTTGAAATTTGTTGACGCTACATTGAACCAAGACGGGACGCCGAAATAAAAAGCCAGGACACGGAATAAATTCCTATTTAAACTGTACTTAACGAAACAAATCACCATTGAACCATCATTTCCTCAGCGTCGCTTCTGAAGAGCCAGCCGTAGACCGGTGCGGGCCCCCTTAAATCCCCCGTATAATCATGGCAAAATTTATATGGAACTTTCTAACGTTGCTTTTTGTTCTTTTTTATACTTACACAAAAACTAATAACGGCGTGTGTTTAAAACTGAATAATTTTAACTCATTTATTTTCACAGAAACAGATTTGACCCCACGCAATGACGTCACGAGTGAATGCCCCCCCTCCCTCCTCTCTGTAGTGCAGAAGCGGGTTTTAATGCGACTTTTTTCACATGTTTTTGTCTCTTTGCGAACAAACTTCTCAAACGTGTCGGTGTGTAAACGGGCTTTTCTGAGGCCGGATCATTACATAACAGCGGGTGGGATGATGGGGCGCCTGCGCATCCAATGAACGCACCCTACTAACTCTTCTACCTTGCTAGTTAGCAGGTTTTTCCTCAAGTGCCACCCGAGCGGTGTTTTTGTAAAAGCTAACGTTAGCTAGCTGACTAGCCAAACCGGCAGCGTTAACGTTCATCTAAATCGTGTTGCTTTTGCAAAACAACACGATCCCGAGCTGCTTGTGCTCTCATTTCCACACTCGGATAGGAAGGAAAAGTCGATTCATATTTCATCCCTTTCACCCCAATACGCAGTCAGTGCACATGCCTACTGAATAAAGATGCAGTCTCTCAATGTAGATGGTGATCTACAAGTTCACGTGGCTACAGCTAAGCTAAAATGGATCATATTTACATGTATGAGAGCATGAAATGAATGAGTGCAGGCCCGCACGCTTGGTCACCGGCTTTTAGCTCGAGAACGCGTGCTGCAGAATTTCTAACATCTTCCTGTGGGCGACTGCAGTAAAATGCAACCTGGAGCTGCTGGTTTAGTGCAGCTTCACTCAGTATTTTTATTACTGCTGCAGATCCCCCACTAAAACAGCCAAATACACCAACTACAGTCTTAGCAGGAGTTGCTAGCCTTGTCACAGCATATAGCCATCTGAGTGCTGCTGCTCTCGTGACGTGACACTCATCGTCCCACACATTGGGATATTTTTGTTTACTAATATCAAATCTAATTAAATGTATTCTAGCTCCGTTATGATAAAACTCACTGTGATCCCCATGCACTTGTGTGGTGTGGCATGCACACACAGCTCGCTGCATCAGTTTTTAATAGTGAAGTCAAGAGATGTGCAATTGGCCCTCAGAGTTTAGTAATAAAGTTGTCATCCGTGTCTGTTTTTTCGCTTCCTCAGAATATGTGGAAGGGACCCTAATTTCAGCATCCTGGAAGTAGAAAGCACAGAAGATCTGTGTCTCACACCACAGACAGGTGAGAAGTTGTTGTTTTGCACACATTTTCAGTCCCTTCTGACTGTAACATTATGTCCAACATTGAAAGATGGCTTGCTTATAAGATTTCCTTTGTCTTAGTCATTGTTGACTGTTTTCTACCAGAAAATCTGATTGTTTGACATAGAAATAGACGTGTGCCATGTCTTTTTGCCTTTTCAAAAATAGTGAGTCGGATGGCCAGTAGGCGGTGAGGAGAATACAATGTCCTGTATTTGAATAAAACCACACACACAGAAACAGCACAGTGACTGTCTGCCTCATCTCCAAAAGATTTTTTCTTTGTGCTGAGTTTTTTATGTCTTGTTCATTTTTAGCCTCTCAATAAATTACCCGCTTGGTCCAGACACTTTGTTAACAACCTGTATCGCCCACAGGTGCAGTGTGTAGTCGGGGCAGCACAGAGGAAGGAAGCTCTGGGGAGGAGGCGGTGCGGCAGCGTGCCCCTCCGGCTGTGGATGTGCTGGGTGGCAACCCCCAGGCTGCACAGAATGTGGCTGGGGAGTCACCTCGGCATGCCCCGCAGCCGGTCGCAGCTGCCCCCCGCCCTGTCCCTCCGTTCACCAATCCGTCCACTGTGCCATTGCCGGAGAGCAACGACTCAGCATTCCTCAGCATGGAGGACGCCCCTCCGAACAACTTGCCTGAGACTCTCCCGATCAGCACCGACTCTAAGGACAGCACCTCAAAAGAAGTCCCCGCTGAGGAGAGTGTTGCCGAAGTTGTCGGAGTTTCGAGATCTTTGCCAACATCCCTCAATGAGGACAGTAGGACCTCTGCTGAGATGCAAAGGCTTCCACCCTCCCTTTGTCCTCCTCTCACACAAGATACACAGATTGACAGCACAGTGCAAGAGTTGCAATACGGGTCACAAACTGATAAAGAGAAAAGCCACTCAAATAGCCAGACAAACCAGATTCAGCCACTTAGAGAAGGTGCTGGACTTATGGTTATTACGGGGACAAAGGAGAAACAGTCCGTCACATTGGAATATAAACAAGAGACTGGAGCAAACGCGGAACTTGGTGGGAAAGAGCACACAGGCGGAAATATTCTCCCTCAACCCCCATCTCAAATCTGTTTCACAGCCTCATCTCCATCTGTCCCACAATCAGGTGTTCAGGGTTTCAAAATCCAAGACACAACAGAACTTGGGGCTGTGGAGCAGTCTGACAGGGATCCACTTGTCCTCAAAAATCAAGGCAGCCATATACCTCCACCAGGTGCTGCGGAGCAGGCAGGGGGTCACCAGGACTCAAAATCGTCTCTGCTCCCCTTACCCTCATCTGACAACAGCGAGATTAAACAAACTGACATGTCAAAAACACAGCCTGAAACCATCAAAGAGCTCTCAAACGATGCCCGAGGAATACAAAAAGCTAATTCTTTGCAATCAGTTGAGATGTTTGAGGGTGTTAAAGAGCTTGATGACATTTCTCACAAAGAAACACAACCTCCTTCAGCTGAAATACTTGAGGCCCCAAAGGCAAGAGAATTGCTTCCTGGATTACACACTTCTGGAAAAGGAGACTCAGTGTCCAACAGAGAAGACGGCAACATCCAGAGGAGCTGCCCTCCCGTTGAAGGAGAGCAGGTGGAGAGCAGCACGAAGGAAGAACAAACTGAAACTGCCACCTCCTCATCTGACGCCACAATGATGTCAGAGTGCTCTTCCACACAGGAGAGTTCCTCAAAGCCCTCTGCTGCACCCTGCTCGTCTGACGCAGGCCTCGATGTCTCAGTGCAGATGGAGCAGGTTGTGGAAGCAGAAACATCTCAATCCTCGGACCAAGTCCTCACAACAGAGACACCGCTGACTGCTGAACTTGTGCATTCTGCCGATGCTCAAGAAATTGTGGTTGTCAGAGAGGAGGCTCATATCAGTGGGGACTGGTCTAACATGCACCTGAATCAGAGTTACCTCGTACAACGAGAAGACGGCAGTGTTTGTGAAGCTGCCATTGTTGATGGGTTGAGTTCCGAACTCTCTACTGGAGAACCAAAGCTGTATGAAGAAAGTGTTCAGGCAGATATTGAGCTGCACTCACAGCCTGTGGAGGTGTATGAGTTTTGCGGCCTGGTTGAGGAGGTTGCAGAGGAAACGGTCTGTGCCAGTAGTAGTGCACAGATGCCTCACTCTCCAGGATACGAGGTGAACTTATTCAATGCATTAATAGAAACCTCTGAGGAGTACACTGTCAAAGAGGACCCAGAGTCCCACCTTGAAACGTCTATTCATACAATTAACGAAGGTGACACTGTCATTATTTCCCAGCAGCCCTTGCCGTCATCACATGATGCAAATCAAACACCGGCTTGCTCTAACAAAAATTCCCATAATTTGTCCATGCAAAAGACAAGGGTGGCTGCTGTTGGGCAGCATCTGGTATTGGATACAAACCAAGCTGTTGAAGTGGCTAACTCAAGTGAGGTTTGTTTAGTTGAAGTAGCTGCTGTTACATCTGACTCATTGACTGTTGAACAGACAGACACTAGTCTACAAGCTGTGACACCTTGCTCACAGGTCAGTGCAGCAGTGCAAAACCAAACAGAGGTGAGCGATTCTCCAGTAATTCTAACAGTTTCCCAAAAACAGGAAGCAGAAGCAACAGCTGGTACATTAGCTCTCATATCCCCAGTGGTTACTGGTGAGGACATAGGGATGGAATCGTCCACTGCTGTTTCAGTACATGTTTCTCATGTAGAAAATCAGACCCCAGAAGTCACAAAGCCTGCTTTGACAGAGACTCCATCACAGAGTATTCAGAATGTTGCTGGGGCCACAGAAACCAAACCGGAGACTTTCGGCACCACTCACCCCTCTGGTATTGTGAATCCAAAGCTACTCCTTCTTAAACCGGGAGAAACTCCTCTCCTGAAACACCCACCCTCCCTTTTGGCAAAGGTGTCCAAGCAACAGAATGCGGCCGGCAAGCTGGCCAATGCCCACAGCTCTTGGTCTGGCACAGTGTCTGAGGAGTGCCTTCCCAAAACTGTCTCAGCAGCAGACTCTTTATGTGCGTCTGTGGCTCTTAGCAGCCAGAAAGATCAGACGCAGTGCTCTGTCAATAAAACCTCTGTGACAGCAGCGCTGCCTGTCAAGGTACAGCAGCCGACTGTGAGTGGTAACATCTCACTTCCACTTGACCAGACTGCATCAGTCACCCCCACGACGTCAGCTAGCAAATCTGACAAAGAGGCCTTAACTGATACTAAACCATCAACAAGTGAAGCTGATCCTGCGCCCCAAGGTGTTGTCACCCCTACGGATGCCACCCCACCTAGTACACCCAACACCCTCTACATGCTTACAGCATCAGTGGAAAGGGAAAGCAGTGTTATGGCATCTGCTAGTCCTAATGAGCCCGTGAGCCAGCCTGACTCCGTCTATGTGGAGGAGGAGAGCGAGGACATGGAGCAGGACGAACCAACAGGAGAAACTGAGGCTCAGGAGGCCACTTCAGGACAGGTTAGCAGCCCAGAGGAAGGCAGTGACGAGGAACCAGACGCCGACAAAACGGAAAGTGAGATGACCACCAGCTCACAGCACAAGGTATGTTTATAAAGGATGGGGATATTATATAAGATGCAGTGAGGGAATCCTGCAGTTTTGGCAGAGTTGTAGATCTATACAACACAGATTTGAAAATTAGTGTCGTCAAAAGTAATATTAAACAACACAACACATTGGAGTATTGGTTCTGAGACTCCACAAACAAGGGCATCGCTGAAGTGATGGCACTGTTGATAAATGTCAAATTTCTATCTGGGCATCTTGACTGTTACATTGTGAATACAGTGATACTAAAATGTGTTTCATAGCTATTCCTTGGTGTAACTTGTGGCTTCAGACAAAGCTGATTTTACCTGGTCAGGTCTCACTTTACTTCCTGTGGAACAAGGTTTTGTTTTTACTGTAGTACAACATTTTTTTACAAACATTTTTGCCTGCGGTGATGTGCCACATTCTCTGGATGTATTTAAATTTTAGTTGATATTTATCTTGGCTGAAAACAAAAATATTATTTATCACATAATATACACTATCATGTCATCGTGCTTCTGTGATTCCTATCAGATATACTGGCATGTTTTCACTGTCTAAATATGGCACTATTTTACCCATCCTTCTGCATGTAGTCCATATTAATGTCACCCATGTGAACAGTGTTATTATTATTATTATTTAGTGATATATTTCTTTTAAGTTGGCCGCATGCTAAGCCATGTGTGTTTTCCAGCATGGACAGAGCAGGACAGACAGAAAGGCACTGTTCCTGAAGGTAAGTGGTGTTTGTCAGACACCCAGATAGGTTCCTTTTCAACAGGATATTCACGAGCACTTACTAGTGAAGCGCTGCCACTGTTGGAGCATTTTGACTTAAGAAGGCATTCCTTTGACTTCTGCTGTTTTATGGTTGCAATTCTGCATGAGATGAAAGCTGACAGAAGAGCATTGATGGCCAGTTTATAAGTCTAGAGCACATCTGGATTTGCTTCTTATAAAGGCTTGCTCTAATTTGTGCATGTGGCTTCTTCTTAGTGAATCTTACTTTCACCTTGCTGAGTGAGTTTTTGAAAGTAATTTCCTCTTCATGTTTCTTCCTTGGCCTTTAGGTACGCCAGTGGATAGCAGACAGGGTCACCGCAAATTCATCTCCTGCCTCACCCTCCACTTCCTCTTCCTACCCTGGTCCCTCACCCACAAGTGATTGGTCCACCCCACGACGAGAGAGGTCCTCACCTCTCCGGGGCCCTCATGGGAAGTTTGTTTCTCCTTCCTCTGTCTGTGGCTACAGTTCCTCCTCTTCCCCACCAGATCAGGCCAACCCTCAGCGCCCCCGTGGAGAGCGTCACACAGACATGGCGGAGCTTGCTAAACATGTGAGTGAACCTCAGGATACAGTATATAAAACATTTTTTGACATCAGCCACTCAGCTGCTTAAGTTTAGAAGAACTAAACATTGTTGAGTGAATCAGAAACATGTTTAATGTTCCACAGGTGGTTTGAGGGGTCATAAAAGGCAGCCGGTGGGTGAATGGCAGTTGAAGGCTGAACTGTGTGTGTATTTGGATATTACGCATGTCAGGCTCCCTCTCAGCACGTTTCAGCCTTTCACTACATCCTCAGACTACTGAGAATAATTGTGTGTTCAGAGACTATTTACCTCGTGCCTGATGCCTTGAATAGGCTACTCTAGGAGGCCAGAATTTTAATCACCCAAACAAATTGCTTTGAATCTGCAAAAAAATCCTGGTTTACAACCGAGAATTTAAACCTCCTGCAGCAGGACTTTAGTATGCTGACGAGACACTTAGATGTGATAGCACCTTTACTCAAAAACACTTTTCCAGGACAAGCCTCTCATTATTTTTTGGTGCATTCTGAGAGCTACGTAGAACTCTGCAGTGACTAATCAATAAAATGATTGTGTTCAAGTGTTGAAGACCACCTAAACTGCCACTGTCATTATTTACCTACATACCAACTGTAGAGCCAGCAGAGTCACAGAAGGAGTGGGAATCCTTGGGAATCTAAGGATTAGATTCAGAATTGTTTTCTGTTCGAAATTGATTCTTGTTTAAATAAATAGAAACTATCTTTAGGCTCTTACTCCAGTTCACTTTGTGCCAAACCATTTGCATCTTCATCTTCTATGTAATATGAAGCATAACTGCTAGTTTTGTGGAGGACTCTCTGCTGTGCTGTATCTCCAGTAGTAGAGCACAGCCTCTCTGCTGCGACTGCTGGTGCAGGATTTTGAAATGAAATTATTTTCTTCCACTGACCAGATTTGGCAAGTTCTGTAAAGTGTTGCAGTGTGAGTAGGTCAGCCGGCCTGTTAGTGCTGGAGTTTGGTGGTCCACTCTGCTAACTTATTCTCTGGGTGATAAAGTACACAGTATTCACAAAATACTTCTTCTTTGCATTTAGCACATTTCAAAGTCTGTTATTAAGTTGTTTCACCCAAAAGGTGCCCATGTGAATGATGATATGAACTAATAAAAAAAATATATATGTTTTTGTCACTTGTGAAACAAATCTGGATCACTTCAGATAAGAATTTCAGAAACATTGTTGTAGTACACTAAAGTGTTGGCAGGATTTACTGAGTGCTTTGGTCATCGTGTCCTGTAGGAAGCAGACATTGAGCATCGAACCCAGGCACTGAAGCGAGAGGGCTTCTGGTCAATGAAGCGTCTTACTCGCCTGACAGAACCGCCACGACCAAAAGTTCACTGGGACTACTTGTGTGAGGAGATGCAGTGGCTCTCTGCTGACTTCGCTCAAGAGAGGCGGTGGAAGAGAGGGGTGGCTAGAAAGGTAGGTTAAGTTGATTATCAAAAGAGTGTTTTTGTACCTAGAAATGTGTTTTAGCTTCAAATCTTTACAAGCTTGTTTTAAAGATTAGGTATACTATATTTCTCATAAAGTATACTGTGTATGTTCTAGATGTGTTCTGTTCATGTGTTTATTAGGTGGTACGAATGGTGATGCGACATCATGAGGAACTGAGGCAAAAAGAAGAAAAAGCCAAGAGAGATGAGCATGCTAAAATCAGAAGAGTCGCCTCTTCTATCGCAAAGGAAGTCCGGGCTTTCTGGAGCAGTGTTGAGAAGGTACAGACGATTCACCAAAACCGGGCAAACAAAGCATTCTGCTTCAGTGTTCAGCTGTGGTATTTGAAGGGATCACGGTCTGTGCTTGATTTTTTTTGTGATAGAAATAAAATGCACTTTACTTTGTAGACATTAAAATACATACAGTATATACTGACTGAAAATGTGAAATTATCAACTGTTATGATGTATAATCACCATTTTAAAGGGCCCTGATTTGTCTATTATTGTTCATTAAGGGTTTATTGGAGCTTCCATTAAAGTTATGTAAAGTAAAATTCACCCAGTGGTCGTATCTTTTTTCTCAATCCAGGTGGTGCAGTACAAGCAGCAGTCTAGGCTGGAGGAAAAGAGGAAGAAGGCTTTGGACCTTCAGCTGGACTTCATCGTTGGCCAGACGGAGAAATACTCGGACCTCCTCAGCAAGTCACTTGCAACCGCCAGGCCTGCTGAAACTGTCCCTGTGACTCCCCAGAAACCTCCACCGCCTCCTGCTGATGAGGATGGTGAGAATTTTTCTTTCTTTTTTTTTTTGAATAAAACCTGCACCTTCTACTGAAAATGGAGCTTACTGTCTCCATGTGATCGTCTGAAACTGCTTTCAAAGATGAATCATTGGTTCAGAAAGGGACGTTGTCATAGCTACACACGAATGTCTGAATCTTCTTAAGCGTTTACCACAGAGGTAAAATGTTTCATGAAAACAAAAAGCTTTTTTTTCATAGTCATGGTCAAGGTGACTGCATCCATGTTCTTGCATTTGTGTAAATCCCACCTGATTACCTGCGCTCAAAGGCATCTAGTCTTGACTCAGACGATGTTAGGGTAATATTTTTTTCAGTGCACTGACTTGGCATCCGTCAGGCTTGAGACCTGTCAAACCTGTCAGACTTGTCCAGTGCCCATGTTATCAATAGCAGTTGATTTCTAAAGCATGGAGATGAGGGTTTCCTCAGTCACACAGACTTCGCAGCGGTTCATTTCTGTGGGTCGTAGTCCAGTGCCACTTTCATTTTATCATCTGACCAAGTTTTGTGGTGCTAACGTACAGTGACGGGCTGCTTAGTTAGACTTCCTCTAGAATGTGTTTCAAATGTGTTTTAACCAAATGACTTCCTGAGGCCACGAGGACTGAATCATTTCTTGGCTTTGAAAAGTGCAGTTTAGCCTTTGTGCTACCTCATGAACCCAATCGATGTAGATACACTGTGCGCCTTTGTGAGATTCAAGAAGTCTTTGTAGTCAGGAAACAAGTCCTTTTCAGTACAAGACTACTCTCTTTTCTTTCTGCAGACAGAGACTTTGAGCCTCCCTGTGAGGAAGAGGATGATGAGGAGACCATAGAGGTGGAGGAGCAGCAGGAGGGCAATGACGCTGAGAGTCATCGGAGGGAGATTGAACTGCTGAAGGAGGAGGGCATGTTGCCCCTGGACCAATTACTCAGCACCCTCAAACTTCCACAGGTAGCTCCGCACACCCAGCGGGACTTTGATTGTTGTCTAAAAGTAGAAGACCACCACAGTTTTAAATTGTACTGTTTTCACAAGCTCTTGTTCAGAGTTCTACATACACACATAACTACAGGGTTCTTTCTTCTGTCCATTACCGACTGAGCGGCACATTGAAACACTGACAAATACAATAAACTGAATTAAACTCGTCAGATCAGGTTTTTAGGTTTCTCACATCCAATAGAAATAAGTACTGAGTGCTTTCGATGCACCACTATCTTGACATTTTTTTAATCACTGAATCATTGGATCACATAGGAGTCAGGCTCAGATGAAGAATGCTCTGATGAATCCTCTTCATCGGTGGAGGAGGAAGAGGAAGATGGTGAATTCACTGCCAATGAAGAGGATGGTAAGATTAAGATGTGCAACAAAAGCACACTTCCAGTAAATACTTGTACTGTTGTACTGTACAACATACAGTATATTTTTTGAATGACCTGAAGTTTAATATTGTATTAATTGGTTGTAATGAAACCACGAATGTCTATTAGGGATGTCACATTTCTTTTCTCTCTCTTCCCATTTTCAGCTGAGGATGAGGAGGACACCATAGCTGCCCAGGAGAAGGTTGAAGGAAACATAGATCACGCAGAGGAACTGGACGACTTAGCCAGAGAAGGTAGATCTTTTTTCATATCTCTGCACAAAATTTAAAGTGTAATCTTTCATGCTATCATGCATTAGTCTTGGGCGCCCACTTTGAAACTGTCACTGTATAGATCTTCTGTGCTGCCGGGGCGAGGATGTGTGTGAAGCATCCACGCTTTAGGCAAACAGTATATCTGGATTAATCAAGATTTGTTAAGAATGGATCCTTGAGCTCTCCCAGTGTAGCTGCTCTTTTTGTACTTTTTGAGTGCTGTTATAATGTAGCTGTGTATTGTGCTTGTGCCACTTAGCTGCACGTCAGTGAGCATTTCATTCATTTATTCATTTTAAGCAGCACTCTGTTTTGAAAGCAGGAGCAGTAAACATCTAACCTGACATTTCTGTTCTCCTTGTAGGCGATATGAGTGTTGAGGAGCTGCTGGAGAAGTACAAAGGAGCATATGCCTCAGACTTTGAGGCTCCTTCTGCATCTGGCTCTAAAGCGAGCTCTGATTCGGAGGTGTCTGGGGATGAGGAGGAGGAGACTGAAGAAGATGAGAGTGATGCGGAAAGCAACACTTCCTCCTCAGGTATTAACCGGCTCACAGTGAATCAAAATAATCTCATGTAAATTGTTTATCTGCTGCTGCTCTGACAAGCCAAAGGTGTATCAACTTTTCAGAAGGGAAATATTTCTTCATGCTTTTTAAACGCGGTTTGCTTCCTTTAAAACACGCTGCTAGAATTTATTATTAAATGATTTCCTCTTTCAAACGCGCTCTTCTCAGATTCACCAGGAGACAGTGCAGAAGAGGATGACAGTGAGAAGGATGAAGAGGAGAGCGAGGAAGAAGAGGACGATGATGACTGTGGAGATGAAGGGATGGAGCTCTTGCTGAAGGAGGGAGACAACAGCCCACCTTCCTCTAGTTCACGGCCGAAGAAAGAGATCAGTCATATTGCTGCTACTGCAGAGAGCCTGCAGCCTAAAGGCTACACTTTGGCTACTACAAAGGTCAGTCTTGAATATTTAGAAGAATGTTTTGTTCTAACCTCAAATGTCTTCAGTCCAGGAGAAATTGATTAACATTTAGGTCTCATATTTTATTAGGAAATGCTCCTAAAATATTTAAAAAGTAGGGCTAAGGAAACTTTTTAAAGTGCAAAAATCTAGTCCTTTGCATTTCTGAATAAATAATTTCTCATTTTTCTAATAAAAGGTCAAGACTCCCATCCCATTCCTGCTTCATGGCACATTGCGAGAATACCAGCACATTGGACTCGACTGGCTGGTCACCATGTATGAGAAAAAGCTCAACGGCATTCTGGCTGATGAGATGGGTCTGGGCAAGACCATCCAGACCATCGCGCTCCTCGCTCACCTCGCTTGTGAAAAAGGTAACAAACCTGGTCGTGGTGCTTTTCCTACTGTCTCAACATACAGCAGTTAAATAATAGTTTTCATTTTAGTTATTTTGTGCTACTACTACAATAATTGAACTCAGATGTTCCTTCTCTCATGTTGAATTTGACGTGTTGTGTTCAGGTAACTGGGGTCCTCACCTCATCATCGTCCCCACCAGTGTGATGTTGAACTGGGAGATGGAGTTAAAACGCTGGTGTCCTGGGTTTAAAATCCTCACCTACTTCGGCAGCCAGAAGGAGAGAAAGCTAAAGAGACAGGTGATGATTTGGTTTGGAATGGAAAATCATTTTATATGTAGCACATGTATGTTTTCATTTATTTGTGTGTTTCCTGCTTTTGTAGTGTTTATTACAATTAGCAGCATTTTTAGTGAGTGACTGTCATTGTAGATGTGTAACAGTTGGTTCTCTGGAAACCACAAATTTGAACCATATTGATTGTCTATTCTTTTTTGCTTTCACAGGGCTGGACTAAGCCCAACGCTTTCCACGTGTGCATCACTTCGTACAAGTTGGTGCTTCAGGATCATCAGGCCTTCCGACGCAAGTCTTGGCGGTACCTGATCCTAGATGAGGCACAAAACATCAAGAACTTCAAGTCCCAGCGCTGGCAGAGCCTGCTTAACTTCAACAGGTCAGTGGAGCTGGGTTTGTCGTCTCTGAAGTAGACATGTGCAAAATGTTGAGCTCTAAAAAGGCAACGTGCCTTCGCTGATTCTTCCAAGGTCAAAGATGAAGGAGAGCCACAAGTTAACACTATGAACACAACAGTTGTCAACAGGAATGTCTGTGGATTGAGATGTGTTGGGAAAACTTGTAAATTGCTTTTTCTAAATCACATGTCAGATTAATTTTAAAAATCCAAAGGTCAGTTCCATAAATGTAAAAACATTTCAGGAGATGGCATTGCACATCAGACACAGAGAGATCTCGTGCAGACGTCAGTGATAGAAGCAGGACAAGTCTTTGTTTTTAACAGGCTGGTTAGACTCATGCAAAATGGTTGGTGTGATTGAAACAAGAAGATGGATGAAACTGCTTTGACGCAAATATTCATGCAATTTCCAGATCGCCTTCTTTCTTCTTTTGACTTGTTTATTCCATTTTTCCCCACAGCACTGGCTGATTTTATATATATTGCTCACTGTGACATAATAACCCTGTAGATGAGATGATCATGCCTCCAGCATTCTTTTAGGAAATCAGTCTTGTAGGCGGAAAATGTGAATAGGTGTCATAAGCGAGCATTATGTAGCAAGTAGTTTTGTACAAACTAGCAATGCTCATGAAAATATCTCTTCTGTCTCTGTAGTGCTTCCAAGCACATTCAAGGATGCCTCTCTGTCTCCTCTGTAAGCAGTTGCTTGTCACAAAAAGTCAGTGTGCATTCAGCTGTAGAAGACAAGCCGTCATTGAGTATTAGCCATGTTTGACTTCGAATGCATCCCCAAAATACCACAGGCCACAGTGGTGTGTGTGGATGTGAAGGTTTAACCAGCTAATCTTCACATTTGAATTTTTTCCTTATCAAAGTGGCTGTAATTAGACTAACTTGCCATCGTTTGGCTGGTGGCCTGTTCCAGCTGGTGGTATTTTCTCACTGTTACACAGCGCTTCGAAGAATAGCTTCAGCGCATGAGGAGAAGCTCACACTGTTTTATAGCTTTTAGT
The DNA here is from genome assembly GCA_037975185.1 of Centropyge bicolor. Lineage (NCBI taxonomy): Eukaryota > Metazoa > Chordata > Actinopteri > Pomacanthidae > Centropyge > Centropyge bicolor. The sequence continues at coordinate 37,133 of JBBMOC010000210.1, read as the reverse complement.
CACATATCTTCTTCAGGCGTAAAGGGTGGATGGAGAATGAGAGAGCACTAAAGTGTACACTGTATATAAATGGGCACTTTGTGATGAGCCTCAATAAAAACTGTCTGTATCTCCAATGTAAAACCCTGCACTCAAGGATATTGTAGTCTGATGAGATGTATGGATTACAAGCATGGAGGCTATGGGATGAGAACCAGGCCCATTTGTCAATTCCAAACAATTGAAAAACACAAATGATGCTCAGGAACATTATTCAGCTATCAATTATTTTGTGTTTTTATGGATGTACAGAATGTTAGATTCGTTTGCAGAGATTTGTTTTCAGCTGCTATAATTAATATTTTGGTTGATTGTAGTGATGAACCCAGAGGCAGTTCTCACCGTGCTCTGCAGGTCCCCTCACTTCTCCTTCATACGATTCTTTCCGCTCATTGTTTTGGTTTCTGGCCTTTAACTTTGCTGATTTGATGCGGTCCCACAGCTTTCAGCAGCAGCAGGCTGAACTGTTTTCAGAGAGGAAACTTGTAAACTGTACGCTACCTGCTCAGCACCAAACAGCAGGCGCACACAGTTAGCAACTAGCTGCTGAACACAGTGGAGCGTTTCACAGCTGAGGAGCCAGATATTTCCCTCAGGATTTGGTGGAGACCAAAACTAGAAGGAGAGTGAATATTGGACTTGACATGGTCACAAACACGACTCCAAATGAATGTTCGTGGTTCTGCTGGATGTGTGAAGAGGCAGCTGTTTTCCATATAAGCTTCATAACGTGATAATATGTCAACGCTGTGTTTGCAGCTTGTTGTGCTCAAGTAGCCAGAAAAATCAATCAGTGCAGGTTTAATGAGTCTTAAGCAGCAGCTCTGAAATCCATTTGACTGAGATTGCCTATTTGTGTGAACTCCATGTCTTCTCCCTCTTCATCTATAATCCTGATTATATAAATCTTGGCACATGTGCATGAACATCTACACTGACCTCTCCCAATTACAGCCACCGGCGCCTGCTGCTGACAGGAACCCCTCTGCAGAACAGTCTGATGGAGCTGTGGTCTCTCATGCACTTCCTCATGCCCCACGTTTTCCAGTCCCACCGTGAGTTCAAGGAGTGGTTCTCCAACCCGCTGACAGGGATGATCGAGGGGAGCCAGGAGTACAACGAAGGCCTCGTCAAGAGGCTCCACAAGGTGCTGAGGCCGTTCCTGCTCAGGAGGATCAAGGTTGACGTGGAGAAGCAGATGCCTAAGAAATACGAGCATGTGGTGCGCTGTCGCCTCTCCAAGAGACAGCGATTTCTCTACGATGACTTCATGGCACAGGCCTCGTAAGTTACTACACTGCTGTGTAAAGTACAGCACTACAGAGATATTTAATTAATTTGCTAGATATTTAAATAGTATTTCCCGTATTACTAGCTTCTCCATTCATCCCTTGTTTGTTTCTGGTACACAGGACCCGGGAAACTTTGGCCAGCGGTCACTTCATGTCTGTGATAAACATCCTCATGCAGCTCCGCAAAGTGTGCAACCACCCCAACCTGTTCGACCCTCGGCCCATCCAGTCTCCCTTCATCACGCAGCCCATCGTTTTCCATACAGCCTCCCTGGTGCAGGACGCCCTGGAGGTCTCTCCTCTGAAGGTTAGCATTCACACTGAAAAGCTTGAATTTGGTCAGAAAGCCAAACTTGAAAGAGGACTAAGTTCTGATTGAGAAGTTTACTCTGACCGAAAGTAAAAACTGTACTCTTTTGTGTCCTCAGCGCTGCGACCTCTCTATGTTTGACCTTGTTGGTCTGGAGAGCCGTGTGTCCCGGTACCAGGCAGATGTCTTCCTGCCGCGCCACAAGGTCAGCCGCCAACTAATCCAGGAGATCATGGAGTCCCCTGAACCCCCTCCGAGACCCAAACCAGTCCGCATGAAGGTCAACAGGTACAGAACACAGCTACTGCTACTTCACACTTTTATAAAAACAAGTTGTGCAGGTAAACCCGCAGAACAGTCCGACTGTGGTTTGAACAGTTACACATACTCTCACACTCACATCTGTAACTGCTGTGTTCTGTGCTGTGGGAGCAGCTCGGGTTAAGGGCTTTGCTAAAGGTCACTTCTCAGTGTGTCCGGACTGCCAGCTTCATTAAAAGCTCAGTATGTCAGAACAGAAAAGCTGACCAACATTTGCACAGCCAACAGCAGTCTATTGGGATTATTTATGTTTCCTCCCCTAATGAATTGATTTCAGTTCCTAAGAAATGGACAATGAAAGGTGAGAAAAAGTAAGAATTTTTGTGGAAATCATGCCTTCGCACGTTGAAGGACTTCCAGCCCTGTTCTTCACTGGGATGGTTCTGATTTTATTTTTTTTTTATTTAAAACAAAGAGCTGGAAAAAGAGCACTTTGGAAAAGATTAAGTAGGAGGCATAGTCTGTGGGTCCTGAAACCAGATGTTTAATAAATGCAAAAGTTGTATTAAGAAAAAGATATTAGTCCAATGTTTCTTCTGTTGTGTGTTGGTCTGCCTGTGTTTTAGGATGTTCCAGCCGCCTCCTAAAGGTGATAATCGACCGGTCCTACTGATGAACAAACCGGCCTGCCCCATGCCCCCTGCAGCACAGACCCCCAAACCTCCTGCAGTCACTGAAGTCACCTCAACTCCTGCACCTGCTCCTGTAGTTCAACAAGGTCAGTGAAGAACAAAAAGTTCTAGAAAAGAAGTACTTTTCTATTTTCTTTACTCTTTATGCTTATTGCTCCGGATGTTTTCTCTTCTTCCTGTAGTGGTGTGCTCAGTGGCCACCACGCCCTCCCCTCGCCCGTCCATGCAGCTCCCTGCTCAAACTGCAGTGAGGTCCAGCGCTCCAAAGCCAGTGCTGACTGTACGGCCTCCCGCCGCTGCCTGCACAGCCAGCATCCCTGCTCATCCAAGTCCAAACCCTGGCAGCATCATGCCCCAGAGGGTTCTGCTCAGTCCAGATATGCAGGCTCGGTTGCCCTGTGAGTGTACACAGATGTCATATTAAGTGCTTTTGGAGTGGAAAGATCACACACATAAGTCCTTGTGCTACACTGTTGTAAAGACTATGTTGTTATTATCTCATAAATAAATAACTGGCTTTGTAGTAAAATGAACATTATTGTTTCTAATCCTCGCTTGTGTTTCTGTTTCCCTTCCTAAGCTGGTGAGGTAGTGAGCATAGCCCAGCTCGCCTCCTTGGCAGGGCGACCTGTGTCCTCATGTCAGGGCAGTAAACCTGTCACCTTCCAGCTTCAGGGCAACAAGCTGACTCTGTCTGGAGCCCAGATCCACCAAGTCCCAGCAGCTCCTGCACGACCCGTTCAAGGTTAGTGTTGGACTGCCTTGTTCTTCAGTGGATGAATCAATAAACCTAAAGGATTTTTTTTTTATTGATAATTCTGTAAATATATTGAAGTGTTTTTTAAATAGCTTTATTTTCAATAAGGTTGCAGAGTCATCTATCAGGTGCATTCTTTATGCGTGATGAGCCACACGTGAATATCTTTGACCAAAATGAAAATAAGAACGAAGAAGTATGCAGTTTTTCTGGTGAATCTGTACAGACCGTCCCTAGATAAAAAATATGTATTATTGTATTATGTATGTATGTTTTTAAGATAGTTTTAAAGTGGATCACGATATTTCACTTGGATACTCTTTGGCTTCACACCAGATGCCTCAGTGCAGATTATAGAAAAGTTTGCCTTCAGGTTTTGGCAGAGCCACAGAACTAAGCTAGTCATTATTTTTATACATTGTTAAAGTTGGACTGCAGTATAATTGATTACATTTGAAGTGAAAACAGGCGCCGTAGCTGCTCACCTCAAAGACACACAGGTGCCATTAAAACCTAAACCTGTTTGTCATAATATTAAACTAACTGGGATGTTCTTTTTGCCATAATGGTGCAGCTTTACATTTTATGCACTATGTTTATTTAAATTAGATCTCTTAATAGAAGAAGTGATTTCAAATGATTGGGTGTGATGTGTAATGATGTCGGTGCTCACCTTTCTAACTCGCTCTCGTGCTGCAGGTAATGTGATGCACCTGGTGTCCAGCGGGGTGCAGCACCACCTCATCAGCCAGCCTGCCCAGGTGGCTGTCCAGAGCACGGCCAACACAAATCCAGCAAGTACGTCAACTGCCTATCGGCTGCCTCATAATGCCTCCTTGCAACGTCTTTTTTTCTCAACTCGTTTGAAACGTGTTGCTGCCGTCAAATTCAGAAGAAGCCGATATTACAAAATGTGTTCTGCATTGAACGAATTAGCCAAATAATATTGAACTGAATCTGTTCAATAGTTTTTAGAAGCCTTGTTTCTCACAGCTGATGTGTTTCATGTTCCTCAGTGACCCCCTCCATGGTGAGCAGCCCTGGCGTCGTGAAGATCGTTGTGCGTCAGACAGCAGGCAAGGAGGGCGGGCCTGTGCCCACACTGGCAGTGGCCCCTTCCCCTCGTGTTGCTCCTCAGGCTTCCCCTTCCCTGCACCCTCACGCCAACACAGCCCCTGTCAGAAACACTGCTCCACTGCAAATTACCCAGCGCACCCCTGGCCCTGCCACTGCCCACTACACTATAGCTCCTCCAGGCAACCATAGCTCAGCCCCGAACCAGCCTCACCCCCCTTGCCCTGTCCTCAAAGTAGTGCAGCCTCCTCCATCAAGCGCAGAGCCGCCAGGTGAGAGAACGAGCTCCAGTCATTCTTCTCTCTCAGCTATAATTCATAGCGCTGTATGCATGCATGATAAGATTAGTTGCAATAATGATCTGACCCAGTTCTGCTTTAGTATTTTTTTTTCCTTCCCTACCATCCCACTCCAATTTTTTTTAATCTGCTTAGAGTACCAGATGTGTGTGGTGTGGGTTAGGGGCGAAACATGCAGGGAAGTTTTGACAGTCACAGGAAAGTATGTGGAATCCAGTTTAGTATATTTAACAAATCTCCTCCAGACATGCTTTAAATATATAAAAATGTTCTGCTTTAAATGATAATTTGTGACTGATATGGTTTTTCCTTCAAAAAAGTAAAAAAAAAAATCTTTAAATTACATCTACTCCTTCTCCCTCATTTAAAAATCCAAAATCTGTCAGTGTGCTTATTTGCACTTTTTCCTGTTCTCACTCACACAGAGTGAAAACAAATTTCAGGATCAATACAGCATCTTATTAACTATTTATTACTAATACAGCGCATAATGAAGCCGTAGTTCCAAAATAAGGGAGTATGGGATAAATCTGATTACTGGCCTGCTGCATGTGTTTGTGGATTTACAGTAACCAGGTTGCTGCAGTGCATGTGAATGTGTTTTCCAATGACCCACGCAACCTTGTTTCTTTGAATAATGTAAACACACAATAATGTACATTTCTAAATTTTGGCTGCTGGATACAAGACGTCTTCTACTTTACTTTAAAGTTCATTTTTTGTGCACTGGAGGCTTCATATTTCCACTTCACGCCTGTGTAAACTGGCTTTCAAACTAGTTCTGTTGTCAAAATTGTGCTCATAAAACAGCTTTTTGGTGTCAAACTCTGCTTGTGCACCAGCTTAAACACTTTGAAATCAGCTCCAGTAAAACCTTGACTATTTGTCCTGCAGAGTTTAGTTGTTTACAACAGGCACGTTTGCCTTGCTCTTCTGTCTCCTCGGTCCTCCCTTCAGCTCCAGTTCAGGTGGCCTCCTCATCGTCTGCAACCAAGTCTTCAGCAGCACCACACGACAACAGCAGCAGCAGCAGCCAAACACCAGTTACCACCAAGTCTAGACCCAGTACAGGAGGAAAGACCTACCCTCCACCCAGGAAAGTGCCTCGTCCACCTCCTCGCTCTCCTTTCCACATGGTAAGCAAGTTGTAACTCACGATACTTGTATTGTCTTCAACAGACTGAAATGTTGCTCAATTCTTACATTTTTAAGTTTTTTTCTTATACGATGATGGAAACATGTTTAATGCTGTTTTTAGCATCTGCTGTTTTACCTCTGTACGTTACTGATATTTACCCTGTTTCTCAACAGTCATGGCTGGCAGATAGCTACAAACAGCAGCGTGACAGCCGACTGGACTTCATCATTCGAGTCAACGAGCTCCACTGTGGAGCAAAGCCCACGTATGGCCAGGAGGTTTTGGACTTTCTGACTTTCCTCCCTGGGCCCCGTCCCTCTCCAGCCGCCCTGAGCTCTCAGGGGGAGTGGGGCCGCTCGGGCCAAAGCAGCTGTCTGTTCGCACAGTGGCAAAACAAGTACGACTACTGGTTTGAGAGTCACGCTGTGAGAGAGGCGATCCACAGCATCGAGGACAGGCTGGAGCTGCTCAGTGACATCGTAGACAGGTAGATAACTGATGTGTTGATTTATTTTCTTGCATGATATTTTCTCTGGAGACACCAGAGGTTGAACTAACAGGAAAGATATGCGACTTACCTGTTATTTATTGTGACCGTTTTAGGTTTACATTTGCGATTCCCCCTGTGGAGGCTCCTCCGATCTCCATGCACTGCTGCCATCCTCCCCCCTCTCTGAGCCACAAGCAGGCAGCCTTCTCCTCCATGCTGTCAACTCAGGTCGCTCCTCTTACTCGCAGTCTCCATCGTATCCAGTGTTACATGAGGACCCAGTTCCCGGACCTGAGGCTCATACAGTATGACTGTGGTAAGATGTCAAGATGCTTTTTTGCAGTGTTTGATACCAGGAGTGGGAAGAGCATTGATCTTCTGCTCTTAATACTTGCCTCCTTAAATCAAAAATTTCCTGCTCTAAAGCTCTGGTTGATGCTCCAGGCAACGAAATAGAGCTAATTTAAGAAAGCCTGCTTTCACATTTAGCCCATTAGTCTTCTGAAATAATCTGCCAAGTCACCCAAAATCATAACTTCTTCCTCTGTTAAAAACTATTTTCCACAAATGCCCAATTGTTATATTATTCCATTGTCATATTATTCTGTGTCCTGCTGGTTCAGTATTCTCCACTAATGGTGACTGTGTTCTTCTAAATAATTTGTATTCTCACTGTGTGCCCCCTGTGTGCAGGTAAGCTGCAGACTCTCCACACTTTGCTGCGAAAGCTGAAGACAGGAGGCCACAGAGTGTTGATCTTCACACAGATGACACGTATGTTAGATGTGCTGGAGCAGTTCCTCAACTACCACGGACACATTTACCTCCGTCTGGATGGCAGCACCCGCGTGGAGCAGAGACAGGTTAGTCAAATAGAATGAGATTTTTATTTTATTTTGGACACATTACTTCCAATGCAATTTCCTGTTATCGTTTGCCTGGAACAGATCGTAAGTTGTTGTCTGTAATGTTTATTCTTTGTACATCTTCTTGCTTCTCCTTCAGGCCCTGATGGAGCGCTTCAATGCAGATCGGCGTATTTTCTGCTTCATTCTGTCAACTCGCAGCGGAGGTGTAGGAGTGAACCTGACTGGGGCCGACACAGTAGTTTTCTACGACAGCGATTGGAACCCCACCATGGACGCTCAGGCACAGGACCGGTGCCACAGAATCGGCCAGACCAGAGACGTCCACATCTACAGGTGACGTTTTCTTTGTGTGTGTGTGTGTGTGTGTGTGTGTGTGTGTGTGTGTGTGTGTGGCGTACACACAGAACAGCCAGCCAGCGGACCATTCTGTGATGTACACTGTAGTCCAGGTTGCTAACGTGTAATTGCATTGTGAAGGTAGCAATATCAATCTTTCTCCAGAATGAGTCACCGCACCTTTAACTACAAGCCCCCATAACGAAGAAATGTGATTTCAACAACATATTAATGTTTTTTTAATGTTGCTCTTCAGGCTGATCAGCGAGCGCACGGTGGAGGAGAACATTTTAAAGAAAGCCAACCAGAAGAGGATGCTGGGAGATATGGCTATTGAAGGAGGGAACTTTACCACTGCCTTCTTCAAACAGGTTGGAATTTACCCAAATACATTGGGGGTTTCCCTTAGTTTATTTAATTTCATACGGGACACAGCAGATCTGCCTTTTTCAGTAACGCCTCTTGTGCTGTTTGAAGTATGCTGACATCGCACCATTTTCTAATTAATTCATTGAATAAATGACAGCATTTGCATAACGGCTCTTTTTGAGTGCACTGCAGTGATAATGTCAAGACATTAAGCAAGTTCAAGTGCCACTTATTTTTGTTTTTCATGAAGCACAAAGAGCCATTTTCCTGCGCTGAATGTGTCTCATTTTCACTTTGTTCCTCAGCAAACCATCCGAGAGCTCTTTGATATGAATGACGGGGAGAAGAAAGAGGTGGCAGTGGAGCTGTCAGTGCCCCAAAGTGAGGATGAGGAGGCTGTTAACAAACAGAGCACCACCATTCTGGAGCAGGTTAGATGCATCACATGGGCCATATACTCATATATGACGTATGTGGCACCTTGCGTTTGGTTTTGGTAAAACATATCCAACAACCAAAGCTTTTCTTCTGTCAGTCTGGTGGTATAATCTGTTCATCTTGAAATGATTCTTGCAGGCCCTGTGTCGTGCTGAGGATGAGGAGGACATAGTGGCAGCCTCTCAGGCCAAAGCAGAGCAGGTGGCAGAACTGGCGGAGTTCAACGAGAACATACCATTGGATGATGGAGGGGAACAAGAGGAAGTGGAGGAGCTGTCAAAGGCAGAGCAGGAAATAGCTGCTCTGGTGGAGCAGGTAAATAAATATAATTAGGTTTCTATTTATAGCTGAAATGGTAACAACAGTGGATATTGTTGCTTTTACAACCAATTGTCAGTGATATCAGTAAATATCTAGAGTCATTTGGTTCTTACCTAATTCTCTATATTCTGTGCGTGTCCTTAGCTCACTCCCATTGAACGCTACGCCATGAACTTCCTGGAAGCCTCATTAGAAGATGTATGCAAAGAAGAGTTGAAGCAGGCTGAGGTAAGACCACACCTTCACCCTAGTTGTGGTGTGTCGTCATTTAATCGTTTAATTCGTTTCTGTATCTGTTAGAGGGTAAAAATCTGTTCTTCCTGTTTCTGTTTAGGAGCAAGTGGAGGCTGCCAGGAAGGGCCTGGACCAGGCCAAGGAGGAGGGCCTAAAGCTTCACGCTTCATCGGATGATGACGACGATGACTTTTTGTCACCACCAGCCTCTGTGGAACCTGCTCAGCCAGCTCCAGCCCGCCGTGGCCGCAAACCCAAGGACAAGATTGTCACCTCTACAAGGACTAGTGGTCGGCTGCGTGGGGCCTCGCCCGAAACTGAGCCTGAGCCTACGACCCCTAGAGAAGTGCCTGAAAGACTCCGCTTTGGTCTGAGAGGACGAGGAGCTGCCAAAGACACTGGTGCTGTGTCTACCACCCCGTCACGCACAGACCATCACAAAACCTCCTCGTCAGCCAGGCTCCAAGATTCCTCCAAATCTTCAAAGGCCTCGTCTCCTGCCAGAGATCACCAGGCCAGCAAAACCAGGACTTTACCAAACCGCTCCCATCCCAGTCCAGTGCCTTCCCCTCCTTCAACATCTCCCCCTGGAGGGAAACAACAGTGTGTTGGAGAGACTGACAGCAAGAAAGAGGGGGAGAATGAGAGGAGGGTGTCTGAGTCATCGCTAGAATCCAGCTGCCCACCGGACCATCAGGCAAAAGATGATGACAACAAAGACCACGCCGCCATGTCTCCCCCCTCCACCAGCTCACGATCGCCTCGCAAGCGTCAGTCAGCAGATGGTGAAGTCCTGCGGGGCCTGGTTGAAGACTCACCATCAGCCAAAGTCCTGCGGAAGCTTCCAGGGAGGCTGGTCACAGTGGTGGAGGAGAAGGAGCCAAGAAGGAGGCGACGGCGAGGAAGTGGCACTGGAGGCGGAGCTTCTTCAGAGGAGACAACTCTGGAGGAGAACACTGCTGGATTTGCCGATGAACCAAACAAGGACAGCACATCACCAAGCCCTGACAGCAAAACTAAGGGGACTGTTACCAAATCTCCTCAGGACCAAGACTCTACTCCTAGTCCGTCTGTGCACCCACAGCCTGTCAGAGGTTATCCTCCATATTCCCCACCCCATTTGTCTCCTGACATGCCTGTGCTGAGAAATCTTCCTGTACGGCGCAGGTTGGAAACTGAATCTCGCATGGCTGCTCAGATGGGAGAGCAACAGCAGCAAATGGGTAGAGGAAGAGGAGGCAACCAGCCCAGAAAAACAGACGTACCTCCAGGCAAAGACCCCACTTCAACCTCTACAGAGTCCAATGTGAATTCTCTTGTGACACCTTTGAAAAGAAAGAGGGGCCGGCCCCCTAAGACTCCTCCTAGGTTACCTGAGCATGACAACACAGTGACCCCTTCCACACAGCCCACCTCGCCAAACGAGCAAGGGAACCCCCCTCTCTCCCCAAAACGTAAGCGGGGTCGTCCTCGCAAAGACTCGACAACCATTCCAGAACCTGTTAGTGAAGGACAGAACTCTAAACATGCAACCACCATTACTGGTGTATCTGGTATGTCAAAAACTGATGCTAGCACAGAGCCAACAGTCCCAACCCCCCACATGTCAGAGACCCCCATAGCTGCTGTTATCACTACAAGTCAGACCTCCCAGTCTACCAAAGCTGAGGAAACCGACACTAAGACTGAGGTTTCAGCCCCAGTTTCATCCCCTGCTCCAAATCTAGCTCAAGCCTCCACAAAAACAACTGATCAAGCTTCCACATCAGTCTCGACTTCAGTCCAGGCACCCACTGCACCTGCACCTGCACCTCAGGTGGCCTCGTCCCTTTCTGTGGCTGCCGCTGCATCAACCTCAGCCCAATTCATTAGTTCAACTCCAGCTACAGTTCAAAGCCTTGACACAGCATCAACCCAAGTTTCCTCTGCACCCTCTGTCACACTTTCCACCTCTACCACTGTCTCAGCCCCTGCTACCCCCACTATCACAACCCAATTGCCACCTGCCAGCACTGTCACGTCAACTCTTCCTGGTGTAAAACCAACACTTGTGGTTTCTACAGCTTCTAGAGGTCCCGTAGAGCCAAAACCTTCTGTTTCTACAACTGTGAAAACCACAGGACCAGACTCTGCCAAAACCACCACAGTTGCCACACCAGCTGCTACCACTCCATCCACTCTGTCATCATCACCGATGGCCATCAAAGCAGCTCCAACATCAGTCCCAACAATCACAAAAGCTGCTAATGTAATAACAAAAACTGTAAGCGTCACACCAGCAGTCACCACCACAGTAAAATCAGTCCCAACTAAAACTACTGCTGTAAAGGACTTGTCACAAGCCTCTACTCTGTCATCGTCAACATCTACCCCAGCTGTTGTAACCTCTGCCCCGGCTACTGTGACATCCACCACAGCTGCCACCCAAAAGGTTTCAGCTACTAGCCCACCTACAGCTTCACCAAAACCAACCACAACATCTTCCCCCACTACAGCGACATCCATGACAGCAGCAGTAAAAGCTAGTCCACCAAACTCCACAGGTCCAAGCACAGTACCCACTGCAAGTCCTACCATGTCTGATCACAGTTCTACAACACCACCAGTAGCAGCAGTCTCATCATCTGCTGTAAATACAGTTCCATCTTCTCCAGCCCTAGCAAGGACGAATATGACAACTACCAAAGTCCCTACCAAACCAGTCCCCACCTCCCCAACAACAACAACAGCAGCAGCAGTCCAAGTGGTTACACAGGTAACAACGGTTTCAGTGGCTGGCACATCCTCAGCAAAGCCCCCTGCAACACCTGTCCCAATCTGCACTCCATCCCCAACTACAAGAGCTGCCAGTGTAACTACCACAGCCAAGGCAAAGACAGTAACCGCATCATCCCCAACAGAGGGAGTCCAAGTAACAAGCCCTGTAAAGGTAGCCACTTCCAAAGAACACATAACTTCAACTACCCCTTCCACAACAGCAGAAAAGACTGTCAAGGTCCCACTGCCAATAACAACTTCTACAGGTGCTACGACAGATCCTTTACCTAAAACCACCACAGCTGCATCATCCCCAGAAAAGTCCATCACAGTTGCTACCACAAATGCTGTCACAACTACCCAAGTATCCACTACCAAAGCCAGCCCTGTGTCAGTAGCAACAGTAGCAGCAACCACTGTTCCTCCTGCATCCACCACACAAACCTCTGTAGTCATTCCCCTGCAAGTGGAAAGCTCTGCGCCCACAGATGTTTCCCCAGTGGTGTCCCCACCAGCCCAGAAAAAGGCCCTGCCCCTGGTATCCACATCTGCTCCTTCCAGTGTTTCATCTGAGAAACAATCTTCAGACCAAAAGCAGAAAGCTCCTAAAAGTGACCCGGACAGGGTTACAGAAATGGAGGTAGGTGCTGGTGAGGCTGATGCGAGCACTAGCAAGAAAGATGACGACGAAAAGCAAGACATCTGTGCGTCTCAGCCTAAAAAGAGAAAGGTGGAGAGTCCCATTGAGACCAAAGAAAAAGAGTCAGGAAGGGAGGGAACAGGTGGAAAGACACAGTCTGCAACTGCCCCTCAGAAAGAAGAACCTAAGCCACAGGCAGTGGAAGAGACTATTGAAGATCAGAAAACTCCAAACCAGAAAAGACCTCTTAGTCGCCAGAGTAGCCAAGAGTCCACTCGCTCCTCTTCACCATCATCTGGGTGCTCTACATCAACCCTCACTCGTCATGCTCACCACAAGAGAACTTATGAAAATAGACATCCTGCCAAGAAGAGGCGAATAGACGTCACCTCCGAAGCGGGGAAAGAGGAGGAGAAAAAGGAAGATGGTGAGGAGAAGATGGAGGAAGGCAGTGAGAAGGAGCTCACCACAGCTCTCTCTCGAAGAAGGCGTTCCAGGTCTTCCTCTTCCTCCACGGACTCTGACAACAGCGAGAGCAGGAAGGAGCACCGGTTGACTCGCTCGGCCAAGCACCGGCTGCAAGATCAGGAAAGGGACAAGGGCAACAGCCGGCAAGGAAAGAAATCCACGCACAGCTCTGACAAAAACGCATCAAACAACACCAACACATCTACAGGTGGAGAGTCTGGCAGTGATACATCCTCTGTTCGGATCACCAGGAAGTCTGTTGGATCCCAGCCTTCACAAGACAGTAAAGCTCAGACCAACAGCGTGCCCTCGTTGCCCCCTGAGCCTGAAGTTCTGGGGAAGAGGTGCTCAGCACTCAACGCAGCAGCCAAACTCCTCGCAATGAAAGGCAGGGTGGACACGCCAGGCCACACCACTCGGAAAGACTTAGGGGCGAAGGCCACCGGGACGTCGCTTCCCGCCTCTTCTGACAAGAACCAAAAACCTAAAAGCAAAAGTGTACCAGCCTCCCCTCAGAGCAATTCTGTCAATCTGAATAATAAAAGCAGTGGCAGCAAACCGTCGACACCCAATCAGACCAGCCGCTCGGCTTCACGCTCCACCAGGCAGTGCCCCGGCTCTTTGGTCCCGCCCCTTGAAATGGAGTACAAGAGGTGTAAGGCAGAGGAAAAGGACAGAGGGAGTAGGAAGTCGTCTGGAAAGGAAGGTGACGCGGAGGCGCAGTCTTCGTCCCGGGGCCACAGTGCCTGCAGCAGCATGAGCAGTGATGGCGAGGGCGACGGCGGCGGACGCAGCAGCAGGAGCCGCAGCAGCAGCAACAGCAGCCAACGTACCCACAGCATCAGCTCTCAAAACACAGAGCACCGAGAGTCCCGCGCCGCCTCCTCCGGCAGCGAGCGCAGCTCCGAGCAGGCAAAGAGTAGAGACAGAAGAGAAAGGCAGGGCCAGCAGAGGGAGAGTCGGCAGGACAGCAGGAGGTCTCACAAGCTCTCGCAGGAAGTGACCAGCGGTTCGGGAACAGAGGGGACGCCGGACAGAGTGCTGCGTAGCGTCGCGGCGCTCGCGGCAGTGCAGGCCCGGTCGCCGGCCGCAAGCACCCGCTCCTCTTCTGGTCAACACCGTCACAACAAGACATGATCGGAGCGCCAAAGGGAAAAAAATGGAAGCGAGAGTGTTGTCGCAGAGCACGATACGAGAGCACGTCAAGACTCCAAGGTTGCTGCTTTGTCTGCACTCTAATGAATGCAAGGGAACTGAGTGCTGCACAAGCCAGGGACCTCCCCTGCCTCTTGGGCCCTCTCCCTTTCCAATTGGAGCTGGTCCCTTCACCAGCTCAGCCATTGTCAGCTGGGGGAAGGCTCAGGGATGCCGGACTGAGAGTGGGGAAAAAAAGTGGCGCCATCATTGTGCGTCCGTGAACAGACAGAGAGGTGGTACAGTGGATGAATTCACCACTGAGGGGGACAAAGGTGCAAGAGGTAATAAAGGAAAGGTGTTAGTTCACATTACGTACTGTAATCATTAAAGACTGGAACACTCAGATCTTATGTGTTAAGATGGGATTATACAGCACCCTCTTATTAGGGTTATAAATGAAAAGTCATTTGTGTGACATTAAAAACTTTTGAGTGACCAGTTGAATTGTAAGTTGGAGGTTTTAGAAAGTTTGGTTTTGAAAATTTTGTCAGCTGTCCTGACTATTGTCTCTTTGTAGTCAGTTGATAAGTTATGCATATTTTATTATTTCTTCCAGGGTATTAGGAAGAGAACTGATCTGTCAATGTGATCTTTGCTGCACTATGCTGGAGCTTGTCTTTGCTTGGGCCCCTTTTTCCATGTCTGTTTCTGTTGATTGGATTCATTTTTAAATCCAGCCTTGCATTTCTCATTTGCACATCAGATAATGTCGCCCTCAGCTTGAGTACATTGTGGTGTAGTAATAAGTTTTTACATCAACTTCAGTCAATTAATTGGTACCTCACGATGTATCTCTACAGTTTGAAAATGTATTAATTGAAGTTGCAAATTGTCTTAAGGACGTTACATCTTCTGCTCCTCACCACAAACCTGGAGCAGGAAAAAAAAATCCAATTTCTTTTTCCTAATCTTCCCAAATGCCGTTATTGTTACGGTCCACTTTGTCATGTATTTATATCAAAAGGGCAAGTCAATGTTATTGAAGTTAAGAGTGCCTCTTTGGCCAAATGTGTTTGAACCTCAGATTGCCTTGTGAAGCACTTGGAGCAGGGGTGTCGCGCTTCTCGTTATTTAAAAAAAGCCAAACAAAACAGAAAAAAAAAAATTCAACCCCCCCTAGAACATACGTCAAGAAAAGCACCCTGTGCATCAGTGCAACCAAATTAATGTTTTATTTTTCACCTGAATTTTTGTCACCATCACTTCATTGCTCTTCGTTCATGTAAAAAAAAAAAAAAAAATACTTGGACAAAATATGTGAATAAAATTACTGGTACAGTTCCAGATGACTGTAAATTGTCAATTTACTTTTGGACTTGTCGAAGCTACTTTGAGCAAAAGTGATATTTGTGGGTGGGGGGGTGGGTGGGTAGTTGATGGTGATGGTCTTATTTTTGATTTGTCTCTCTTCATTTGTTGCATTCCTTTGATCCCTTGTAATTCCACATTGTTTTACTTGAAAAATTAAGACAATTACAGTTGAATAAAAATACCAGAAATTAGTTGCCATTTTTCATTGTGTTGAAGATTTTGTTTAATTGTGGGTGAAATACTGGTTCATGTTGTACTTGATTAGGAACTGAAGAAATCCTTCATGGTGTCAAAATGCAAAAAAACACAAAGGTCCTATAATGAAAAAAGACAAACAATATAACATGACAGTATTTTATTTTAAAAACAAATCTATATTAAAATGAGTGATGCAAAATTCAACAGCTGTAATATTACACAGTAGCAAAGTCGCTGCTCTGCCCTCCGTCGACCTTTTTCCGGGTCCAGAGGAGACTCGAGCGAGGACTGGACAACCTTCAACTTAACAAGTTTGGGTTTATTTTTCCTTTCTCATTTGTCACATTGTGCAGCACAGCAGGAACTGTTTGTCTCTGTAAATGAGTTTTCTGGTTATTTAACTCATCTATGAATCCCCTTCAGAATTAAACTAAGGTTAGTAAGATAAATCAAGATTTAGCACAATGTGACAAACGGGTGAGGGAAAATAAGAAATCAAATGAGAGTATGTGTGTGAGGCTAAACCACGAGGACTCACAGCTGAAACACTGCAGCGTGAATTCAAACATATATAAACAGAATAAAAACTCACTCCGTCCCTTCTTGACAATATGAGCGCACAACGTCACATTCTCGACTCGAGCTGTTCACGTGGACATAAAGAAGAAAGGCACCATTTTGAAAAAAGAAAATTCATGTGTTGTTGCAGAACTTTTCATCGTAGCAGCTTAAACAACACTGTTCAAATCATAAATACAAACTGGTAGGACAAATAAAAATGGGCCTTGGGCCTTTTGTTGCAGTGCTGAGACACCTTCGGAAAATAAAAGGGGGGTGGGGGGGGCTGGTATTTCACAAAAAAAAAAAAATCTGTATTTACAATTGTTAGGCAGTTTGAAAAAACTTTCAAGTTTTAAAAATCATTTGCATAAAGAATCACCAGCAATACAGGTTATGTACAATTATATTAGTCTATTTCCTCTCTGCCTATAAAAGAAAGCCCTACTCTATCACAATTGTTATTTACGTCTCCAATTCTTCCACAAACAAGGTAACGAGAATCAATGCACAGTTTTCCTGAGTACAGTATGATCAGCGCCAGTGTTGGGTTCAATACTGCATTGTGCTTTTCTTAAGGCCACTTATTTCCTCTTTTCTATGTTGCAGGGGAAGGAGCACTGACGTAACAGTTCACGAATTATCCTGGTCTGTGTGAGAGACCAGAACCTGACCGGGGGATTCCATAGACCAGCAGCACTGCCTCTGGAGCGGGAGTGGACATGAAGCCAAGATTGTAGTCGTTTGTGAGTTAATACAACAGAGAGCACATCTCTTCTTTGAAAAACAAAAGAAAACAGCAAGAGGCCCGTTAGGACGAGCAGGTTAGAGACCAATCTGAAATGTGAAAAAGCAGAGGGACGACGACCGACGTCTTTCACCCGTGCATCCTGTGGGCTGACGTTATTTACATGAAGGGAGATTTCTGAACCCAGAATGTGCTTCTGCCAAACCAATCGACTGTGGACTCACGCTGCCGGGCGTTAGGTGCCGAAGGTGGTGACCAATGAGATGACGAGGATGAGGATGAGGATGGCCAGACAGATGGCGATCCAGATCTTTTTCTGCATCGGAAAAGAGACAAAGAGATCAATTAAAAATAATCAAGTGATCAATCAATCAATCAATTTATAGACACCGTGAAATGGAATTGAAAACATAATGTAGAAGAACATTGTGAAGTTTGAACCAGTGGAATCAGTTAAAAGAGAGAAAGGTTTGATGGGACGGGAGCTGCACCCATCCAACATTTTCCAGTAGGTTGGAGGCTCCAGGTCATGGTGTCGTAAAGATTTCGTGTGAAGCCACATTGTACCTTGCGCGCTTTCTGCTGATATGTCACAGCTTTCTCTGTGTTCTCCTTCGCCCTCTCCACGTAGTTGGAAGACTGTTTGATGTTGGTTTCGATGCGGTTGACCATCTCCCCCTGCAGGAGGCCAAAGTATCACAATCACACTCTCTTCAAAAAACACAAACAAACCTTTCTCAGACTCTCAGAGCTGATTTTACCTGCGCCTCCACCTCCATGGCCAGGTACTGGAACATGTCGTGCAGGTCTTTGATGCTCCTCTCCAGCTTCAGGATCTCATCGTGCCGGGACTCGATCTCATTCAGAGCCTGCTTTGTAGCTTTAGCATCGATCAGGATCTGCACCACAGAGCAGACGTGTGTTAGCTGACGATGTTTATAGCTGATTTCAAAGGGAAACTCTTCGCTCAGACACAAAACATGAAACTAAGTTCAGGGTGAAAAACTACTTGAGTAAATATACTTAGTTACTCTGCACTGCTGTCTATCACAGAATGCACACTGAGAGCCAGCAGGACACTATGAGCTACTGAAGCACTGAAGACTTCTCTACGGCTGCTCAGGATTTTCTTACCACATCTGTCGTCCAGTGTGAGCAACGAGAGGCTACAACAGAGCAAATCTCTCATCATTTCCTTCAGGACATGTAAAGTCACTGCTGCTGCTACCAGGAGACGGTGGAGGATGGAAAACTCCTGCAGCTGTCAGCGTGTTCTGCTGCAGGAGCTGGTTTCATGTTGTGGTCACATTGTTGACAGCCTCCTTTCATCTTACTCACATTTTGGGTGAACACGTCCGTCTGCCCGCTCTCCAGCATCGTGTCCAGCTCCTCCTCCGTCACGTTGGTCCCAGCTACAAAGTGAGAAGAACGTTACATCAGTGTTTGGATACAGGACGCTCCATCAGTCTTCTCATGTCATTACTGATTCATCTGATGGTTATATCTGAGTAACTGTGGTCTGAAAACATCAGAGAAATGCTTATCTCAATATCCTAGAGGACGATGGACATGTCACTAAATGTCACTAAATGTCTTCTTTAGTCTGACCAACAGTCCAAACATGAACAAATCTGAGAACCATCAAATGTTCAAACTTCATCAGATAAATTCATAAACCATTACATCGTGCTTAGAAATGCTAAAAAGGAGGATTTAAAAGTGTGTATAGTAGAAAGTGAGAGAGAAAGGAGAGGACACGTGACAAACGTCATGAGACAACCCGTGATGATGCAACCTCGAGTCCAGCACACGGAGACAGAAGCAAAGGAGGAAGTGAACAGTACAGCTGACATCTCACTGAAAACCACAAACCAAAAACCTCGACACACACACACACACACACACACACATGAGGAAATCACAGGGATGCTTCATGCACTCACTGATTTTGAGCTGCCTCTGTATTCTCTCCACATTGCGGTCTCTGTACTGGGCCTGGATGGTGTTACAGTGACCCATCAACTCCACAAACTCCTTGGACAAGACGCCGTGCTGGAGAGAAGGAAACACTCAGGTCACTGCAGTTTTACTTCACAGAACATTCACTGTTGACCTCACACACACAAACTGCCATTTTAAACGTTTTTTTTCTTTCCAAATAATTCTTTCTTTCCAAACTGTTCTTCCCCCAGTGTTTCCCCGAGATGCTTCCCAAAACTATTCATCATTCAGATGTGCAGAAGAAGTGTAGATAATCTGAACATTAAGGTGAGTAAAAGGATTTATTTACACGACAAGTTAACTCAGTGAAATATTGTGAAACCAGCTATTTCAAACTGATTATTAGTGGAATCAAACTGCTTCAGGTAGCTGCTGCTATGGAGGTCGGTTTGAGATTTACAAAAGGTCTGATGAGATGATACACTGGTGGAAAATTAAAATTAAATGTAAAAGCTATATCTTCAAAGTCACTAAGACTTAAGACAAGAACGTTGTGGCATAAAAGCAGAAATGAACCTGTGTGCGCTGCATCCGGATGTTTATGGGCACGTATTTTCCATCCTCCTCTCCCTTCTTTGATTCAATACCTGTGGAGATAGATTTGACGAGTGTTAACAAAACAAACACACACACACAGTGTTGACTTGTTATCCATTAACACTCACTCTTCAGTTTCCTCTGGATCTGGCCAGCCAACGTTTTGATCTCCTCTCGAAGAGTCTGCAGCTCTTTCTTCATACCTAACCCGAGAGGAAACAACATATTCAGCACACAGATACTGTTTCAGACTATGTGAGCGTCCTGTGTGTGCTAAGACTTGACAGGAATGTGTAGGTGAAAGGATTTAGTAAAAAACATTAACTGCTAGCGAGGAAAAATAAACTGCAGTAAACAATAGAAATGACACCGTCTTTCACTTGTCAGGAATGTTTTGCACTTCATGTATAAATTAATGAGCATCCTTACTGTCCTCTGGCAGCGCCACACCCAGCACAGTCTTCTGCTTGTTCTCCAGTTCAGACACCATCCGTCTGAGATTGTGCAGCCCCTCGTGAATTTCATGCACCTAAGAATGAGAAAGAAGTGTGAAGTTTACAGGCAGAAACATTGTTGACAGTTACATTTTATAGTTATTTTACAGAACACATAAGCAGTTTTAGGACATGTGCTCTGGGAACTTTCAATGGGCATTTTGTAAACTAAGATATTAATATATTATATTACTAAATATAAACAAATTCAAATAATGTGTTAGGGTAAGTTTCAGGCCTGGGTATAATCTTCAGTAGTAGCACCTAGGTTTGAAGGGCTGCAACTAACAATTATATTTCCCTGACAGTTAAAGCTGCAGTAGGCAAAATCTCTCTCTCCTCTCCTCCTCTCTTTCTGCTGCCAAGGTGCATAAAATGATGGGAAATCTCAGAACAGAATCAGCCAGGAGACTGAAATGTGTGTGATTAATGAACTCTATAGAGGCACAACATTGAAGTCATATCAGGATTTAGTTCATCAGGTCAATGTGCATTTGTAGAACAGCCAATAGGAAGGCAGAGTCAAGAGGAGGTGCAGAAGTCCATTTTTTTCTCAGACCACTTGAATAGCAATATTCCAAAATGTTTATGGAATTTTTGCTCAGTGACAGCAAAAATACATCACCCCAGGTTTAATCTGCAAATTATTTTCTCAGTTAATTGCTGAACCATTGGGTCTTTAAAATGTTAGAATAGTGAAGAATATCATAATTTCCTAAAACTTAAACCAATAGTACATAACCTAAAGATATTCAATCTACTATTATAGAAGACTAAGAGAACTAGCAAATATTGAGTTTGGGACATTTATTATCACAACAATAGCCAGCCCAGTACAAGGACACTGGGATTAACAGAGACGGACATGTTGACAAAGCAACATTTCGAAAGCAGCAAAGTGTCAGACTGAAACCATTCCTTCTTCTTAAAGCCTCAGTGCTGGACACTAACACTTAGTTTAACAATGCAAATAAACATGCACACTAACAGAGCAAAAACCTTAAGACAACACCAAGTGATCTAAGGTGATCTGACATCTGGATGTTTGATTAATATCAATGTTTAGATGAACTTCACCTTCCTAAAGAAGGCTTCATTTTCCTTGTCCTCTTTGGCTGAAGAGGTTCCAGGTTTGATCATCAGAGCTTTGCTCTCCTCGTCGTCATCTGAAGTCTCGGCATTCTGCAGTCAGGTCGACAAACATAAAGAAAATACAGTCAGTCTTTTCTGAAGATCTTTCCATCTTTATCACAACAAACTTCCTGAGCCCAGCAGCCCTGCCCTGTCCCGGCCTCACGTATCCTTTAAGGAGAGAGGGCTGAAACGGAAGTTGGAAACAAAATGTCGCTACAGTTGACATTCAGACACACAAACTGTTAATCATTGCTGTTTTAACCACATCTGATCGTTCACTTTTACAGTCAAAAGTGTCACAGTAGAAGAAAGAAGTTCAGATACCCGACAGATGAAACTTGACCAAGTTAGCATTCTAGCGCGCTAATGCTAATGTTAGCCGTTTACTTTCAGACTCACGTTTCCTAATTCTTTCGTTCGGTCCCGCATCGTTCAGGGCGAAGCGGCTCAGTTGTCAGGAAAACAGCGACTCAACGACGTAGCGGGTCAAGTTGTTCTCGAACAGAGAAACTGACTGTAAAAGCTGTAAACTTTGCTTTAATGTCATTCAACAAGTAAACTCCAACAGCAACACGTCTTCTTCTGGTGCTCTTCAAAACATTGACTGTCGACTCATCTCTGCCCCCTGTGACGGTGAGTGTAACTGCATGGTCCCGCCTCAGTGTTGAATTGTTTTGTTGGCAACAACAGTGGATCCTTGTGGGCATAAAATAAGCATAAGCACATAAAAATGAAAACAGTATAACGGGACAATCCTGCAATTAATCCTTAATTAAGGTTTCAACATTCAGTTCTTTGTTGACACCGTTTAAAAGAGGCGTTGAATCAACTTTATGGGGATTTTAGAGGCTGTAGTGTGTAGTCCTATTGAATTCTGTTGTTTTACTGAGTCATGCTTCTATTATGAACAAAATATAAGAAACACTTATCAGTATAACATTCTATAATTCAACAGCACTTAACTGTAGCTGCCAAAATGAGCATAAAAAAATCAATACCACTTTAATCAGTTTCAACAAGAACTGAACAATTTATCCTTCAAGAAGGAGCTTAAAGCACAGCTGTTGTATTATATTGTATTAGCTTTAGCTAGATGTACCTAATAAAGTGGACACTGAGTGTATATCCCAATATTGTAAATTTTCTGATGCAGTACTGCAAGTACTTCGTAGGTAAGTTTAACTAAGTATAAGTATTAAACTGGAGTGTGTTGTGATGCTGCATGTAGGTTACACCTGAGTCATCGCTGCTGCAAATCAAAGTTTGCTACTTGACACTGGTAGCCACTAGATGGTGCTATTTGCCTGCACAAACTGTATAGCTGCACCACAGTGAACATCACATCTAATTTACCTGTAAATGACACTTTCTATCAGGGACATTAAGGTGGAGCTCAACTTTTAAAATCTGTGATCAAGACTGACTAAAAAAAACTAAAATTCACCTGGATGGCACAGAAAGCCTGTATGGATAATAAACAATGTCCTTATGAATATTCAAGTGTGACATTTCCTTTTTTTGCAGGCTATAAATAGACTTATTGGAGTCTGTGCGTCAGAATAATACTGACATTTCATTGTCAGAAAATAAACCTGCAGTAAACAGTCAATAATCCAGATGTGACTAGGTGATACATTTTGCTGACATTCATCACGAACCAGTTCAAACAGTTCAAACACATTATTTTATACTTTAAATGCTCAGTTTCTTCATTAAATTAAGAACCATTCTCAATTTAAAATAATATGGCTTAAAAAAAATAATGGTTTGTATAATGGCCATAAGAGGCTGAATCTAATGAACCAATTCAGGGATTTTTTTAGTGTCTTTTGAGCAAAGCTTACGAGGTTGTAAAGTCCTTTAAATGATCCCTGACCAATGACCATACTTATTACAATGAATTAAATTATTATGGTGTGTGTTAAATTAGGTTTTTTTTGCTATGATCATTACTTATAGATATTTAAGTAAAAGTAACAGCATCATAAAACAAGTCCTGCATTTGAAATTCTACTTGTAGTAAATGTATTTGAGTATTATCAGCAAAATGCATTAAAGTATGAAAAATACAAGTATGCAAAATGGCCTCTTTTGCCTTTTTGTGTTCAATTATGGAGCCTTCAAAGTGCTAAAAGATTCATTATAGTAAAAAAAAAAAAAAAAGGAACTTGAACTATAAAGACTTCAGTGACATAGCAGCTGGAGAACAGAGCTGATTCAACTCCATTTCCCATGATGCACCGGTGGTGATGTGTTGAGGAGGTGGAGGAGGGGGGGCGGGGGACAGAAATCGGTCCAGCATCTCTGGAGCAGCGGATTGACAGAGACACCGAGTCCTCATCTGCAAACCGAGCCGGATTTAAGCTCCACGTTTCGTCGCCGCGATGCTCAAAAGTGGATGTTTGAAGGACTGAGCCTCGTCGTCTGCCGTAGATCCGCGCGGAGCTCCGACTTCTCTCTCCCATCAGTGAGATAATGTGAAGCGGCTCGAAACGCAGGAGGAAAAAAAACAGACACACACAAGATGAAGAAGCAGTTCAACCGAATGAGGCAGCTGGCCAACCAAACGGTGGGCAGGTAGGAGCTCACACACGGTCACAGTTCAATGAGGAGGGAGCTGACATGGTACCAGAGGAGGAGCAGGGCTGGGCTCCCTGAGGGGGGGTGAGGGGGGGTGGGGGTGCTGGCTCCCAGGACCACTGCACAACACAAGCATGCAAACATGTTTATTTATGTTTGTTTGTGTGGACACGGATGTTAGCTTAATGGTCACGGATGAAGAATCTCATTCATTCCAATGGAAGTTTATTTACATGATTCATTTAAGGCATTTAATAGAGGAAGCTGGCTGAGATTTTATTTTTTGTATGCTAGGATTTGATTAAAGACCATGACAGTTGTCTCATACTGGAAATAAAAGCATGAAGATTTAAATAAGGGTTTTTGTTGATGCTTGTTGGTAAGAAGTGAAGAATGCCCAGGTTTCATAGGTTCAACCTTCATTTGAATAGCATGACCTGAAAACCTTCTCAGACATAAAATCATGATGTTTATCGAAATCATTTCTGAAGACATATTCCCTGGTTTGTGCTAGTTTCAGATGAATGTGTTTATTTCCTTTCCTTCCCAGAGTTAAATGAGAAGATGGACACCACTCTCATGTCTGTGTGTTAAATATGGCACTAGAAGCAGGAGGCACTTAGCCTAGCTTAGCATAAAGACTAGAAGCTGATGGAAACAGTTAGCCTGACTCTGTTTAAGCTGAAAATGATTTTGTATGGAATAAATGAACAAGATCTACATTAATTACTGAGTTGCATTGGTGCTCAGAGGCAGATTCTTTACATTTAGACAGAGCCACGCTAACGGTTTACCCTCCTTTTCAGACTTGCTAAGCTAAACTGTCTCCTGGCTCTAGTTTTATATTTAGCTTACAACACCAGTGCTATCAATCCTCTCATCTCTCAGCAAGGAAGTAAATAAGAATATTTCCACAATGTAAATAATCCAAAAATATTTGTTTAAGATAATGAGTTTGTTTTTGATTTCGTGTGGCAGATAAAGTTTGCTTGTGAGTCCATCATGGCACCAAGATTTGTTTTTGGTTTTTGAAGACAAATGAGCATCGTTTGTCTTCTGAAGGGGAGGAAGATGTACAACCTCTATGCCTGATGATTGTGGAATGGATTGAATTAACCTGGGAGATTATAAATTAGATGCCTGCAGACAAAATGACTTTTTCTTTTTGGTGTCAAGCTCCAGAAAAGCTTTAATCCTGGAAGATAAAGTGGAGTCCAAGTTCTATTTAGTGCTTCACATACTGTAACATTCAAACATGGTGACACGTCACGGGTTGATGAATGTAGAAGTGATTAATCCCAGCAAATCCTGACTGCACGAAGCTGCATCAGATAGTATGCAAATGTAAGAATGCTTTAGATTAACGCGCTCAGGTTTATGTGATTTATTTGTTATCTCTGCGTCTGTTTTTCCTGCGAGGCTCGATGCTGCAGATAAAACTGGAGTTTGTTAATCTCTCAGTCAGAACCTGGGGCTCGTTAATTATCGTCAAAAACACATGACCCATTTAGGCTCCCATAGTTTGAAAACAAGCTCTGTATGCCTCTTTTATCATGCAGCAAAGTGCAACTTTATCCTTGTGGACTGTGACGCTGTGGACATGTGAGTGGCAGTTTTCTGTCAGGACGTCATTGGTATTGTAGCTTCTTTGGACTGTGCAACATCTGAATTCTAGTCGAAGAGGTGCTGCTGCAGCTCACTTCTCAATAGGTGTTGTTCAGCCTTTGCCTCCTCTCCTTCTATTTGTCAACCCCACCCATAGCTCGTAACTGAAAGTCAATGTCAACACTGCGCCTTTGGCAATTTGGATCAAGTGTTGTTTAACCCTTTGTAATTGTTGCATAACCTCAAAACAGAATCCCTGCTTTGTTTCTCTCGGCTCAGTCAACGTCTGCGAACCCGTTAAATCAGAAAACAGGTTGATTCGCAGCCGGTCGCCGCCTGAAGAACCTGCCCTGGCTTTCTGATAGCGCATGCATTACCGAGGCGCTGTTAGTGCACTATGACATGTTTGTTTTGCCTGGCTGACGGCAGTAAATGACGATGCTGGCAAACCGAAAGGATTTTGTGTCAAGCTATGTTGTACCTCGCTCACCCACACTCAGACTGCCGGCAGAGGCGCTGATACAAATCAATGAAAAAGGTATTACTGCAGCTAATGCCCAACAGAGTGGACTTGGCAGAGGGAGCCGAAATCCCTGGAGGACATTTATCCATTACTAGAAAATTACTGGAATTGTGCCTCGAAGGGACAAAAGCTGTAATACACTTTAACAGATAAAACCAACCAATTATTTGTAAGTATATAAACATATGAATGTGTGTGTGTGTGTGTGTGCGAGGCCAGGTGCTTGTTTATTCCCCCTCATCTGCCTGAGAGCTGTAGCACCAGAGCCCAGTGAGGCAGAACATCCCGGTAATGAGTTCTAACCTGTATCATAAGAAGCAGAACAGCAGGGCCAATTAGTCATATTTAGAGGGTAGAGCCTCCAACATGATGCCTCGCTGCTGGTCACACAGGTAATTGGGGATATTTCCTCCATGACCTTGGCAGCCAGCATCACCTGGTTCGTGCTGAAGGTTGTAGCATCCTTATGTCCCACAGATTTAAGAATAATAGACCAAATGTTTTAGACAATTTGCAGCATCGACAGGCAACATTTTATAGATAATTATTGGTTTTTACGCCTGTTGTACTTGATATATGATAAATAATAAAGGGGTGATTCTTCCATAATAATGAAAAGGTATAGAGCTGAGTTTACCTTATTTAACCAGGTAAAACTAAATGAGGTGTTTCTCCAGAGAGACCTGTCCAAAACTAAGGAATCACATTTAATGAACTGCATGTTGTTCCAGGTGAAACAGAGCTTTTTCTTCTCTGCAACCAGTCAAACAGAAATTGGACACATAAACCCCCTGCAAAACCACAACACCTCGTTTTTATACTTCAGTTTTTCTACATATTAACCATCATATAAGGTTTTGATTAGTGAGCTTTGGAGGTGCTGATCGGATGATTAGGAAGCTGTTTTCCCCTGTTGTCAAGTCTTAAACTAAGCTTTTCGTCTTTAGACTCCAGCTTCATATTGACTGCACTGACATGGGAGTTTTCTCCAGACTCACGGCAGGAAAACGAACAAGCATACTTCCCCATAATGTTGAACTATTCCTTTAAATATATCAGTAAACGCATTATGGAAGACTGACCTGACACAAGTGAGCTGTAGCCTCATACACTGCAAACTCCTCTACAGTCTCGATTTAACAACCTTGATATATGATGATCGTGGAGTCTGAGTTTGATTATTTGATTTTCAGCACCTGGTAATTTAGTGCAACCAGAAGAGGAAGGATGGGATTTTCAAACAAAGTCATACAGGATTCTTTACTCCCAGGCCTTTTTATCCACTTAGTTTGTCTATATAAGAAATTACCTATATTTAAAATACAACGAGTCTCTTAAAAATGCCACTTTAAACTTTAGTATGCTATATATGCATTATTGTGATACAGTATATTTAGAGAAATGGGGTTATGCACATTTGAAGTGCATCTAATTCAATTGTATTGTTTTTCTCCAACATGTATATTTAAAACTCACTTACGTGCTCATTTGCTCCATTTACATTTTCATTTTGCTCCAAGGATTTGATTTCGATTGTAGCAAAGGGAATGAAATTTAAAGCTCGGGGATATTTATCTATTTTTTCTGCCTTTCTTCAGCATTAAAGCAACATTTGGAGCCTCTAACGTGCCCATCTGTCTTTATAGTTCCAGTCCGTGCCGAAGGAGCATGAGCATCCTCAAACTAATGAAGCGTCTCCCTCCAGGACGGCCGTGCTGCATTGCTCCAGTTAAAGATATAGGTCAAGAGAGGTTCAGACACAGTTAAATTCATCTCTAAAACAGTCAGGCTGCACCATTAATCCTGCGTAATGCTGCGTAAACTGTGTGACTGAATGAAAATGTGTAACTCTCTGTGAGCACAGCGAGGTTATGGCAGGAAGGGGACAGGCCTAATCCTCTTCTGGCTCCGTCACTTCTGCTGCAGGAGGATTTTTAACTCCTCTTCTCATTCACAGTTTTGCGCCGGTGATAAACGAAAGGGGCCGGTTATTTGACTGTGGACGGAAAAGTGTCCTAATAAAAACACGTCTCCTCCTCGAAAAGCAGACTATTGATGTTGAGAAAGGAAGCTGAGGAATGTCAAGGTGAGATAAGGCTGAAAGCAGGAACAAATCTATTAAAGACATGTTGGAAAATGGGTTTCTAATCTCCATCAGCAGACCTGGAAATTGTTTCTCTTCGTCACTGTAGAGCGTTCAGGCCGCAGGCGACAGAAACCAGCCAATACTGTTTGTATTTGCTAAAACCATTATCAACTGTCAGTCCGGGAGCTTTGGTGATTGAAGAGAGCTCAGTAAATTGCGTGTTTTTTTTTTTACAGCAAAGAAAAAAAAACAGGCATGTCCGTAATGGCTTCATTATTTTTGGTTATTCATTTCATGCGTTATTGTTTCCCCTGTCGTATCGCAGGAACAAATAGTGACTCTGTGATTGATGGACGGAGCCGTGACCGATGAGTCCCGTGGCTTTCTGCTGCCGACGCTGTTGCTCGGTTGTTACCAGCCGTGCTTGTTAGGCTTTCTGTGACTTTGTGGCGGCGGGGTGGGGAGAGGCGGGACGTGCTGCCCTGTGGTGCCTCTGACATGCTCACAGACCTCTGCTCCCGTCTGTGACACGGTTTAATCTGTCGCTGCTGCTTGGAGCAGAACGCTGAGCCGTTTGATGCTGAGAGTCATGCAGCAAGGAACAAAGTGCAGATACTGTGTTACATGTTGTCCACTGGTCAACATCTGTTATTGTGCAACAGGTTCTCTGTTGTGATCAGAGTCTTACAAGCCAGCATTCATCCTTTCACACACACATTCAGTCACCAGTGGCAGAGGCTGTCAAGCAAGTTGCACACTCACACACCAACCATCTGGAGCAATGTGGGGTTCAGTGTCTTTTTTTTTACAGTATAACAGAGATAGATGATGGTTGATAACTGATGCTTAAGCATTAAGATGCATGAGCATTAACAAAGATAATATAGTCACATCGACTCTTTGTCATAGTTGGATGAAAAACAAGTTTCGTCTGTGAAACTGTGTGTGTGTGTGTGTAAGATCAAGATTCACTAACACATCAATAGAAATATTAAAAACCTATAGATTATAGTTATTATTTATTTTCTTTTACTTTGTCCTATATTCCAAGCTGACATGATTCATTGTGGATTTGGATGGCACTCTTTCCTGGAACGGCCCCACGAGGCTGCTGGGACGTCCAGACAGTTAGATTCAGCCTCTCTCTCTCTCTCTCTCTCTGTGTGTGTGTGTGTGTGTGTGTGTGTGTGTGTGTGTGTGTGTGTTTGTGTGTGTGTGTGTGTGTGTGTGTGTGTGTGTGTGTGTATGTGTGTGTGTGTGTGTGTGTGTGTGTGTGTGTGTGTGTGTGTGTGTGTGTTTGTGTGTGTGTGTGTGTGTGTTTGTGTGTGTGTGTGTGTTTGTGTGTTTGTGTGTGTGTGTGTGTGAGAGAGTGAAGGAGTCCTCCTGGGTGCTAAACCCAGTCTTGTATCCCCGACAGTCCCTGACCTCCTGCCTCCTGGACTCTCTGTTGTCGTGACCCTGTTGACAGCTCATCAGGGCTGAGCTCCAGTGTTTTGCTCCTGAAGAGAGAATTCCTGCTTGGCTTCCTGTTGGCTGCAAATAAAGAGCGCCTGTCTTGCATATATACATCAGATTAGTACAAATGGCTCCACAGAGGTGAACATAAATTACGCTGATAGTTTTTTTTTTATCCTTCGCTGTCGGACCATTCAGTTGAAAGATAATGAAGCCATTTGTCAAACATGGAGCTGCAACAACATCGTCAGGATTTGATAATTGATCGTCTGTTATGTGGAGCGTAATTAGTATTCATGGCGAGGAGATTTTACACACTGAATACAGGGGGAATATGCTGTCATGAGAGCTGAATGAAATAGGTTGGTATAAATGGAAGCCTGGTTTGTGTGTAGCTGCCAAAAGCTGCTCCGGGTGAAAAGGTAAGGAAGAGACGTCTGACGTGTCTGACATTTTGTTTACAGCGTGAAGCGTTGGATCCTCTCAGGTTGTATTATGAGCATCATTATGAGGCATTACTGTCACACGTGGGCTCAGTTGTGTCTGCGTGTGTGTGGATGTGTGTATGTGGGGGGTTCACCTACCTGTCCGAGCCGTCCTCATTAATCATGATGAGAGTCAGTTGGAAGCTGACCCGTCTGCTGCTTCACTGTAATGAGGAGAGTTGGAGAGATGCTCGCAGGCTGCCAGAGCGACCAGGGACACACTGAGGAATAATTCAATATTTAGGGAAATACACATGTTTGCTTTCCTTTCTGGAGGGAGATTAGAGGATGTGACCGAGCTGTCGGCGGATGAGTTGCATTGTGGGTGATGGAGGCGCCAGGTTTAAGTTTTCACATGGAATAAAGAAGATGATATTCCTGCTTCTGCGATCGATTTTTATCCTTTTTTAAATTGTCCATCATGAGTCTGGCAGTGTTATAGGAGTGCAATGCAATCCAGTATTTTTTCTCTCATATTTTCCTTTTTTCCTTCCTGGATTGAAGATACATATGCAGTGTCAGTAATTTGATAGATTCAGTTTGAGGAGTCCGAACTGTAATTTCCTCACCTCTGCTCACACAGACAAACAATTTCCTTCCGAGAACACACAAACACAAACATGTCCACCCCTCGTCCACCGTGATTGTTCCTCCCCCTGTTTGCCTCACACACTCATTTACCTGCCTCTCCCCGTCTCTCTCATTGGTCACCGTCCCCTGCCGTCCTCTGCAGCCTCTCTGTCCTCTGGTGTAAACTTTACTTTGCGACAGCGCAGCTCGTTCTGAAACGATGCTTTGGCAGATCTACCCTGAAGGTAATTAGCTTAGAAATATGATGGAGGCTCTTGACAGACACAGCTTCACAGCGGTTGAGGTGAATGATTATATATCCGCCTTGTGTTCCGCTGGAGCTGGATCCTGCTTCAGATGTAATTACTCCAGGAGGTTTATAATCCTGCACATCAGCAGTGGATTTTGTGGCTGAATAAAAAAGCAAGGCTGGCATGTTTTCTGCACTCGTCTGTCAGGGTTCTTCTTGGACACCAGGTTTTTGGGTGAAACTGATGGAGTCACTGAGGGAGATGTCACTGCCAGTGGAGCGTTATTGAAGTCAGTGGAGTGTGATGATGATGGAGACGCTGCTCCGGGTTGTTGCTGAGCCACAGAGATGCAGACAGACAGATGCCGAAGCTCCTCGGCTCCGCTGCTGCTGCATGACAACGTGACATGTAGAAAATAGTTTTACTTACAAATCTTTAAAATGTTGTTTTCTTCCTCCTCTTTTCCTTAAAATATCCAGCTGCTTACTCCAGCTCCAGCTGAGAGTCTGCAGGAATACTGACGATGAGAAATACGTAGCAACATCACAAGGTAGAAATACTCAAGTCAGTATTAGCATCATAATATACTTTAAGTACCAAAAGTAATAGTACTTATTATGCAGAATCGGCTCTTTCAGAATCATCATCCTTGGATTATAGTATCACTATATAATGCTGAGTAGTTTCTGTTTTTCTTGTGGGGATCAATAAAGTTTTATCTTGTCATGTAATGATGCATCATAATTTACTTGACAATGTGTTCTCTTAAAAAGTACAGTATTACTATTTGAATTGTAATGGAGTACTGGAAGTATAAGGTAGCAGAAAATTGAATACTCAAGGGGAAAGTACAAGTACCTCAAAATTACTCTGAAGTCGAGTACTTGAGTACATGTACTTTGTGACGCAGGTTGTTGAAGGTTCCAGATGAACCCGGTGACCTGGCTGGTCTCTTTCATAACACTGTTCACTGTTCATAGCAGTTTGCTTTGCCAACAGTTTAAGGGCAGTCGTGAGAAACATCTCAGCCGATGTGTTCTTAACTCTCTGGCTTCGACCTGCAGACGCAGATTTTAAAAGCAGAATCAAGCCTCTTAGTGGATTCTTCTCTGCTGGCTCACATTTTCATCCCGTGGTGCGTTAATATGTTAAAGATGCACGAAAGAGAGTCGCTTCTCTGACTGAATGTACCCATTGTAGATGTTGTTGAAATTGTATTATAGTTTATATATTATTGATAAGGCCCATATGGACAAATGGACATTCACTCTTAAATGTGATTGTCCAGCATCTCATTTCAAAACCATGAGCATTAACCTGCAGCTGCCGTTCAGCCACAGCAGCATCAGTGAGGTCCAACGCTGGTGTTTGGTGATAAGGTCTGACTCTCAGTCTGTGATCCAGTTCAGCCCAGAGGTGTTGGATGCGGATCAGATTGGGGCTCTTTGCAGACCGGTCCAGTTCTGTCTCACCAAACTGGGAACTGTGTCTTTATGGAGCTGGAAGCACACCTTTGTCTAATATAGCATTTTATTGTAGGCTTTATCATGATTTCAGTGAATTTGAACTGAGGGGTTCAGACTGAAAGTACAAATGAGGACTGGGGTGTCCACATATTTTTGGCCACATGGTATATTCAGTTCTACCATGCATGAAGATAGCCTGGCAGCATTGAAAGCAGGTTGGCAGTTTCCCTACATGTTCCAAGTGTGTGTATGTGTGTGTGTGTGTGTGTGTGTATGTGTGTGTGTGTGTGTGTGTGTGTGTGTGTGTGTGTGTGTGTGTGTATGTGTGTGTGTGACCACATGGCGTCCTGTGACACACCCATGTTGCCACGGCAGCGAGGGTCTCTCAGTTCTGTTGTCGCTGACGTCACCCACCCAGTCACCCACCCAGTCACCCACCCAGTCACCCACCCAGTCACAACCACACTCCACCTTTCCTGTGCGTCGACCGGCCTCCACCGCTGAGCCGTGCTGGAAACATTAGCTCAGCGGCGACAGGGTCCCACCTCGCTTTAAAAACAGCCTGCAGCCTCTGTGGACTATTAAAACACGCTCAGCTGAAACCTGAGTGCTTCATCAACATGTGAGCAGAGCCTGAACAGGACAGGAAATGACATCACGGGAGGGGGGGGGGGGGGGTTTACAGCCCCAGAGCTGCTGCAGTGTTTACTCTCTTGTAATGGACGCTAATTGGGAGCCTGTTATGGAATGTGAATTCCACTGAAGTGACCGCATGTGATGCTGATGTCTCATTCAGAGCTGTCAGGACGAGTGCAGCCCAGCTGCCAAGTGAGCTCCCAGAGAAAACACGTCCTGTCTCCCCCTGATGCGGGCGGGAGCGCGGGTGTTGATGAGGGACGGTCCGAGGCGACCGCGAGTAAACATCTCTAAACTGTGATGGAGCAGCTCGATGAGACGCTGCTGCTCTGCTTCATTCATCAGACACTCACTGCAGCTGCAGCTGAGGGGCTGCCAGGTGTCAGTGAAGAAGTACTCTTTCTTTTGTACTTTTAGTGAAAGTAGCAAGACTACCAACATTAGTAGTACAAAAGTATTAGCATCACAGTATACTTAAAGTACCAAAGTAACAGTGCTCAATATGCAGAACGGGCCGTTTCTGAATGATGTAGATTCTATATGTTTTAATGTTGATTATATTTTGTGTTGTTGATCTAATATGCAGCAACAACAGGAGTACAAAGTGTAGTATAGTACTGTGAGGCAGGAGGTAGAGATGTCAGTGGTACAGAGGTGGAGGGGACAGGTGCATGCAGGTGTTCTAGAACAACAGGGAGGTGGTTGTTGTAGTCTGGAGCATCATCAGCAGCAGCGGCGGCAGAGTCTGTGACACACGGCTCAATGAGGCAGTTCAGACACTTCAGAACACTTGGTGCCAGATTGGTGCAATTTGCATCCAAAGTATTTCTTCTCAGTCATAACTCCGTTCAGACTGAACACGCAGACATGACACATGTTTCTACCTCCAGTGTGACAGGTGTCGTTATCAGGGTTAATGATCACAAGTTGATGTTCATAAATCTGCTCGTAAATGATGAAAATAATCCTCTTAACGTTCTTAAAATTGCAGAGTTTAAACAAATATAAGCTCAGGTTGTGATTCTGTCTGAAACCACAGAGTCAGACTCTGAACTCTCCTCTGTTCTCGAGCACATTGGAGACGACAGGGTTAAACTCTCAGCTGTTCTCACATCAAACACGGAACCTCAGAAGGTTCCGTCTGAAACGAGCCGCGCAGGAGAGATCCTCGTTATTTACACATTATCGTTCGCAGCCTGTTCTCTCACAAACGGCCAGACTCATTAATTCCCACTTTAATGGGGAGGATTTTTTACTCGTCTATTGTTGCCTCCCTCTGCTTCAGCTCGTCTGTCTGTGAGAGCAGCTCGGGCCTGTGGATGGAGGCTGAGAGAGACCAGCTTTGTTTTCATTTTCTGCCCTGTCTTTCTATCAAACAGAACAATTCAATAGATGAATGAAAGGGAAAAGGTCGTCACTGCAGATATTAGACAAATTAATGCTTCAGAGACTGATTTCTGTAGCTTTGTTTGTGCAGTTTCCTGAAGCGATAGCTCATCTTCAGCGTCACAGTGTGAGCTGCTCAGCAGGTGGAAATGTGCTCCGCATGTTATCTGTGATCAACAACAATCAACTGTTCATCTTCCAGCTCCAAACCTGTCACGACTTGCAAACATGTAAATCTGCTTCAGTGGGGAAATACGGAGGGAGACATTTCTAATCCGACCAGTTTAATGTGGTGAGTGTGGTTCTTCTCCTCTCTGTGCAAACGTTGAGTCTGTCTGCTTGGTTTGATCCATCAGACAGGAGCAGCCCGGCCAGCTGTTGGAGGGGGCGTGGCCACAAACCAGCCACTCTATCTTCTTCTGCTGTAGCCGATGCCTCGACGCCGCCGCTCCTATCTGTGTCTGTTAAACTTTAATGGGAAGTCAAACCCTCGGAGCTCGGGTGTCACTGTCACTGGCTCGTTGGCCGGGGTGTGAGATGAGGGGCAGAGGTGAAGAGGACAACCTCACATGCATTTGTCAGGCGGCGTTGATGGACAAGATAACGTGCATGGTTGAGTCTGCATGTTTATCTTTGTCTTTCCTTTTTCGAACTATTGAAGTATAAAGTGACATGTTCCTTCATCAACATGAACACCATAGACTGTATAAAATATGGACGTAGTGTCCGTGACGTCACCCATAGGTTTCTGAAGAGCAAAAATGAAGCAAATCGTAGTGCGTAGCCATCTTGGTAGCCTACCTCCGGTTACTCCAAATATGGACAAAGAGGTGGAGCGAGGGCGGAGCTGAGGCGGGTCGAATGAACGCTATTGGCTGAAAAAAGCCGCTTTATTCCAAATAATCAAACTAGCTACGGCTAACCAGCTAGGTTAAATGCTAAATAGCGTTGCTAGCTGGCTAACCCCACAACGATCTCTTTCCCAAACTCAGTGACTAGAATTAGCCGGGGTGACGCCCTTTAGACCGTCAGTGGCTAGTTGTCAATCAAAGTGGCACCACTTAGATTGACAGCTATGAACTGTGCATAATGATGTATGCTGTATATTTTAAACGAACGACTTATAAAAAAATTCGCCCCCCCCAGAGTTGTCATGGAGTAGAAAAACAGCTTATGAGACTAGAGCCATGTTTTGAACCAGGCTGTAAATATGTTCATTTTTCAGTGCCGGAGGTTGCCGCTTGATGAACACACACATTTGAGTTTGTTTTAACTCAATCCCAAAAACTCACTAGAGAGCAAATGTGGATTCATCCGCCGCTAAAAATAGTCCCCAACAAAAACAGAACTTACTCCAGATTTGGTAAATTTGCTGAAAACTACAGTGAGCAGCTGTTGTAGGAAATGACTGAGCCTTTAATGAAAATAGTGCTGTATTTGTTGTGGTCAATATGAACGATATAAAACAGCCTCTGTATTTACATTTTTCTTTGCCGTTTTAATTGAAATTGAGTTCCTCTATTTTTACATCTGCAGTATCACAGAGTTGTGGTTGATGCAGGATGCTGGAGGAGGAAAGGATTCCAGTAATGGCTCATTAATGTCTGAATAAGGACGTGGACGTCAGCTGTGATGCAAACACACACTTCCTGATGCGCCACAGATAACTTCACTCTGGCCTCCACTCACAGGTGATCAATACTTCCTTGTGAATGTAGGACACAGAGCAGAGTGTGATCAGGGACTGGAAGGCACCGATTTGACCAAGAGAGACCGTTAGTGTTTCTCAGGTGTTATTCCAGGTTCGATGTCTTGTTTTGGCTGCGTCACATCTGACCCAGTTTCAGTTCTCTCCTTCAGTTCTTACCTTCAGTTGGAGCCTCAGTGATTCTCAGCCATACATCAGTTCAACAGGCCTCAACCCACACGGGCTCATCTCTGCAGAGTCATTTACTCTGAGAGAGGCTGAGGTGATGATGCAATCACGCTGATAGTGTAGGTGACTTAATCAAGTGTAATTATGACGGAGGCTGCGTCTCCGCCTTTAAACTTTTGGCTTTATGTGTCTGACTCCTCCTGAGATTCATGTCATAAAATGCTGTCTCACTTTCAGAAATGGCTTTCGGCGTTTCTCATAATATTATGTTCCCATATAAATGACAAACACGCTGACAGCGAAGCCAACGCTGACTGCACATTAATGCTCGGAATTTTAATTGTCAGGTTGTTCAGGATTGGCAGACGAGCACCAGCTGCACTTAATCTTTGGTTTTTAACAATCGAGAACCGGAGCCTTTCCCTCTCTGCAGGAGCCCTCCAATGTCTTTAGTCTGCAAACCTCGTAAACAGCAGTAAAGCTGCTAATCTGCTAACTGAGCTTTTCAGCCCGAAACACAGCAGTTGTCCATAATAAAGTGTTATTTTTGGCCAGAAGTGGGTGAACGGAGCTAATTGTCCTCATACAAAATGCAAATGGATTCAGCTCCTGTTAAAGTAAACTTGAGAAAGTGGGACAAACTCAAACACTCAGATGTCGTTCTTCATCTGGATCAAACTAAAACGCCTTTAAAAATACATATTATAATAAAAATAAAATTCCTCTTGTACTTCTCTAAAACTAGTTTTGTGGGAAATGAGTAACGTTATTATTGCTGACTCATTACTCACCTGACTAATGACTCTGTGTAAGATCTAACTGCAGCCACAACTTTACTGTTTTATTCACTCACAGACTAAAACCCACTGTGCCTCTGTGCACAACCTGCTCAGCACAAAAACCCTCACTGACTGTGTCTGAGGTTTTGCTGAATCGTCACCAGCGTTCCTGTCTGGCAAAAAGGTGTTTCAGAGCATCAGGCCTGGAGGAAATTACAGGATTTGGGGGCGACTAGAGGACAAAATGAAAGAGTCTTCATCTTTACAGACCTGAAGACTCAGGGGCTTGACCTTCTTGAAAAACTATTACTCTGCTATCAAATCAAATCGTCTCTCTCTCCATGACTGATACCCTCCTATGACAAAAAAAAAATCTCATATCAAGATCAAGCGGCAACCTCCGCCGCTGAAAAATGAAGCCAATGCGGAAGTGCAAAAAAGCTGCAGTTCCTCGAATAACCACTAGAGCAGGC